>CM059786.1:12265928-12335928 GCA_030435695.1 Brachymystax lenok tsinlingensis | reverse complement strand
CAGCTCACCCTACTGCCAGAATTCAAAATTGATTAAATTACATTATTTCACTTACACATATACACACAATAGCCCATAATATTTTTTTCAAATTTATTGAAATGAAATACAGAAATATGTAATTTATATAAGTACTCAAACCCCTGTGTCAATACATGTTATAATCACATTTGGCAACGATTACAGCTGTGAGTCATTTGGGGGAGTCTCTAAGAGCTTTCCACACCTGGATTGTTCAATATTTATCCCAAATTTTTTTAAAAATTATTTAAGCTGTGTCAAATTGGTGGTTGATCATTGCTAGACAACTATTTTCAATTCCTGCCATATATTTTAAAGCAGATTTACGTTAAAACTGACAATGATAGCTCTTTGAATCTCTCAATCAAATCCTTGTTCGGGCGGCGTTCGACGGTCGACGTCACCGGCTTCCTAGCCATCGCCGCTCCATTTTTCATTTGTTTTGTCTTGTTCCCTGCACACCTGGTTTTCATTTCCCAATCACACTGCATGTATTTATTCCTCTGTTCCCCATCATGTCTTTGTGTGGAATTGTTTTGTGTTACGTGTCATTTTGGTTTTGACGCGCTATACTAGTGTGCTTCATTTTCCGTTTGCACGAAGTTGGTTATTTTGTTACACTGTGTTTTGTGTGACTGGGTTGCACCTTTTACCATTTTTATGGAGGTATTTAACGCAGCTGCGTTCATCTGTTTGTTCCTCCGGTCTAAATAAAGTGTGCGCCTGTTCACAACACTCTGCTCTCCTGCCCCTGACTTCTCTCCAGTACGCACACGGCCTGACACTGCCGCAAAAAAAGATGTTGGCTCTTAAATGACAATCACCTCACTCTCTCCCAATTCGCCAGTGGATACAGTCGCTATTAGACATTTTAACATTAGAATTATCGACAGCGAAAATGAATAGTGCTAGTCAAGGAACAATTAAGGCCTGGACAAATATACTTGTCTCTGTAAAGAATCATCTCAAATCTTAAAGACCAACACATACAAGTAAACAATCTACAGTGTTTTTAGAAATCATTTTTTACCCCTTGACCTAGTCCACATTTTATTTTGTTACAGCCTGAATTCAAAATGAATTAAATCGATTTTTTCTCTCTCACCCATCTACACACAATACCCCATCATGACAAAGTGAAAACATGTTTTTAGACATTTTTGCAAAATGTATTGAAAAATAAATACAGAAGTATCTCATTTACATAGTTGTTCCCACCCCTGAGTTAATATGTTGTAGAAGCACCTCCCCGCAGTGATTACAGCGGTGAGTCTTTCTGGTTAAGTTTCCAAGAGCTTTCCACACCTGGATTGTGAAACATTTGCCAATTATTATTTTAAAACATTTTCAAGCTCCGTCAAATTGTTTCTTGGTCATTGCTAGACAACCATTTTGAGGTCTTGACATAGATTTTCATGTAGATTTAAGTCAAACTGTAACTCCGCCACTCAGGAACATTCACTGTCTTCTTGGTAAGCTCCAGTGCCTTGTGTTTTAGGTTTTTGTCCTGCTGAAGGGTAAATTCATATCCCAGGGTCTGTTGGAAAGCAGACTGAACCAGGTTTTCCTCTAGGATTTTGCCTGTGCTTTGATCCATTCCAAGTCATTTTTATCCTGAAAAACTGGGTGTATTGATACACCATCCAAAGTGTAATTACTAACTTTACCATGCTCAAAGGGATATATTCAATGTCTGATTTTTTTAAATTGTACCCATCTACCAATAGGTGCCATTCTTTGCAAGGCAATGGAAAACCTCTGTGGTCTTTGTGTTTGAATTTGTGTTTGAAATTCACTGCTCGACTGAGGGACCTCACAGATAATTGTATGTGTGGGGTGCAGAGATGAGGTAATCATTCGAAAATCATTTAAACACTATTATTGCACACAGAGTGAGTCCATGCAACTAATTATTTAACTTGTTAAGCACATTTTTACTCCGGTACTTTATTGGGTTTGCCATAACAAATGGGTTGAATACTTTATTGACTCAAGATATTTCAGCTTTTCATTTTTAATACATTTGTTTACATTTCGAGAAACGTACTTCCACTTTGACATTATGGGGTATTGTGTGTAGGCAAGTGACAAAAAAATCTCCATTCAATCAATTTTAAATTCAGACTTTAACACAACAACATTTTGAAAAAGTCAATGGGTGTGAATACTTTCTGAAGGCACTGTACACTACGGGTCAAAAGTTTTAGAACACCAACTCACACCTATATCACACCACCTATATCACAACACCTATATCACACCACCTTTATTACACCAACTTTATCACACCACCTATATCACTCCACCTATATCACACCACCTTTATTACACCAACTTTATCACACCACCTATATCACAACACCTATATTACACAAACTATATATCACACCAACTATATCACACATCCTATATCAAACAAACTATATATCACACCAACTATATCACACATCGTATATCACACCCCCTATATCACACAATCTATATCACACCTACTATATCACACCACCTATATCACACCACCTATATCACACAACCTATATCACACCAGCTATATCACACCACCTTTATCACAGCACCTTTGTCACACCACCTTTGTCACTCCAGCTATATCACACCACCTATATCACATCACCTATATCACATCACCTATATATCACACATCCTATATCACACCAACTATATCACACCAACTATATCACACCAAGTGGATCACACCAAGTGGATCACACCAACTATATCACACAAACTATATATCACACCACCTATATCACACCACCTATATCACACCAACTATATCACAACACCTTTATCACACCACCTATATCACACCACCTACATCACACCAGCTATATCACACCATCTTTATCACCACCTATATCACAACACCTATATCACAAGACCTATATCACACCACCTATATCACACCACCTATATCACACCACCTATATCACACCACCTATATCACACAAACTATATCACACAAACTATATCACACCAACTATATCACACATCCTATATCATACCACCTTTGTCACACCACCTTTGTCACACCACCTTTGTCACACCACCTTTGTCACACCACCTATATCACACAAACTATATCACACATCCTATATCACACCAACTACATATAACACCACCTATATCACAGCACCTACATAACACCATCTATATCACACCACCTATATCACACCACCTATATCACACCACCTTTATCAAACCACCTATATCACACCACCTACGTCACACCACCTATATCACAACACCTTTATCACACCACCTATATTACACCACCTACGTCACACCAGCTATATCACACCATCTTCATCACCACCTATATCACAACACCTATATCACAAGACCTATATCACACCACCTATATCACACCACCTATATCACACAAACTATATCACACATCCTATATAACACAAACTATACATCACACCAACTATATCACACATCCTATATCACACCACCTTTGTCACACCACCTTTGTCACACCACCTTTGTCACACCACCTGTATCAAACAAACTATATCACACATCCTATATCACACCAACTATATATCACACCACCTACATAACACCATCTATATCACACCACCTATATAACACAAACTATATATCACACCACCTATATCACACCACCTATATCACAACACCTTTATCACACCACCTATATCACACCAGCTATATCACACAATCTTTATCACCATCTATATCACAAGACCTATATAACACTACCTATATCACACCACATATATCACACCACCTATATCACACATCCTATATCATACCACCTTTGTCGCACCACCTTTGTCACACCACCTTTGTCACACCACCTTTGTCACACCACCTTTGTCACACATCCTATATCACACCAACTACATATCACACCACCTATATCACAGCACCTACATAACACCATCTATATCACACCACCTATATCACACAAACTATATATCACACCACCTATATCACACCACCTATATCACAACACCTTTATCACACCACCTATATCACACCACCTACGTCACACCACCTATATCACAAAACCTTTATCACACCACCTATATTACACCACCTACGTCACACCAGCTATATCACACCAGCTATATCACACATCCTTTATCACCATCTATATCACAACACCTATATCACAAGACCTATATAACACTACCTATATCACACCACATATATCACACAAACTATATCACACATCCTATATCACACAAACTATACATCACACTACCTATATCACACATCCTATATCACACCACCTATATCACACCACCTTTGTCACACCACCTTTGTCACACCACCTATATCACACCAGCTATATCACACCAGCTATATCACACCAGCTATATCACACCACCTTTATCACATCACCTATATCACACCACCTATATCACACCACCTTTATCACAACACCTTTATCACACCACCTATATCACACCACCTACGTCACACCACCTATATCACAAAACCTTTATCACACCACCTATATTACACCAGCTATATCACACCAGCTATATCACACCAGCTATATCACACCACCTTTATCACCATCTATATCACAACACCTATATCACAAGACCTATATAACACTACCTATATCACACCACATATATCACACAAACTATATCACACATCCTATATCACACAAACTATACATCACACTACCTATATCACACATCCTATATCACACCACCTATATCACACCACCTTTGTCACACCACCTTTGTCACACCACCTATATCACACCAGCTATATCACACCACCTTTATCACATCACCTATATCACAACACCTTTATCACACCAACTATATCACACAGCCTGTATCAAACCAACTATATCACACCACCTGCCACACCACCTATGTCACACCATCTATATCACACAACCTATATCCCACCACCTATATCACACCACCTATATAAAACAAACTATATATCACACCAACTATATCACACATCCTATATCACACCACCTATATCACACCAACTATATCACACCACTTTTGTCACACCACCTTTGTCACACCACCTATATCACACCAGCTATATCCCATAGCTATATCACACCATCTTTATCACATCACCTATATTACACCACCTATATCACACCACCTTTATCACACCACCTATTACACCACCTATGTCACACCATCTATATAACAACACCTATATCACACCACCTATATCACACCACCTACGTCACACCACCTATATCACAACACCTTTATCACACCACCTATATTACACCACCTACGTCACACCAGCTATATCACACCATCTTCATCACCACCTATATCACAACACCTATATCACAAGACCTATATCACACCACCTATATCACACCACCTATATCACACAAACTATATCACACATCCTATATAACACAAACTATACATCACACCAACTATATCACACATCCTATATCACACCACCTTTGTCACACCACCTTTGTCACACCACCTTTGTCACACCACCTGTATCAAACAAACTATATCACACATCCTATATCACACCAACTATATATCACACCACCTACATAACACCATCTATATCACACCACCTATATAACACAAACTATATATCACACCACCTATATCACACCACCTATATCACAACACCTTTATCACACCACCTATATCACACCAGCTATATCACACAATCTTTATCACCATCTATATCACAAGACCTATATAACACTACCTATATCACACCACATATATCACACCACCTATATCACACATCCTATATCATACCACCTTTGTCGAACCACCTTTGTCACACCACCTTTGTCACACCACCTTTGTCACACATCCTATATCACACCAACTACATATCACACCACCTATATCACAGCACCTACATAACACCATCTATATCACACCACCTATATCACACAAACTATATATCACACCACCTATATCACACCACCTATATCACAACACCTTTATCACACCACCTTTATCACACCACCTACGTCACACCACCTATATCACAAAACCTTTATCACACCACCTATATTACACCACCTACGTCACACCAGCTATATCACACCAGCTATATCACACATCCTTTATCACCATCTATATCACAACACCTATATCACAAGACCTATATAACACTACCTATATCACACCACATATATCACACAAACTATATCACACATCCTATATCACACAAACTATACATCACACTACCTATATCACACATCCTATATCACACCACCTATATCACACCACCTTTGTCACACCACCTATATCACACCAGCTATATCACACCACCATTATCACATCACCTATATCACACCACCTATATCACACAAACTATATATCACACCACCTATATCACACCACCTATATCACAACACCTTTATCACACCACCTATATCACACCACCTACGTCACACCACCTATATCACAAAACCTTTATCACACCACCTATATTACACCACCTACGTCACACCAGCTATATCACACCAGCTATATCACACATCCTTTATCACCATCTATATCACAACACCTATATCACAAGACCTATATAACACTACCTATATCACACCACATATATCACACAAACTATATCACACATCCTATATCACACAAACTATACATCACACTACCTATATCACACATCCTATATCACACCACCTATATCACACCACCTTTGTCACACCACCTTTGTCACACCACCTATATCACACCAGCTATATCACACCACCTTTATCACATCACCTATATCACAACACCTTTATCACACCAACTATATCACACAGCCTGTATCAAACCAACTATATCACACCACCTGCCACACCACCTATGTCACACCATCTATATCACACAACCTATATCCCACCACCTATATCACACCACCTATATAAAACAAACTATATATCACACCAACTATATCACACATCCTATATCACACCACCTATATCACACCAACTATATCACACCACTTTTGTCACACCACCTTTGTCACACCACCTATATCACACCAGCTATATCCCATAGCTATATCACACCATCTTTATCACATCACCTATATTACACCACCTATATCACACCACCTTTATCACACCACCTATTACACCACCTATGTCACACCATCTACATAACAACACCTATATCACACCAGCTATATAACACCACCTTTATCACACCATCTATATAACACCGCCTGTATCACACCACCTTTATCACACCACCTATATCACACCACCTACGTCACACCACCTATATCACACCACCTATATCACAACACCTTTATCACACCACCTATATTACACCACCTACGTCACACCAGCTATATCACACCATCTTCATCACCACCTATATCACAACACCTATATCACAAGACCTATATCACACCACCTATATCACACCACCTATATCACACAAACTATATCACACATCCTATATCACACAAACTATACATCACACCAACTATATCACACATCCTATATCACACCACCTTTGTCACACCACCTTTGTCACACCACCTATATCAAACAAACTATATCACACATCCTATATCACACCAACTATATATCACACCACCTATATCACACCACCTTCATAACACCATCTATATCACACCACCTATATAACACAAACTATATATCACACCACCTATATCACACCACCTTTATCACACCACCTATATCACACCACCTACGTCACACCAGCTATATCACACAATCTTTATCACCACCTATATCACACCACCTATATCACAAGACCTATATAACACTACCTATATCACACCGCATATATCACACCACCTATATCACACAAACTATATCACACATCCTATATCACACAAACTATACATCACACCAACTATATCACACCACCTATATCACACCACCTACATAACACCATCTATATCACACCACCTATATAACACAAACTATATATCACACCACCTATATCACACCACCTATATCACAACACCTTTATCACACCACCTATATCACAACACCTACGTCACACCAGCTATATCACACAATCTTTATCACCACCTATATCACAACACCTATATCACAAGACCTAAATAACACTACCTATATCACACCGCATATATCACACAACCTATATCACACAAACTATATCACACATCCTATATCACACAAACTATACATCACACCAACTATATCACACATCCTATATCACACCACCTATATAACACCACCTTTGTCACACCACCTTTGTCACACCACCTATATCACACCAGCTATATCACACCATCTATATCACACAACCTATATCCCACCAACTATATATCACACCACCTATATCACACCACCTACATAACACCATCTATATCACACCACCTATATAACACAAACTATATATCACACCACCTATATCACACCACCTATATCACAACACCTTTATCACACCACCTATATCACACCACCTACGTCACACCAGCTATATCACACAATCTTTATCACCACCTATATCACAACACCTATATCACAAGACCTATATAACACTACCTATATCACACCGCATATATCACACCACCTATATCACACAAACTATATCACACATCCTATATCACACAAACTATACATCACACCAACTATATCACACCACCTATATCACACCACCTACATAACACCATCTATATCACACCACCTATATAACACAAACTATATATCACACCACCTATATCACACCACCTATATCACAACACCTTTATCACACCACCTATATCACACCACCTACGTCACACCAGCTATATCACACAATCTTTATCACCACCTATATCACAACACCTATATCACAAGACCTAAATAACACTACCTATATCACACCGCATATATCACACCACCTATATCACACAAACTATATCACACATCCTATATCACACAAACTATACATCACACCAACTATATCACACATCCTATATCACACCACCTATATAACACCACCTTTGTCACACCACCTTTGTCACACCACCTATATCACACCAGCTATATCACACCATCTATATCACACAACCTATATCCCACCACCTATATCACACCACCTATATCACACCACCTACGTCACACCAGCTATATCACACATCCTTTATCACCATCTATATCACAATCTATATCACAAGACCTATATAACACTACCTATATCACACCAAATATATAACACCACCTATATCACACAAACTATATCACACATCCTATATCACACAAACTATACATCACACTACCTATATCACACTACCTATATCACACATCCTATATCACACCACCTTTGTCACACCACCTTTGTCACACCACCTTTGTCACACATCCTATATCACACCAACTACATATCACACCACCTATATCACAGCACCTACATAACACCATCTATATCACACCACCTATATCACACAAACTATATATCACACCACCTATATCACACCACCTATATCACAACACCTTTATCACACCACCTATATCACACCACCTACGTCACACCACCTATATCACAAAACCTTTATCACACCACCTATATTACACCACCTACGTCACACCAGCTATATCACACCAGCTATATCACACATCCTTTATCACCATCTATATCACAACACCTATATCACAAGACCTATATAACACTACCTATATCACACCACATATATCACACAAACTATATCACACATCCTATATCACACAAACTATACATCACACCACCTATATCACACATCCTATATCACACCAACTATATCACACCACCTTTGTCACAACACCTTTGTCACACCACCTATATCACACCAGCTATATCCCATAGCTATATCACACCATCTTTATCACATCACCTATATTACACCACCTATATCACACCACCTTTATCACACCACCTATTACACCACCTATGTCACACCATCTATATAACAACACCTATATCACACCAGCTATATAACACCACCTTTATCACACCATCTATATAACACCGCCTGTATCACACCACCTTTATCACACCACCTATATCACACCACCTACGTCACACCACCTATATCACACCACCTATATCACAACACCTTTATCACACCACCTATATTACACCACCTACGTCACACCAGCTATATCACACCATCTTCATCACCACCTATATCACAACACCTATATCACAAGACCTATATAACACCACCTATATCACACCACCTATATCACACAAACTATATCACACATCCTATATCACACAAACTATACATCACACCAACTATATCACACATCCTATATCACACCACCTTTGTCACACCACCTTTGTCACACCACCTTTGTCACACCACCTATATCAAACAAACTATATCACACATCCTATATCACACCAACTATATATCACACCACCTATATCACACCACCTACATACCACCATCTATATCACACCACCTATATAACACAAACTATATATCACACCACCTATATCACACCACCTATATCACAACACCTTTATCACACCACCTATATCACACCACCTACGTCACACCAGCTATATCACACAATCTTTATCACCACCTATATCACAACACCTATATCACAAGACCTATATAACACTACCTATATCACACCGCATATATCACACCACCTATATCACACAAACTATATCACACATCCTATATCACACAAACTATACATCACACCAACTATATCACACATCCTATATCACACCACCTATATAACACCACCTTTGTCACACCACCTTTGTCACACCACCTATATCACACCAGCTATATCACACCATCTATATCACACAACCTATATCCCACCACCTATATCACACCACCTATATCACACCACCTACGTCACACCATCTATATCACACATCCTTTATCACCATCTATATCACAACACCTATATCACAAGACCTATATAACACTACCTATATCACACCAAATATATAACACCACCTATATCACACAAACTATATCACACATCCTATATCACACAAACTATACATCACACTACCTATATCACACATCCTATATCACACCACCTATATCACACCACCTATATAAAACAAACTATATATCACACCAACTATATCACACATCCTATATCACACCACCTATATCACACCAACTATATCACACCACTTTTGTCACACCACCTTTGTCACACCACCTATATCACACCAGCTATATCCCATAGCTATATCACACCATCTTTATCACATCACCTATATTACACCACCTATATCACACCACCTTTATCACACCACCTATTACACCACCTATGTCACACCATCTATATAACAACACCTATATCACACCAGCTATATAACACCACCTTTATCACACCATCTATATAACACCGCCTGTATCACACCACCTTTATCACACCACCTATATAACACAAACTATATATCACACCAACTATATCACACATCCTATATCACACCACCTATATCACACCATCTATTTCACACCAACTATATCACACCACTTTTGTCACACCACCTATATCACACCAGCTATATCACACCATCTTTATCACATCAGCTATATCACATCACCTATATCACACCACCTATATCACACCTCCTTTATCACACAACCTGTCACACCACCTGTGTCACACCAACTATATCACACCACCTATATCACACCAGCTATATAACACCACCTTTATCACACCATCTATATAACACCACCTGTATCACACCACCAATATCATACCAACTATTTCACACCACCTTTATCACACCACCTATATCACACAACCTATATAACACCACTTATATCACAACACCTTTATCACACCAACTATATCACACCATCTCTGTCACACCACCTATATCACCCCAACTATATCACACCACCTGTCACAACACCTATGTCAAACCATATATATCACACCACCTATATCACACCACCTATATCACACCACCTATATAACACAAACTATATATCACACCAACTATATCACACATCCTATATCACACCACCTATATCACACCATCTATATCACACCTCCTTTATCACACACCCTGTCACAACACCGATGTCAAACCATCTATATCACACCACCTATATCACACCACCTATTTAACACAAACTATATATCACACCAACTATATCACACATCCTATATCAAACCACCTATATCACACCACCTTTATCACAACAACTATATCACACCACTTTTGTCACACCACCTTTGTCACACCACCTATATCACACCACCTATATAACACAAACTATATATCACACCAACTATATCACACATCCTATGTCACACCATCTATATCACACCAGCTATATCACACCACCTATATCACACCCCATATTTAACAGAAACTATATATCACACCAACTATATCACACATCCTATATCACACCAACTATATCACACCACCTATATCACACCAACTATATCACACCACTTTTGTCACACCACCTTTGTCACACATCCTATATCACACCTGCTATATCGCACCACCTATATCCCACCACCTATATCACACCAACTATATCACACCAACTATATCACACAAACCTATATCACACCACCTATATCACATCACCTATATCACACCACCTGTATCACACCACCTGTATCACACCACCTAAATCACACCACCTATATCACACCAACTATATCACACCACCTATATCACACCAACTATATCACACCACCTTTATCACAACAACTTTATCACAACAACTTTATCACACACCCTATATCACACCACCTTTATCACACCACCTATATCACACAACCTATATAACACCACTTATATCACAACACCTTTATCACACCAACTATATCACACCATCTCTGTCACACCACCTATATCACCGAAACTATATCACACCACCTGTCACAACACCTATGTCAAACCATATATATCACACCACCTATATCACACCACCTATATCACACCACCTATATAACACAAACTATATATCACACCAACTATATCACACATCCTATATCACACCACCTATATCACACCATCTATATCACACCTCCTTTATCACACACCCTGTCACAACACCGATGTCAAACCATCTATATCACACCACCTATATCACACCACCTATATAACACAAACTATATATCACACCAACTATATCACACATCCTATATCACACCACCTATATCACACCAACTATATCACACCAACTATATCACACCAACTATATCACACCACCTTTATCACAACAACTTTATCACAACAACTTTATCACACACCCTATATCACACAACCTATATCACACCACCTATATCACACCACCTATATCACACCACCTTTATCACAACAACTTCATCACACACCCTATATCACACCACCTTTATCACACCACCTATATCACACAACCTATATAACACCACTTATATCACAACACCTTTATCACACCAACTATATCACACCATCTCTGTCACACCACCTATATCACCCCAACTATATCACACCACCTGTCACAACACCTATGTCAAACCAACTATATCACACCACCTATATCACACCACCTATATCACACCACCTATATAACACAAACTATATATCACACCAACTATATCACACATCCTAAATCACACCACCTATATCACACCATCTATATCACACCTCCTTTATCACACACCCTGTCACAACACCGATGTCAAACCATCTATATCACACCACCTATATCACACCACCTATATAACACAAACTATATATCACACCAACTATATCACACATCCTATATCACACCACCTATATCACACCAACTATATCACACCAACTATATCACACCAACTATATCACACCACCTTTATCACAACAACTTTATCACAACAACTTTATCACACACCCTATATCACACAACCTATATCACACCACCTATATCACACCACCTATATCACACCACCTTTATCACAACAACTTCATCACACACCCTATATCACACCACCTATATTACACACATATATCACACCACCTATATCACACCACCTGTATCACACCACCTATATAAAAACCAACTATATCACACCAACTATATCACACCAACTATATCACACCACCTATATCACACCAACTATATCACACCACCTTTATCACAACAACTTTATCACACCACCTATATCACACCACCAATATCACACCACCTATATCACACCACCTTTATCACATCACCTTTATCACACCAACTATATCACACCAGCTATATAACACCACCTTTATCACATCACCTTTATCACACCACCTTTGTCACACCACCTATATCACACCAGCTATATAACACCAGCTATATCACACCATCTTTATCACATCACCTATATCACACCACCTATATCACACCTGCTTTATCACACCACCTGTCACACAACCTATGTCACACCATCTATATCACACCACCTATATCACACCAGCTATATAACACCACCTTTATCACACCATCTATATAACAACACCTGTATCACACCACCAATATCACACCAACTATTTCACACCACCTTTATCACCCCACCTATATCACACAACCTATATCACACAATCTATATAACACCACCTGTATCACACCACCAATATCACACCAACTATTTCACACCACCTTTATCACATCACCTATATAACACAACCTATATCACACCACTTATATCACAACACCTTTATCATACCAACTATATCACACCATCTCTGTCACACCACCTATATCACACCAACTATATCACACCACCTATATCACACCACCGATATCACAGCACCGATATCACACCACCTATATAACACAAACTATTATCACACCAACTATATCACACATCCTATATCACACCACCTATATCACTCCACCTATATCACACCACTTTTGTCACACCACCTATATCACACCAGCTATATCACACCAGCTATATCACACCATCTTTATCACATCACCTATATCACACCAGCTATATCACACCTCCTTTATCACACCATCTTTATCACATCACCTATATCACACCACCTATATCACAAATCCTTTATCACACCATCTGTCACACCACCTATGTCACACCATCTATATAACACCACCTGTATCACACCACCTATATCACACAACCTATATAACACAAACTATATATCACACCAACTATATCACACATCCTATATCACACCACCTATATAACACCACCTATTTCACACCAACTATATCACACCACTTTTGTCACACCACCTTTGTCACACCACCTATATCACACCAGCTATATCACACCTCCTTTATCACACCACCTGTCACACCATCTATATCACACCAGCTATATCACACCTCCTTTATCACACCACCTGTCACACCATCTATATCACACCACCTATATCACTCCAGCTATATAACACCATAACACCGCCTTTATCACACCATCTATATAACACCACCTGTATCACACCACCAATATCACACCAACTATTTCACACCACCTTTATCACACCACCTATATCACACAACCTATATCACACCACTTATATCACAACACCTTTATCACACCAACTATATCACACCATCTCTGTCACACCAACTATATCACACCACCTGTCACAACACCTATGTCAAACCATCTATATCACACCACCTATATAACACAAACTATATATCACACCAACTATATCACACATCCTATATCACACCCCCTATATCACACCAACTATATCACACCAACTATATCACACCACTTTTGTCACACCACCTTTGTCACACCACCTTTATCACAACAACTTCATCACACACCCTATATCACACCACCTATATTACACACATATATCACACCACCTATATCACACCACCTGTATCACACCACCTATATAAAAACCAACTATATCACACCAACTATATCACACCAACTATATCACACCACCTATATCACACCAACTATATCACACCACCTTTATCACAACAACTTTATCACACCACCTATATCACACCACCAATATCACACCACCTATATCACACCACCTTTATCACATCATCCTTTATCACACCAACTATATCACACCAGCTATATAACACCACCTTTATCACATCACCTTTATCACACCACCTTTGTCACACCACCTATATCACACCACCTATATCACACCACTTTTGTCACACCACCTTTGTCACACCACCTATATCACACCAGCTATATCACACCAGCTATATCACACCACCTATATCCCACCACCTATATCACACCAACTATATCACACCACCTATATCACACCACCTATATCACATCAACTATATCACACCACCTGTATCACACCACCTAAATCACACCACATATATCACACCACCTATATAACACCACCTTTATCACAACAACTTCATCACACACCCTATATCACACCACCTATATCACACCACCTATATCACACCACCTATATCACACCAACTATATCACACCAACTATATCACACCAACTATATCACACCACCTATATCACACCAACTATATCACACCACCTTTATCACAACAACTTTATCACACACCCTATATCACACAACCTATATCACACCACCTATATCACACCACCTTTATCACAACACCTTTATCACACCAACTATATCACACAACCTATATCACACCACCTATATCACACCACCTATATCACACCACCTATATCACACCAACTATATCACACCAACTATATCACACCAACTATATCACACCACCTATATCACACTAACTATATCACACCACCTTTATCACAACAACTTTATCACACACCCTATATCACACAACCTATATCACACCACCTATATCACACCACCTATATCACACCACCTTTATCACATCACCTTTATCACACCAACTATATCACACCAGCTATATAACACCACCTTTATCACATCACCTTTATCACACCACCTTTGTCACACCACCTATATCACACCAGCTATATCACACCAGCTATATCACACCATCTTTATCACATCACCTATATCACACCACCTATATCACACCTCCTTTATCACACCACCTGTCACACCACCTTTATCACACCACCTTTATCACACCACCTGTGTCACACCACAGGTATCACACCACCTATATCACACCACTTATATCACACCACCAAATAAACTATTGCACAACTCAAGCTCTAGACATGAGTCATCTACAGCAAGGCATTCATACCAAATATCTGATGCACACACACACACACACACACGCAAGCACAGACGCAGGCACGTACACACATGTAAACAAAACAAAATAAACCCCTGGTGATCGAGCGGCCTGGGTGGTTTTACAGATACCACATTACCTTCCTCCCTCTTCCCCCTTTCCTCCCATCTTACACTCTCTCCTTCCTCCCTCCTCCCTCTTTCCTCCCCTCTTGCACTCTCTCCTTCCTCCCTCCCCTTTCCTCCCTTCTTACACTCACTCCTCCCCACTTACTCTCCACCATCACCCCTTCCCCCTTTTGTGATTTGTGATTCCAGCCCTTGTCTGTGCATGTGCTTGACTGACTGTGTGTTGATGTTTTCAGTGCGTGTGTATATAAACTCTAAATCTGTGTGTGTGAGTGTGTGTCTGTGTGCGTTCCCAGTCTGTGTGTGCGTTCCAGCGTAGCGAGGGGATGTTTTCCCAGGCAGTGCATTGTGTCTGTGTTTCAGGGTTGTGGCTGTGTGGCTGTGTGGCTGTGTGGCTGTGCGGTGCAGGGCTCCCTCCTAGCCCTGATAAATAAACAATGCACAGCGTTGACCTTTGGGTTAACAGCTTTTTATGCTTGCTCCACTCAGCACTCTCCCTGATTCAATTACCACAAAGGTCCAGGAGACGCCGGGAATAAGCAAGGAGGCTTTCCGGCCTGTCTCTGACTGTCTGTCTGTCCACCTGTCTGTAATTCTGTCTGTCTGTCTGCCAGTTTGACTGTCTCTGTCTTGTCTGCATGTCTGCCTGCCTGCTTGCTTGACTGCCTGGCTGTCTGTCTGTCTATGAGCTCCATTGCAAACCTGCCAAGACTCTTTAGAGGCCTTATTGTAAATCATTTTCGCACGAGACAATGAAATCACCTTGAATTTGAACACTCCCTCCTCACACACCCAAATGCTTGAGCACACGCATGCACACACATAAGCACGCATACACACCCACACAGACACAGACACACACACACTCCTCAGCCGTGTAACCCCCACCCTCCTCTCCCTCCACTCCCCAGGCATGTAACCCCCACTCCCTCCACTCCCCATCCATGTAACCCCCACTCCCTCCACTCCCCAGCCATGTAACCCCCAACCCCTCTCCCTCCACTCCCCAGCCATGTAACCCCCTCTCCCTCCACTCCCCAGCCATGTAACCCCCACCCCCCTCTCCCTCCACTCCCCAGCCATGTAACTCCCACCCCCTCTCCCTCCACTCCCCAGCCATGTAACCCCACCCCTCTCCCTCCACTCCCAGCCATGTAACCCCACTCCCCATCCATGTAACCCCCACTCCCTCCACTCCCCAGCCATGTAACCCCTCTCCCTCCACTCCCCAGCCATGTAACCCCCACCCCTCTCCCTCCACTCCCCAGGCATGTAACCCCACCCCCTCTCCCTCCACTCCCCATCCATGTAACCCCCACTCCCTCCACTCCCCAGCCATGTAACCCCCACCCCTCTCCCTCCACTCCCCAGCCATGTAACCCCTCTCCCACCACTCCCCAGCCATGTAACCCCACTCCCTCCACTCCCCATCCATGTAACCCCCACTGCCCAGCCATATAACCCCACCCGCCTCTCCCTCCACTCCCCAGGCATGTAACCCCACTCCCTCCACTCCCCAGCCATGTAACCCCCACTCCCTCCACTCCCCAGCCATGTAACCCCCCCTCTCCCTCCACTCCCCAGCCATGTAACCCCACCCCTCTCCCTCCACTCCCCAGCCATGTAACCCTCTCCCTCCACTCCCCAGCCATGTAACCCCCACCCCTCTCCCTCCACTCCCCAGCCATGTAACCCCCACTCCCTCCACTCCCCATCCATGTAACCCCCACTCCCTCCACTCCCCAGCCATGTAACCCCACCCTCTCCCTCCACTCCTGCCATGTAACCCCCTCTCCTCCACTCCCCAGCCATGTAACCCCCACCCCCTCTCCCTCCACTCCCCAGCCATGTAACCCCTCTCCCTCCACTCCCCAGCCATGTAACCCCACTCCCCATCCATGTAACCCCACTCCTCCACTCCCCAGCCATGTAACCCCTCTCCCTCCACTCCCCAGCCATGTAACCCCCACCCCCTCTCCTCCATTCCCCAGGCATGTAACCCCACTCCCTCCACTCCCCAGCCATGTAACCCCCACTCCCTCCACTCCCCAGCCATGTAACCCCACTCCCTCCACTCCCCAGCCATGTAACCCCACTCCCCAGCCATGTAACCCCACTCCCTCCACTCCCCAGCCATGTAACCCCACTCCCTCCACTCCCCAGCCATGTAACCCCCACCCTCTCCCTCCACTCCCCAGCCATGTAACCCCACCCTCTCCCTCCACTCCCCAGCCATGTAACCCCCACCCCTCTCCCTCCACTCCCCAGGCATGTAACCCCCACTCCTCCACTCCCCAGCCATGTAACCCCACTCCCTCCACTCCCCAGCCATGTAACCCCACTCCCTCCACTCCCCAGCCATGTAACCCCACTCCCCAGCCATGTAACCCCCACTCCCTCCACTCCCCAGCCATGTAACCCCACTCCTCCACTCTCCAGCCATGTAACCCCCACCCTCTCCCTCCACTCCCCAGCCATGTAACCCCACCCCTCTCCCTCCACTCCCCAGCCATGTAACCCCCTCTCCCTCCACTCCCCAGCCATGTAACCCCCACCCCCTCTCCCTCCACTCCCCAGCCATGTAACCCCCACTCCCTCCACTCCCCATCCATGTAACCCCACTCCCTCCACTCCCCAGCCATGTAACCCCCACCCCTCTCCCTCCACTCCCCAGCCATGTAACCCCCTCTCCCTCCACTCCCCAGCCATGTAACCCCACCCCCTCTCCCTCCACTCCCCAGCCATGTAACCCCCACACCCCTCTCCCCACACTCCTCAGCCACCCTCTCCTTCTCTCCTAGCAGCACAGACTGTTATTTAGGCTTTACTGGTCTGTGTTAAATTCTGCAATTTGAAGGGCTGTTAAGTTTTTCAATTGAAATTTCATTTAAGATGCAGGTGCTTTTTATTTTATTGATGCTTTACTGCTCTCCGGGTGCAGGCTAGAACACACTGCAATAACACCACTCTACCCCAATCAGCCTCTGCTGAACAGATGTAGTGGCAGGACGTTAGGAATACTTAGAGGGGCCTTCCCTTCCTCTCCCCCCTTTCCATCCTTCTCTCCCTCTCTCTCTCTCCTTCGCGCCGTAAATCGCCACAGCAGAAGGCTAAACAAGAGCGCGCGCCGCCAAGCCTTAAATCACATTTATAAGGATTTGGTTAGCATAGTAATAACAAAATCAAGTGACAAGGCTGGGAGGGGGCAGGAATAGGAAGAGGGAGACGGGGGGATTATTTTTAGCATAGCAGAGGTCTGTGGAAGGAGATGATGAGGCTTTTGAAGGTGAGCAGGCTGGCTGATGTTAAGGAGGACAAATTACTGGGTTTACAGTCGGAGGGAAGTTAAGACTGTACGCTCGGTCCCTGTAGAAATGTATTCAATTCATTTCCAGTAATCTGTCACATAATGATAAAAAGATCTTTAGAGAATACAGGAGGCATATACTGTATCTGCTCTGTAGTAATTCTGTCACGGATACATTAGAATTACTGTACTGACTTAAACATACACAGTATATAAGGGATATCGGCAGACACAGGGTCACAGATACACACACATACGTAGATTAATAAGAAATAGTTCAATTCAATACCTGAATATGTATATGAATAATACTCCTTTCAATGAAATCGCCTGTGGTAAGGTTGGCATGTCTGCAATTCAAACGCAGATCTTGATCACATACGACTCATGATATCATTTTCTTGGCTTACGGTAGTCATGTTTCAGCGAAGCAACTTTCATTAGGTCAAAATACACACACACACACACACATATGCACACACTCACCTAAAGTCACAGATTCCTTAGCTGGGAACATGAGAGGAGAGCAAGAAAAGGAGCTGTGGAACATGGCAAAGTTCATGTTCACAGGACTATCTGTCAGGTCCGGGAAGAAAGAATTCATGGATGAAATGAACATGAAAAAGATGGCTAAAACAATGTTAATCTGGATACCCTCGTGAATACGCAAAGATCTCATCTGTCTTGACTAGGTGAAACCCCTGGCTTCTACACTCACTAAGAGAGAAGAAAGGACTGTGTGCATGTGTGTGTGTGTGTGTGCACCCGTGTCTCTCCACAGAAAGACAGAGAAAGAAAGAAGCTGTAATGACACTACATAGAACTGATGTATTTAATGAAACAC
This sequence comes from Brachymystax lenok tsinlingensis, assembly GCA_030435695.1. Classification (NCBI taxonomy): domain Eukaryota; kingdom Metazoa; phylum Chordata; class Actinopteri; order Salmoniformes; family Salmonidae; genus Brachymystax; species Brachymystax lenok. The sequence goes on along the minus strand of CM059786.1, from coordinate 12,314,546 downwards.
TATTCAACACACACTATTTAATAGACAGAAACTACTGAGAGCTCCAAGGACAATGAGGTGCTTCACCTAATTACTGTCCAAAACTATACATACAGTATATCCCTTCAACATGTATGAATTCATTCATGAGTAGGATTACTATCTTTGAACGGAACCTCGTTGTGCCACGCTGAGTCTGTTATGTGAATGACAAGGGTTTACATGAACATGTAAATCACGCTTTGAATTCTAAATTCACTCCACATCATATTTGCTTCAGTTCTATTCTGTGTGATTAACGTAGGTTATGTTCTTGTGGAGCGTCCGTGCTCAGCAGTGACTCCTATCAGCTGCGTGTGCTTTCTGTTTTCTTATAAATGTCTTTATATTGCTCTCTGCATACCAATTCAATGTATATACCAATTATTGAATTGGTACAGTATAAAAATAGAAATATGTGGTTTGATTATTAATTATTTTCTCCGTTATCTTTAATTGTAAGGATATCATCTGGAAGTTTAAGAAACGTCTTTCTCCGAATGAGACTCTCCGTTAAGTGACAAACGCTGCCTTCCACTCTGGGCTACAAGTACAAGCGTCTAACATTGACACAGTGGCTATAACTAGCAGTGGGAATAGGCTCCTGTGTGTAGGTGTGTGTGTGTGTGTGTGTTTGTGCGTGCGTGTGTGTGTGCGTGCTAGTGTCTCTGTCCTGTACATAAGCAGTATATGGGACAAACCCTTACGGAGCATTTAGAAAGAAGAGATGGGAACAATCTCTGAGGCCATTTCTAAATCGGCGACAAGTATAAAAAGCAATGCCTATTTAAAAACATAAAGATACAATATAGCCCAAGAGCAGACATGGACCCTTCCAGAGAGGGAGATTCAAAGGAAATATGGTCCATTGTTATCCTGTCTTCCCCTCGTCTGTCACCTTGCCTGTCCTCTACCCCTCCTCCATCCCTCCGTCATCACTCTCTCCCTCTCTCTCAGCCACATTATTTTGAAGAATCTCCTCGATTCTTTGCATTTGTTAATTTAGTGTGGGTTTTCCAACCACTATTTCACCCTGATGGGCCCCAATGAGGAGATGTGTGTGTGTGTGTCTGGTGATGAGATGTGTGTGTGTGTGGTGATGAGATGTGTGTGTGTGTGTGGTGTGAGATGTGTGTGTGTGTGGTGATGAGATGTGTGTGTGTGTGTGTGGTGATGAGATGTGAGGGACGGTTTATTAGCACTGCCAGTAGACACTAAAACACAGCGTCTCCCATAATCCTCTCTGGCGGTGGCTGGGCGCTGACTCGGGCGTTGAGAGTCTTGAACGCAGCATTGTGTCGTTTCACCGCTAAACCCTGATGGACTATAAAGGTCTTATCTCTGGTAATAACCATCATGGCATCACACACTCTTGGTAATACAACGCCTCTCTCAAAGTCACAAGGGAGTAGTGTGTGTGGTTGTGAATTTGTGTGTCTGTCTTTGTGTGTGTGTGTGCGCGTGTGTATATGTAGGGAAAGGGGAATGTGTGTGTGTGTGTGTGGGGTGATTGATATAGCAGTGTGGGTGGGGGTGTGTTTGACACATGTTCTCTCTGTTAGGGCCACAGACAGAGAGGGCTTTGAGCGATGGACACAGCACTACTGATCTTTTACTGTCCACACACAATCACACACACACGCGCGCTACTGTCCGACCCATCCATAATTGTCCACGTAGTAAAGATGGAAGGACACAGACACAGAAAGTTGTGTGTGTGTGTGCATGCGTGTGTGTGTGTGTGTGTGTGTGTGTGTGTGTGTGTGTGTGTGTGTGTGTGTGTGTGTGTAGCAGGAGGTGCTAATTCTGCATAGCAATGAGAAAGCGATGGGCCATAATACAACACGTCCTGAATGTATGCAAATAGTGATGCTATAATTATAATGTATGTAATAATAGAGTAGCAGTAATTAATTTATAACTTTGCAGAGAGAGTCTGTTCCACTGGCTAATGTGATTCTATTACAGCAATTAGCTAGCAATGACACTGGCTAGGTCACCTACACACACTGTACAGTACACCTTCAATACACTCTTTATCTTCCTCTCTATCTAGCCCTGCCCTTTCCCTTTCTCTCTTTTCTCCCCTCTCACTATCCATTCCTCCTCTATTTTCATATTCCTTCTCTCTCTCTTTCTTCCTCTCTTTGAGGTAGCCTTTTGTCTCTCTTTCTTTCTCGCTTTCCTTATTTATTTTTCTTTCTTTCTCCCGCCTCTTTAACTCTGCCTTTCCACATCTTGTAATCCCTCCTATGGTGTGTACTGTATGACTTTATATAGTGCATGTGTGTGTGTGTTCACATGTACGTGTGTGTGTGTGTGTGTGTGTGTGTGTGTGTGTGTGTGTGTGTGTGTGTGTGTGTGTGTGTGTGTGTGTGTGTGTGTGTGTGTGTGTGTGTGTGCAAGGATCAGTCCTTTTAGCTTGAAGTTTGTGAGAGCATGTGAGCTTAGAAAACATAGGACTTTTTAAAGAAAGCGCATGTAAGTGAGTCTCCTCACTGTCCTCTGCGGTACGTAGACCGGTACAGTCGTTGGCAGTCTCTCTGTGTGTGAGGGACACCACCACTCAGAACAGGCAGTCTATTAACGGAGACAGACCTTCCACAGTGTGGCTGAATGTACTGGTCACATTGTCCAGCAGTCTAGGATGTAACGAATACACACATACACTCAATTTAAAGTCAAGCCCTGCACATAACAAACACAATTCAAAACATTCCATATATCAAATTCCACATTAATCAGCTGGTGAATTAGGATAAAACACATGGCAACCAGCATCAATCGACCCTTCCTCTATCACACATACATATTGATATCAATTAACAAAACGTCACTAAGTGTGAAGAATGGTAATTGGCATGACTGAAATGAATGAATCAGACAGCTACTGGTCTAGCCGGGCCAATCTCCCAGCCCTTTCTATAGAAGTGTACTGGACATAATGAATAAATCAGGGTAAGCATGAGAGGCGTAGGTAACGTGTTGGAGGATGAGGGAATGAGGCTGATATATAATACATGGACCTAGTCATTTATTTATTACCACAGAATGAGAATCCCCCTTTTTGGATTAAATTGCAATTTGTTGTCAGGAAGCAGGGAATGAATACATATCAGAAACCACCAGCACAACTTTTTTTCTTTTGATCTCTCTCTCTCTACCATTCTTTGCCCTCCCCTTTCTCTCATTCCCTCTCTCTCCCTCTTCATACAATGGATTCTAGCCAGCTCAAATTGCCCAGGCCTGTATATTGCCAATGAACTTCGTTCTTGATCTTACAAAGCCTATACCCTGTGCTACAAGGCATTTGAAAGTGATAAAGTAGGGCCTAACAGTGATAAGGTACAATAGTTACGTATTGAACTATGAGAGTATATTGTTGTAGTGGTTCGTCCTATTGTGGTCCTGTGTAGCCCTGACCAGCAGCAGTAATATCTACTGTGTCTGTTAGTGACTCTGTCTCTTAGTGATGCTAGTAGCTTTAGTAGTGATGGTCTCTTGTATAGGTGATGGTCCCTCTCTGACCAGGAGTAGTAATGTCTACTGTGTCTGTTAGTGACTCTGTCTCTTAGTGATGCTAGTAGCTTTAGTAGTGATGGTCTCTTGTATAGGTGATGGTCCCTCTCTGACCAGGAGTAGTAATGTCTACTCTGTCTCTTAGTGATGCTAGTAGCTTTAGTAGTGATGGTCTCTTGAATAGGTGATGGTCCCTCTCTGACCAGCAGTAGTAATGTCTACTCTGTGTGTTAGTGATGCTAGTAGCTTTAGTAGTCATGGTCTCTTGTACAGGACTGTCTGGCTTAGCCCTCATCTGTAGGCCATAGTAAAGTGGTCCAGGAGCGTTGACACGGCCTGGAGGAAGCCAGGACACCTGTAGGCTGGCAGGGTTGGTGTCTGACCTACCTGGGGCATCACACCATCTGGGGGGATTCATGTACATTTTCACATCACTAATCCCATTGGTCTTTAGACATACAGTGGGGCAAAAAAGTATTTAGTCAGCCACCAATTGTGCAAGTTCTCCAACTTAAAAAGATGAGAGAGGCCTGTAATTTTCATCATAGGTACACTTCAACTATGACAGACGAAATGAGAAAAAGAAATCCAGAAAATCACATTGTAGGATTTTTTATTTATTTATTTGCAAATTATGGTGGAAAATAAGTATTTGGTCAATAACAAAAGTTTATCTCAATACTTTGTTATATACTCTTTGTTGGCAATGACAGAGGTCAAACGTTTTCTGTAAGTCTTCACAAGGTTTTCACACACTGTTGCTGGTATTTTGGCCCATTCCTCCATGCAGATCTCCTCTAGAGCAATGATGTTTTGGGGCTGTCGCTGGGCAACACAGACTTTCAACTCCTCCAAAGATTTTCTATGGGGTTGAGATCTGGAGACTGGCTAGGCCACTCCAGGACCTTGAAATGCTTCTTCTGAAGCCACTCCTTCGTTGCCCGGGCGGTGTGTTTGGGATCATTGTCATGCTGAAAGACCCAGCCACGTTTCATCTTCAATGCCCTTGCTGATGGAAGGAGGTTTTCACTCAAAATCTCACGATACATGGCCCCATTCATTCATTCCTTTACACGGATCAGTCGTCCTGGTCCCTTTGCAGAAAAACAGCCCCAAAGCATGATGTTTCCACCCCATGCTTCACAGTAGGTATGGTGTTCTTTGGATGCAACTCAGCATTCTTTGTCCTCCAAACACGACGAGTTGAGTTTTTACCAAAAAGTTCTATTTTGGTTTCATCTGACCATATGACATTCTCCCAATCCTCATCTGGATCATCCAAATGCTCACTAGCAAACTTCAGACGGGCCTGAACATGTACTGGCTTAAGCAGGGGACACGTCTGGCACTGCAGGATTTGAGTCCCTGGCGGCGTAGTGTGTTAATGATGGTAGGCTTTGTTACTTTGGTCCCAGCTCTCTGCAGGTCATTCACTAGGTCCCCGTGTGGTTCTGGGATTTTTGCTCACCGTTCTTGTGATCATTTTGACCCCACGGGGTGAGATCTTGCGTGGAGCCCCAGATCGAGGAAGATTATCAGTGGTCTTGTATGTCTTCCATTTCCTAATAATTGCTCCCACAGTTGATTTCTTCAAACCAAGCTGCTTACCTATTGCAGATTCAGTCTTCCCAACCTGGTGCAGGTCTACAATTTTGTTTCTGGTGTCCTTTGACAGCTCTTTGGTCTTGGCCATAGTGGAGTTTGGAGTGTGACTGTTTGAGGTTGTGGACAGGTGTCTTTTATACTGATAACAAGTTCAAACAGGTGCCATTAATACAGGTAACGAGTGGAGGACAGAGGAGCCTCTTAAAGAAGAAGTTACAGGTCTGTGAGAGCCAGAAATCTTGCTTGTTTGTATGTGACCAAATACTTATTTTCCACCATAATTTGCAAATAAATTCATTAAAAATCCTACAATGTGATTTTCTGGATTTTTTTCCCTCATTTTGTCTGTCATAGTTGAAGTGTACCTATGATGAAAATTACAGGCCTCTCTCATCTTTTTAAGTGAGAGAACTTGCACAATTGGTGGCTGACTAAATACTTTTTTGCCCCACTGTAGATGATGACACTGTGCCATTTGTCCCTCTGGGCTCTCTGTAGGCCACAAGAACAGACAGCTCAGCTTGTGCCCCAGATGATGACTTGTGGCCTGAATGAAAGACAACATCCTCCCTCTCTTCCTCTATAAGGCATTATCATTCAGAGAGTTGTAGGAGTCAGGGCTCCCTCTCTGATCTACAACAAAGGCTGTTTTCACAAAGAACCTTATGGAAACAGAGACAGAGAGAGAGGCCGTGCTCTGAAATGAGAGAGAGAGAGAGAGAGAGAGAGATGGAGAAAAATGCTAGAGTCTTGTTTCAGATATACAAGCCCCTACTGACACCCCTTTCTACGAAGACACACACACACACACACACACACACACACACACACACACACACACACACACACACACACACACACACACACACACACACACACACACACACACACACACACACACACACACACTTCTCCTATCCTCATTAACAGTGCCTGTGCATTGTGATCCTCTTCAGGCAACAGTTAAACTCTCCACGTATGACCAACGAGCAGACAGACGCTGAAACATCTTCACGGACTGGAGGGAAAACATTTTGTCTGTTTGGAGCTGCACTTGACTGGACACTCCAGTCCAAATCACACTCTAAGAGAGGCTACACAACCGGCAGTGTGTGGGAGTGTGTGTGTGTACGTGCACATGTGTGTGTGTGTGTGTGTGTGTGTGTGTGTGAGAGACCCTCTCTCCAACAAGCTCCTCCACAAGACCCTTGTTCAATCAACACCAACACATAGCCGTCCACTCATCACCCCACAACACTACAACCCACACTCAAATCACTGTTTAGTGATCACACACACCAGACCAACTGATGGGACAATACATCATAATACCAAGCAGACATATTGGACATTAGGATAAAGGCTGCACAACAAAATCAAAAAAGAAAACAAAATACTAGCTAATAGATAACCGAGATTAAACGTTATTTTATATTTGGGGATGGGATGTGGTGAGAGGGCCACTTAGTAATCACGTCTGTATGTGAATAAAGTGATTTGTGTGTGTGTGGTGTGTGTGTGTGTCTGCGTGCAAGTGTGCATGTGTGTATGCGCATGCGTGCATGTGTCGGTGTGTGTGTGTTGGTGTGACTGTGTGTGTGTGTATTATTAAAATGATTCGGTGGCGAGGCGTTGGTCTAATGTGTTGATGGATGGGAACGACGTGTGTCAATATGGCCGGTGGAACAGAGGATTATGGAGAGAGGGAGAAACACCCTGGGGACTCATCTGTCACTTAGGAAGACAGGAAACAGCACAGACCACAAAAAAAGGGGGTGATAAAAACAACCAAACAACAAAACAAGACAAAGGAGATGACTTAACCCAATCCCCTGTTCCCTGGTGAAGGGGCAGGGCGGGGTGGAGGGTATGTGTGTGTTTTTGTGTATCGGGGTCAAGCACATCACTCATGTCAGCACCCCAAAATGAGTTTCAGACCTAATTTACATAATGCACAGCACATTACGGCAAAAACACAGAATGGAAAGAAGAAATAAATATATAAAAAGAGAGCGAGAGCGAGAGATACAAATAAAAGAACAAGTGTCTGCAGTATCTGGGTCGTGTTCAGTAAGGCACACTGTTGTAGTCTGAAGGCTCTCCTTTCCTCCTCCCTTCATCTGGACGGATGCAGAAGACCAAACTGTTGAAAGCAAACACTTGGTTGGCATCCCCCAACATAGTATATAGCTTCACCTACATCATCTTACATTTTCAGATCTTGGGGCCTTATGTAGTACCCTCCTTTTGGCCAGATCTAGATCACTATAGCGCACTTTAAAGGGAACCATTTTGGACGCACATTAAGCATATTACCCATCTGCCCCGGCTCTCTAGTTGTGGCCAAGCCCATAACCGTGGTGATGGTGATGAGTAGCGTACGGAAGGACATTGAGCCTGGGCCCAGCTCAATGTTATAGCTGCTATCTAGTCAGCCCGATGACTGGTCATAGCCAAGACTCTAACTGCATGTGTATAGAACAGCTAGTGCCACAATAACCCCTTTTCCTACAGTACAACGTGCCAGGCGTCATTACTGGATTGGCTACAATACCCAACAGGTTGCTGATGTACTTGATAATGTTCTCCTGATCAGCTTATATGGCCAAATAAAGGCGTAGAATCACAGTTTGGCATTTGGATCAGAGTACAACGTATTGTGTTTGACTGAACCACATAGATACGTTTGTGTTGGAAGTCTTGGACAAAGATCATGCGTGCATGTCTGTGTGTTTTGTATGTATTTGAAGGGCTGCTGTTTGGGTGAGTGTGTGTGTGTCTCTATGTCCCTATGTGTGTGTGTTTTCTGTGTATCCCAGACCTGAGTTTCCTCCAGAGTCTGTATCTAGTTGACAGAGCAGTTTATTCTAACCACTGGTTACCTCCAACCAACAGAGAGAGAAGACATGCGGCTCTGTGCCTTTGTCTCTGCTCCACTCTCAGGTAAATCAGAGGTGTCACTAATCATTTTAAACTATGCACTTTTATGTTCTCCCTCCATCTGTAAGCTCTCAGCCTCTTCTGTTCTTTGATATAACAAGGACAGATTGAGACAAGGCTTCAGTTCGCCTAACAGAAGTCTAAAGATCTGCCAAGGGGAGCGAGAGGGAGAAAGAGTGGGAGAGAGGGGGAGAGATGGGAGAGAAAGGTGGAGAGAGAGAGCCGGGAAGTGTGGTATTTAAAATTTATACTTCCTCATGCCTTTGTTTTGAACTTGAATTTTTTTTCGGAATAACTTTCCAGACTCATACTTTTGTTGGGGTGTGACTACTGTGGCGCCAAGGTGCAGGAGTGTGTGTGTGTGTGTAGTTCTCTTGTTAGCATCTGATGAGCTCTGGCATTTATCAGTATGCACAATCAGGTCCCATTCTAACAAATCAATTAGGGATAAACACACACTCTGACACACACACATGCACACAGTCGAAGGTCTAAAATTTCTGATATTCGTTCAGTTCCTCTCCTGCACCGAATGGAGCAATACATGTCCAGCAGAAGAACATCACTTTGCACCCCCTTAACTCTATGATCTGTGTGGGTGTGTGTTTGGGGTTGAGGGTGTATGTGAGTGTGTGTTTGCACATGTGTGAGTTGTCGTGACTTGACTTTAACATTAATCTGAAGACAGTTATTTATCTAATTAACTAACTATGTTTAATTGTTACCCGATTATATTAATCATGTAACAATTAACTCATTAGGATCTGGGGCACCACGAGAGAGAGTTACCATCTCCGGAATGTAACTCTAAAAGGTCTTTACCTATCACGTCTATAAACAGTCAACTTACTAATCATAACTTCGTATCATATCACCATTCTGAACAGTCGTAACCTCCTTACATCCGCAAAAGCCCCAGCCTTACTTATGATTCAGTACTACGTAAATTGGTTTAATTATTTATTTACCAGCTAATTGAATGGGAACACAGGATAAACATACACACTTTGCACCGGCTATTGACTGGAGACGTAATACACTGAAAACAGGTCCCTGACATCAACATGGCTGCTTGTTATTAAAGAAGAGACGGAGATGGAGAAAGACAGAGACACTTAAACATTGGCACTTTCAGAAACTAGTCTCACCTACAGTAACCATATACTTTGCACACGAACCGCCACCTGCTTTGAGTAAGAAATCATGAATCTATTTCCGAGAAATGCCTTAGTTCGCCAGGGATCTCTCAGTCAACAGGGCAGCCTTGGAAAGGGGGCTTGTAAGGCTCTGATTGTCTGAAATGGTTCCAACAACTCTTCTATTGTTGTCCTTCTTTGTAGTTGACCGGTATCCGGTGACTTGTCGTGTAGTCCTGAACAGAACTACAGAGTTAACTTTCCTTCCATTTGCTCTTGAAGACGCTTCTTTGAAGATATTCTAGCCAGCCGTATGGATGGTTTCCCAGTGGGGTGATGAAAGTAGCATAATACGATGGTTTGAGCAGAGTACCAGGATGGTCCTACTTGAATTCGCTTTCGAAGATACTTCACTTAGGACAGCTAATCAGCTGTACCGGTGATTGTCTGGGAGGCGAGTTAGAGTTTCTAGTTTCAGCGGGAAAAGGTTTATTCAAACAAAGGACATTCCTTTGGTGAATCTTGAGAGTGCAACCTGGATCTTCTCCCTTAATTTACAACAGGGCGTGAGTTGTTAACCCCCACTAGTTCTCCCCCCCCACACCCCTCTCTAGGGTGAGAGGGGGTCTGATTGAAGTTATTCATTGCAAACCTGATCTGACCTATTTGGATTCTCGTGGACAGTCATGACTGTGGAGAGCGAATAGGGGGGCATGCTTGCCCACAGCCTGGCTGGGGGGAACAGAAAAGGAGAGGAGAAGAAATGGAGGGAACAGGTAAAAACGAGTGTGATCAAATTGGTGTAATAAGAGTCCTGCGATGTTTGAAGGGACATGAGAGGAGATCACTGCTCCATTGATCCAGAAACACAGCTAACAGAGTGAGAGAGACAGAGGGAAGGAGAGAGAGAGAGAGAGAGAGAGAGAGAGAGAGAGAGAGAGAGAGAGAGAGAGAGAGAGAGAGAGAGAGAGAGAGAGAGAGAGAGAGAGAGCACAAGAAAGAGAGAGAGAGAACAAGAAAGAGAGAGCGGGAGAGAACAAGAAAGAGAGAGCGGGAGGACAAGAAAGAGAGAGCGGGAGGACAAGAAAGAGAGAGCGGGAGTAGGAGAGTGTCAGATGAAAGGCCTGTGTGTCTGTAGAGCAGGATATGAACACATGTATTGGACATACTGGACATACATTATAATGTTAACATTGACACAACCAACTGTGTGTGTGTGTGCGTGTGCGAGTGTGTGTGTGTGTCCTCATCTGACATAAGCCACTTTCTAACCCAGAGAGAAAAGCATGAGAAAAAACAGGGGAAAGCAAGGGAAAGATGAGGAAGAGGAGGGAAAGCAAGGGAAAGATTGTCTGCCGTATCACCACAATTTCAAATTTCAAGTTTTAATGTCATGTGCACTAGTAGAGTGAAATGTCTTTCTTGCTTGCTCTGACCCAGCAATGCAGTAAACAATATCAGTAGTACTATATAAAAAAATAACCATTCAAGTAGAACAAAAACACATGAGAAATAGAAATAAGAAGTAAAACGAAAAATGCCCCTTAAATATTAATTTAGAATCTTCCAATCTTCTGAATCTAATTATTGGCGGAGAGTCACATCATAAGAAAAAATATTTTAGATATACTGTAGGCCTACCGTAGGCAACATGAGTCTCACTAGTGTTGAGTAATGTGCTTTTAAAAGTGGTGTAGGTCTTATTTATTTAAAAAGCATATTGAAGTTAGAAGCAATAGGATTTGACTGCACTGTTTTGCTCTGCTCTGAGATAAGCATGGGGACTGGTCTTGATAAATCAATTAGATTTTTTTCCCCCTGAATCTCCGTTTGGGTATTGGTTAGACTACAATTAGGGTGTGGAAATGTTAGGATTATTTTGCTCTTACTGCAGTACTGTAACCTACTCCCGACTGGTCAAGTTGTACTGTGCCATTCTGGGCTATTAGCAGGACAATAGATACTTTGTGCAAGGCAATTGATCAGCATTAAAAACCTTGTGGATGGGGCCTCCTGAGTGGCGCAGCGGTCTAAGACACTGCATCGCATTGCAAACTGCGTTGCTACGGATGCTGGTTCGATACCCATGCCGGCCGCGACCAGGAAACCCATGAGGTGACGGTGGGCTTTTGGTTTGTCTCCCTCTAAAAACAGAAATAAATCATTCTAAATAACAAAGTGGCTTTATTTACAAATTAGTAAGAATGTCTCACCCAATGTTCAAGAATAGCCTACCCGAGTGTGACCAACTATTTCAGCACTATTTTGCGCTGCTCTGAGACAAGCATAGGGACTGGTCCCTGAATTTCAGTTTAGATTAGACAACAATTATACAATTAGGGTATGGAAATGATATGCTCTTAGTACTGTAGCCTACTCCCGACCACCAGGTTGTACAGCGCCATATTTGAGGGTTTCGTTTTTTGTTTTTCTTGGAATAGAAACACCATAATATTAATCATATTAATTAAGCTACATTTCTTAAACTCAATCCCATGTACTATGTTCTTACAAAAAAAAGGTTTAAATTCTCTAGTACAGACAATATTGAAGACTATCAAATGCTTCTCAAAGATGCCCTCTGGTGGTCAAACTAGCACTAACTAGCATTACTGGCAACAATGGCTGACAATTAAATGACGTGCCATAGAATTCTGCGGCAGCCCGCAAGGTGTGCTGCAGTATGACAAAACTTTTACAGGAAGAACCACTGTAGATCAGGGACAGTTCCAGGGTCAGTGGAAATATCATGTTTACAATGTGCAGGGATATTGGAGTGATAGAGGTAGATCAGCGCATTCGGAAAGTATTCAGATCCCTTCCCTTATTTCACATTTTATTACGTTACAGCCTTATTCTAAAATGGATTAAACACTTTTTTCCCCTCATCAATCTACACACAACACCCCATAATTACAAAGCGAAAACAGTTAAAAAAATTATAATAATAACTTATTTACATAAGTATTCTATTAGACTTTCTATGAAACTCAGGAGCATCCTGTTTCCGTTTCTACAAGGATGACAAACTTGATTGGAGTACACTTGTGGTAAATTCAATTGATTGGACATGATTTGGAAAGGCACACACCTGTCTATATAAGGACCCACAGTTGAAAGTGCATGTCAGAGCAAAAACCAAGCCATGAGGTCCAAGGAATTGTCCGTAGAGCTCCGAGACAGGATTGCATTGAGGCACAGATCTGGGGAAAGGTACCAAACATTTTCTGCAGCATTGATGGTCCCCCAAAACACAGTGGCCTCCATCATTCTTAAATGGAAGAAGTTTGGAACCACCAAGACTATCCCTAGAGTTGGCTGCCCGGCCAAACTGAGCAATCGAGGGAGGGCCTTGGTCAGGGAGGTGACCAAGAACCTGATGGTCACTGATTGTTCTCCCATCTCCTCTGTGGAGATGGAAGAACCTTCCAGAAGGACAACCATCTCTGCAGCACTCCACCAATCAGGCCTTTGTGTTAGTGGCCAGGCGGAAGCCATTCCTCAGTAAAAGGCACATGACAGCCCGCTTGGAGTTTGCCAAAAGGCACCTAAAGGACTCTCAGACCATTAGAAACAAGATTCCCTGGTCTGATGAAACCAAGATCAAATCAGGAGGAAACCTGGCACCATCCCTACGGTGAAGCATGGTGTTAGCAGCATCATGCTGTGGGGATGTTTTTCAGCGGAAGGGACTGGGAGACTAGTCAGGATCGAGGCAAAGATGGATGGAGCAAAGTGCAGAGAGATCCTTGATGAAAACCTGCTCCAGAGCGCTCAGGACCTCAGACTGGGGCAAATGTTCACCTTCCAACCGGACAACAACCCTAAGCACACAGCCAAGACAATGCAGGTGTGGCTTCGGGACAACTCTCTGAATGTCCTTGAAAGGCCCAGCCAAGAGCCTGGAACCCGATCGATCATCTCTGGAGAGACCTGAAAATAGCTGGGTCTGAAAACTTCTGTAAATGTGGTATTTTCGTTTTTTTACGTTTAATACATTTGCTAACATTTCTAACAACCTATTTTTGCTTTGTCATTATGGGGTATTGTGTGTAGATTGATGAGGAGGGAAAAAAACAATTGAATCAATTTTAGAATAAGGTTGTAACGTAACAAAATGTGGAAAAATTCAAGTGGTCTGAATACTTTCCAAATGCACTGTATGTATATGGGTAAGGTGACTAGGCATCAGGATGTATGATAAACAGAGTAGCAGCAGCGTTTGGCCTATAATGATTGCAGGTGAGTGTGTGCGTGTGTGAAGAGTCAGTATGAATGTGTGTGTGTGATATGTGTATGTGAGCAAATTAAGTGTGTGTGAGTCTGTGTGCTGGAGTGTCTGTGTGAGTGTGTGTGAATGAGCGTATAGAATGTGCATAGGGTGTGTGTGTGAGTGTGCATGTAGTCAGTGCAACAGTATAAATACAATTGAAGGATCAATGCAGAGAGTCCATTTAGGCATTTTGTTAGCTATTTAGCAATATTCTGGCTTGGAGATAGAAGCTGTTCAGGAACCTGTTGGTGTCAGAATTGACGCTCCAGTACCGCTTGCTGTGCAGAAGCAGAGAGAAAAGTCTATGGCTTGGGTGTCTGGGCCTTCCTTTCACACCGATATACAGGTCCTGGATGGCAGGGAGGTCGGCCCCAGTGATGTTTTGGACTGTCGGCACCACCCTCTGTAGCGCCGTGTGATCCAGGGCGCTGTAGTTGCCATACCAAGCCTCTGTCCGTATACACACTGCTTCTCTTTACACACACGAGCACACACACACACACACAAACACGGCCTATGCCTGGCTATGCTAGTGTGGTATAAATTAAGTGAATCCGTTTTCAGGTCATTAAGTACAGTTGAAGTCGGAGGTTTACATACACATAGGTTGGAGTTGTTAAAACTCGTTTTTCAACCACTCCACAAATGTCTTGTCAACAAACTATAGTTTTGGCTAATCGGTTAGGACATCTACTTTGTGCATGACACAAGTAATTTTTCCAAGAATTGTTTACAGACAGATTATTTCACTTATAATTCACTGTATCACAATTCCAGTAGGTCAGAAGTTTATATACTACACTAAGTTGACTGCCTTTAAACAGCTTGGAAAATTCCAGAAAATTATGTCATGGCTTTAGAAGCTTCTGATAGGCTAATTGACATCCTTCAAATCAAATCAAATCAAATCAAATCAAATTTTATTTGTCACATACACATGGTTAGCAGATGTTAATGCGAGTGTAGCGAAAATGCTTGTGCTTCTAGTTCGACCATGCAGTAGTATCTAACAAGTAATCTAACAAATTCACAACAACTACCTTATACACACAAGAGTAAAGGAATGAATACAGTATGTACATATAAATATATGGATGAGCGTATGGCTGACCCGGGCATAGGCAAGATGCAGTAGATGGTATGGAGTACAGTATATACACATATATATGAGATGAGTAATGTAGGATATGTAAACATTATATAAATGGCATTGTTTAAAGTGGCTAGTGATACATTATTTCATCCAATTATAATTATTAAAGTGGCTAGAGATTTGAATTCGATGACCCGACGGCATAGGCAAGATACAGTAGATGGTTTAGAGTACAGTGTATACATTTGATATGAGTGTCTTGATACGTAAACATTATATACAAAATTGTTTAAAGTGGCTAGTGATACATTTGTTACATCCAATTCCTATGTATAAAGTGGCTAGAGATTTAAGTCAGTATGTTGGCAGCAGCCACTCAATGTTAGTGATGGCTGTTTAACAGTCTGATGGCCTTGAGGTAGAAGCTGTTTTTCAGTCTCTCGGTCCCAGCTTTGATGCACCTGTACTGACCTCGCCTTCTGGATGATAGCGGGGTGAACAGGCAGTGGCTCGGGTGGTTGTTGTCCTTGATGATCTTTTTGGCCTTTCTGTGACATCGGGTGGTGTAGGTGTCCTGGAGGGCAGGTAGTTTAACCCGGTGATCGTTGTGCAGTCCTCACTACCCTCTGGAGAGCCTTACGGTTGTGGGCGGAGCAGTTGTCGCTTACCAGGCGGTGATACAGCCCGACAGGATGCTCTCGATTGTGCATCTGTAAAAGTTTGTAGTGATTTTGGTGACAAGCCAAATTTCTTCAGCCTCCTGAGGTTGAAGAGGCGCTGTTGCCTTCTTTACCACGCTGTCTGTGTGGGTGACCAATTCAGTTTGTCCGTGATGTGTGCATGAGGAACTTAAAACTTTCCACCTTCTCCACTACTGTCCCCTCGATGTGGATAGGGGTGCTCCCTCTCCTGTTTCCTGAAGTCCACGATCATCTCCTTTGTTTTGTTGACATTGAGTGAGAGGTTATTTTCCTGACACCACACTCCGAGGGCCCTCACCTCCTCTCTGTAGGCCGTCTGCGTCGTTGTTGGTAATCAAGCCTACCACTGTAGTGTCGTCAGCAAACTTGATGATTGAGTTGGATGCGTGTGCAGCCACGCAGTCATGGGTAAACAGGGAGTACAGGAGAGGGCTGAGAACGCACCCTTGTGGGGCCCCAGTGTTGAGGATCAGCGGTGGAGATGTTGTTTCCTACCCTCACCACCTGGGACCGGCCCGTCAGGAAGTCCAGGACCCAGTTGCACAGGGCTGGGTCGAGACCCAGGGTCTCGAGAAGCTTAATGACGAGCTTGGAGGGAACTATGGTGTTAAATGCTGAGCTGTAGTCGATGAACAGCATTCTTACATAAGTATTCCTCTTGGTCCAGATGGGTTAGGGCAGTATGCAGTGTGATTGCGATTAAAAGCTGCCTGTGTGGACCTATTGGGACGGTAAGCAAATTGGAGTGGGTCCAGGGTGTCTGGCAGGATGGAGGTGATATGATCCTTGACTAATCTCTCAAAGCACTTCATGATGACGGAAGTGAGTGCTGCACGGGCGATAGTCATTTAGCTCAGTCACCTTAGCTTTCTTGGGAACAGGAACAATGGTGGCCCTCTTGAAGCATGTGGAACAGCAGACTGGGATAGGGACTGATTGAATATGTCCAGTAAACACACCAGCCAGCTGGTCTGCGCATGCTCTGAGGACACGCCAGGGATGCCATCTGGGCCGGCAGCCTTGCGAGGGTTAACACATTTAAATGTTTTTCTACATTGGCTGCGGTGAAGGTGAGCCCGCAGGTTTTGGTAGCGGGCCGTGTCGGTGGCACTGTATTGTCCTCAAAGCGAGCAAAGAAGTTGTTTAGTTTGTCTGGGAGCAGGGCGTCATGGTCCGCGACGGGGCTGGTTTTCTTTTTGTAGTCCGTGATTGACTGTAGACCCTGCCACATTCCTCTTGTGTCTCGAGCCATTGAATTGTGACTCTACTTTGTCTCTATATTGACGCTTAGCTTGTTTGATTGCCTTGCGGAGGAGTAGCTGCACTGTTTGTATTCAGTCATGTTTCCGGTAGCCTTTACCTGGTTAAAAGCAGTGGTTCGCGCTTTCAGTTTTGCGCGAATGCTGCCATCAATCCATGGTTTCTGGTTGGGGAAGGTTTGAGTCAATCGGAGGTGTACTTGTGGATGTATTTCAAGGCCTACCTTCAAACTCAGTGCCTCTTTACTTGACATCATGGGAAAATCAAAGGAAATCAGCCAAGACCTCAGAAAATAAATTGTAGACCTCCACAAGTCTGGTTCATCCTTGGGAGCAATTTCCAAACGCCTGAAGGTACCACGTTCATCTGTACAAACAATAGAACGCAAGTATAAACACCATCTCTGTCTCCTAGAGATGAACGTATTTTGGTGTGAAAAGTGCAAATCAATTCCAGAACAACAGCAAAGGACTTTGTGAAGATGCTGGAGGAAACAGGTACCAAAGTATCTATATCCACAGTAAAACAAGTCTCATATCGACATAACCCGAAAGGCCGATTAGCAAGGAATGAGCCACTGCTCCAAAACCGCCATAAAAAGCCAGACTACGGTTTGCAACTGCACAAGGGGACAAAGATTGTACATTTTGGAGAAAGGTCCTCTGATGAAACAAAAATATAACTGTTTGTTGTTAATGACCATCGTTATGATTGGAGAAAAAAGGGGGAGGCTTGCAAGCTGAAGAACACCATCCCAACCGTGAAGCATGGGGGTGGCAGCATCTTGTTGTGGGGGTGCTTTGCTGCAGGAGGGACTGGTGCACTTCACAAAATAGGTGGCATCATGAGGGAGGAAAATTATGTGGATATATTGAAGCAACATCTCAAGACATCAGTCAGGAAGTTAAAGCGTGGTCGCAAATCGGTCTTCCAAATGGACAATGACCCCAAGCATACTTCCAAAGTTGTGGCTAAATGGCTTAAGGACAACAAAGTCAAGGTGTTGGAGTGGCCATCACAAAGCCCTGACCTCAATCCTATAGAAAATTTGTGGGCAGAACTGAAAAGCGTGTGCGAGGAAGGAGGCCTACAAACCTGAAACCTGATTCAGTTACAAAAGCTCTGTCAGGAGGAATCGGCCAAAATACACCCAACGTATTGTGGGAAGCTTGTGGAAGACTACCAGAAACGTTTGACCCAAGTTAAACAATTTAAAGGCAATGCTACCAAATACTAATTGAGTGTATGTAAACTTCTGTCCTGCTGGGAATGTGATGAAAGAAATAAAAGCTGAAATAAATCACTCTCTGCTATTATTCTGACATTTCACATTCTTAAAATAAAGTGGTGATCCAACTGACCTAAGACAGGGAATTTTTACTCTGATTAAATGTCAGGAATTGTGAAAAACTGAGTTTAAATGTATTTGGCTAAGATGTATGTAAACCTCCGACTTCCATCATTTCCCTGTCTTGGCTGAGTTCTTTTGATTTTCCCATGATGTGAAGCAAAGAGGCACTGAGTTTGAAGGTTGGCCTTGAAATACATCCACAGGTACACCTCCAATTGACTCAAATTATGTCAATTAGCCTGTCAAAAGCTTCTAAAGCCATGACATAATTTTCTGGAATTTTCCAAGCTGTTTAAAGGCACAGTCAACTTAGTGTAGTATGTAAACTTCTGACCTACTGGAATTGTGATACAGTGAATTATAAGTGAAATAATCTAGTCTGTAAACAATTCTTGGAAAAATGACTTGTGTCATGCACAAAGTAGATGTCCTAACCGACTAGCCGAAACTATAGTTTGTTGACAAGACATTTGTGGAGTGGTTGAAAAACGAGTTTTAATGACTCCAACCTAAGTGTATGCAAACCTCCGACTTCAACTGTACTTAATGGCCTGAAAACGGATTCACTTAATTTATACCACACTAGCATAGCCAGGCATAGGCCGTGTTTGTGTGTGTGTGCGTGTGCACGTGTGTGTAAAGAGAAGCAGTGTGGTTACGGACAGGGGCTTGGTATGGCAACTGCACCGCCCTGGATCACACGGCGCTACAGAGGGTGGTGCCGACAGTCCAAAACATCACTGGAGCCGACCTCCCTGCCATCCAGGACCTGTATATCGGTGTGAAAGGAAGGCCCAGACACCCAAGCCATAGACTTTTCTCTCTGCTTCTGCACAGCAATTCTGACGCTCCAGAAAAATGACTTGTGTCATGCACAAAGTAGATGTCCTAAACGACTTGCCAAAACTATAGTTTGTTGACAAGACATTTGTGGAGTGGTTGAAAAACTAGTTATAATGACCTAAGTGTATGTAAACTTCCGACTTCAACTGTATAATAATAAGAATCAGCGATAGCCGAGCTGCATAGGCAAGGCGCAATAGATGGTACAAAATACAGTATATACATATGATATGAGTAATGTAAGATATGTAAACGTTATTGAAGTGGCATTATTTAAAGTGGTATTGTTTAAAGTGACTAGTGATCCATTTATTAAAGTGGCCAGTGATTGGGTCTCAATGTAGGCAGCAGCCTCTCTGAGTTAATGATTGCTGTTTAGCAGTCTGATGACCTTGAGAAAGAAGCTGTTTTTCAGTCTCTCGGTCCCAGCTTTGATGCACCTGTACTGACCTCGCCTTCTGGATCGTAGCGGTATGAACAGGCAGTGGCTCGGGTGGTTGATGTCCTTGATGATCTTTTTGGCCTTCCTGTGACATCGGGTGCTGTAGGTGTCATGGAGGGCAGGTAGTTTTCCCCTGGTGATGCGTTGTTTAGACCGCAATACCCTCTGGAGAGCCTTGCGGTTGAGGGCGGTGCAGTTGCCGTACCAGGCTGTGATACAGCCCGACAGGATGCTCTCGATTGTGCATCTGTAAAAGTTTGTCAGGGTTTTGGGTGACAAGCCAAATTTCTTCAGCCTGCTGAAGTTGAAGAGGCGCTGTTGCTTTCACCAAACTGTGTCCTCTCCGGCCTCTAGGTCACCAGGCTGCTCGTTATGGCGCACACCTGTCACCATTGTTACGCGCATCAGCGCATTATGACACTCACCTGGACTCCACCACCTCCTTATTACCTGCCCTATATATGACAGTTCAGTTTGTCTGTGATGTGTATGCCGAGGAACTTAAAACTTTCCACCTTCACCACTGCTGTCCCTTCGATGTGGATAGGAGGGTGCTAATGCTGCTGTCCCCATGCCAAGGTGCACCTGTGTAATGATCAGCTTCTTAATCAGCTTCTTGATATGCCACACCTGTCAGGTGGATTGATTATCTTGGCAAAGAAGAAATGCTCACTAACAGTGATGTAAAAAAATGTGCCCACCAAATTTGAGAGAAATACTTTATTGTGAATATGGAACATTTCTGGAATCTTTTATTTCAGATCATGAAACATGGGACCAACACTTTACATGTTGCGTTTATATTTTTGTTCAGAATATGTGTGCATGTGTGTGTGAGAGAGAATGTCTAAATGTGTGTCTGGTACCTTACCAGCAGGGAACATGGAGACACAACCCAAGGTGTTGCAGGCCTGGACCATCAGGCTCCCTGCATCACTATACACACCACCTTCATCTTCATCACCATCATCAGCATCAGCATCACCTGGAGAGGGAGAGGGAGAGGGAGAGGGAGAGGGAGAGGGAGAGGGAGAGGGAGAGGGAGAGATAACCTGAATCATCAGTATCTTAGTATTGTTGTTTGAGGTAGACCTCACATGAAAAGGAGAGCGAGAAAGAATCCGGACATTTTAAATGGGAAATAAGTACAGTGCATTACCATCAACATGCTGTGAGCTTTCTTAACCTTTGGTCTCTGATCTCTGTAAAAGATACCTGCGGTTTGATTGATTAATTCAACCACACACAGAGAGATATTCTGTATTTCAGATACATATGATTTACATATGATCCCCCATTAGACACCTGCTAATGAAAATGTTACAGATCAATCGATAATCCACCACACTTTGCCCCCACCATGTACACGTTAGCACACATACACATACACACGTACTTTACACACAAGCGTGTGCACACACACACGCACAGAAACGCACACAGTCTTACACACACACACTTTCTGACAGTCAGGCAGGTCAGGGGTTGACCATCATGGTCCCTATTCACCACCACTTACAGTAATGCAATCCATCTGAGGATATACGGCCCCAAGCACACATTAAATAGGAATTAATTTCACTTAGATCTCACTAGATCTATGGGGAAGGGAGAGGGGGGAGGAGGGGGAGGAGAAAGGGTTAGGAGGGGGGAGAGATGAGTAGGGGAAGGGGAAAGGAGAGAGAAGAGTGTGTGTGTCCCATCTACCTCTTTACTCCTCCACCAGAGAGAGGGAGAGAGGAGGGAGGGAGAGAGGAGGGAAGGGGAGAGAGAGGAATAGAAAGATAAGGAGGGAGAGGGAAATAGGGAAATGATGGAAAGAGAGAAAAAAGAAAGAGGGAGAAAGATAGAGACTGCTGTGCTACCATACTGCCAACTCGGCACAACTTCTCATTTTCTATTAGAGCTGAAAACACGGAAGGCGAAAAATAAATAAATAAAACAACTGATAAAATTTCACAGCTTAAGCAAAAATAAACAAGCTTAATGAATTAATGTGAGTTGGTTTCCCCAGACAGCCCTCTCTCTCCCCCACTCCCCGAACCTGCTCCGCTCTCCACGCCAAATCTTATAATTGCCTCCAATTTACCTAGTCTGCTGTTGGCAGTTTGTAAAATGAAACGCTAACATGAAAGCATCCGTTTCAGTTTTTTAAGGGCAAGTGCGTTTTTTATATTTACATTTCCTCAGATTCCCTCTCGTTCTTTCTCTCCTCCCTCACTCTCTCTCACCACCTCCCTCTCTCCATTTGTCTCCCTCTCTCTCGCTTTCTCCACGTACACCCACCCCCTCTCTCTCGGTCACTCTCTTTCTCTCTCCTCTCTCCCTTTTGTTCCTTTTCATCTCTTTCTCTCCCCATCTCTCTCCTCCTCAGAGTAAAAGGCTATAGTGGACATGTGCTATATTTTCCGACAGAGAGAGAGCGATGGCTGATTTTCAGCAGTGAGGAATAGAGAGCGGTTAAAAATAGCTTTCTTCCTACAGCTCTACATAAATCACAATATCAGTCAATATTTAATAATGCTTGGCTTGGTCTGGGCCTCTTGATCAGACTTGTCAGGGGGAAAAGCTCCCTCTCGCCGTCAACGTGTGTGTGTGTGTCCGTTGATCAGGCCTGTCATATGTAATAGGTCCCTCCTGGCTGTCTGTGACATAAGGGCCAGTTTTACTACAATACTAACATGTACAGGACCATTACACTGCTACTGGACCCCTGGACAAGGGAGCGGAAAGGAGAGGAAGGAGAGGAGACGATGGTGGAGACAGAGAGGGTTACTGTGGGCTGCTCAAAGAGAAAGGTCCTGAATACGACATGCAAATCTATCCCATAGTCTACATCACAAGGCCTCTGACAAGACACACACACACACACACTGATCCCTTTGAACAGATAAAGGCAGTGTGTATCAAAGAGGCCATGGGTAGCCAGAGTAACATTCCATCTCTCTCTTCTTCCCTGGCTCTCATCCCTCTCTCCGCTCCTGCTAATCTGTATGTTCCTGTGTGAAGGAGACATCAGAGCCCTGCTGTAACTCACAGGTCTCCTTGCTCACTGAGAGAGGTCGCTAACATCTCAACACGCACTGATTACTACCACTGACTTTCTCCTGCTCTCTTCCTCGTGTGCTTCCTCTCGCTCTCCACTCCCCTCTCTCTATCTTCTGTTTTCAAAGTTTGGACACACCTACTCATTCATGAGGTAGTCACCTGGAATTCATTTCAATTAACAGGTGTGCCTTATTAAAAGTTAATTTGTGGAATTTCTTTCCTTCTTAATGCGTTTGAGCCGATCAGTTGTGTTGTGACAATGTAGGGGTGGTATAAGATCAAATCCATATTATGGCAAGAACAGCTCAAATAAGCAAAGAGAAACGACAGTCCATCATTACTTTAAGACATGAAGGTCAGTCAATACGGAACGATTCAAGAACTTTGAAAGTTTCTTTAAGTGCAGTCGCAAAAACCATCAAGCACTATAATGAAACTGGCTCTCATGAGAACGACCACAGGAAAGGAAGACTCAGAGTTACCTCTGCTGCAGAGGAGTTCATTAGAGTTACCAGCCTCAGAAATTGCAGCCCAAATAAATGCTTCACAGAGTTCAAGTAAGAGACACATCTCAACATCAACTGTTCAGAGGAGACTGCGTGAATCAGGCCTTCATGGTTGAATTGCTGCAAAGAAACCACTACTGCAGGACACCAATAAGAAGAAGAGAGAAACAAAAGCAATGGACATTTTTGATTCCAACCGTGATGTCGAGTAGAGTAGGTGAAAAGATGTTCTCTGCATGTGTGGTTCAGACTGTGAAGCATGGAGGAGGTGTGATGGTGTGGGGGTGCTTTGCTGGTGACACTGTCAGTGATTTATTTAGAATTCAAGGCACACTTAACCAGCATGGCTACCACAGAATTTTGCAACAATACGCCTTCCCATCTGGTTTGCGCTTAGTGGGACTATCATTTGTTTTTCAACAGGACAATGACCCAAAACACACCTCCAGGCTGTGTAAGGGCTATTTGACCAAGAAGGAGAGTGATGGAGTGCTGCATCAGATGACCAGGCCTCCACAATCACCCGACCATAACCCAATTGAGATGATTTGGGATGAGTTGGACCGCAGAGTGAAAAAAAAGCAGCCAGCAAGTGCTCAGCATATGTGGGAACTCCTTCAAGACTGTTGGAAAAGCATTCCAGGTGAAACTGGTTGAGAGAATGCCAAGAGTGTGCAAAGGTGTCATCAATGTAAAGGGTGGCAACATTGAAGAATCTCAAATATAAAATATATTTTGATTTGTTTAACACTTGTTTGGTTACTACATGATTCCATATCTGTTATTTCATAGTTTTGATGTCTTCACTATTATTCTACAATGTAGAAAATAGTAAAAATAAAGACAATCCCTGGAATGAGTAGATGTGTCCAAACCTTTGACTGGTACTGTACATGGTTTATTGAGCGTGTGTGAGAGTGTGTATGTGGGTGCGTGTGCTTTGCTGGTGACACTGTCAGTGATTTATTTAGAATTCAAGGCACACTTAACCAGCATGGCTACCACAGAATTTTGCAACAATACGCCTTCCCATCTGGTTTGCGCTTAGTGGGACTATCATTTGTTTTTCAACAGGACAATGACCCAAAACACACCTCCAGGCTGTGTAAGGGCTATTTGACCAAGAAGGAGAGTGATGGAGTGCTGCATCAGATGACCAGGCCTCCACAATCACCCGACCATAACCCAATTGAGATGATTTGGGATGAGTTGGACCGCAGAGTGAAAAAAAAGCAGCCAGCAAGTGCTCAGCATATGTGGGAACTCCTTCAAGACTGTTGGAAAAGCATTCCAGGTGAAACTGGTTGAGAGAATGCCAAGAGTGTGCAAAGGTGTCATCAATGTAAAGGGTGGCAACATTGAAGAATCTCAAATATAAAATATATTTTGATTTGTTTAACACTTGTTTGGTTACTACATGATTCCATATCTGTTATTTCATAGTTTTGATGTCTTCACTATTATTCTACAATGTAGAAAATAGTAAAAATAAAGACAATCCCTGGAATGAGTAGATGTGTCCAAACCTTTGACTGGTACTGTACATGGTTTATTGAGCGTGTGTGAGAGTGTGTATGTGGGTGCGTGTGCTTGCTTGTGTGTGTGTGTATGATGATTACTCTATGATTCCAGGCCAGAAGCTGACCAAGTGAAGTGGCACTTAACCTCAGTCTAGAAATTTAATAAAATAAGCACTTTTTACATCCCGAATAACGCTGACAATACACACCATTCAAATTACAAACAGTCAAAATACCCATTCTGTCTTAATTTCACTGTCGTTATTAAGTCGCTTTTTGAAATGCAATTTTTATTCCTGTCATGCTTAGTAGGCAGCTGTTGAGTGTTCTTATATCATTATACCAATTTATCATAGAAATCACTTTAAATCAAATCTTTATGAAGTGTGTGTTACCTAGTTCTGTGTGTGAGTAACCTGTATCTATGTACAGAACATTTGAGTTGTATGTGTGTGTATGTGTGCGCGTGTGTGTGTGTTTGTGTGTGTGCCTGCGAGTGTGGGTGCATGTAATCCGTGTGTGTGTTTGTACATGCGTGTTCGTATGTGTGTGTGTAGTGTATAGGTCAGGGGGTCTCCAACGTTTTCTAGCATGAGAGCTTCTTTTAAAAGATGTCACGAGCCATTCCTTTTTTTCTAGCTTTCAAATAGGCACAATCATGTCCTCTCCCCTGAAACTCTTCCACAGTTACATTTTTCCTGGTTTTCGGGGGTTTTAATTCTAAAAATTACAATTGTTCATAGAGAAACAACGAAATTGGATTTTCTGAGTATATTGATTTTTGAGTGTAATTCCCCTTTAATTTTGCGTCTAGTATGGCATCTAATCTGCCGTTCTAGTGATGGTTCTGTGCTGCTGCTGTTCATTTCATGTCAAACAAATAATAGGTACAAATGATATGTTACGTTACAACCTTATTCTACAATGGATGAAGTTTTTTTCCCCTCATCAATCTACACCCATTACCCCATGATGACAAAGCAAAAACAGACATTTTAGCAAATGTATAAAAAAACGACTGAAATATTTCATTTACATAAGTATTCAGACCCTTTACTGAAGAACCTTTGGCAGCGATTACAGCCTTTAGTCTTCTTGGGTATGACACTACAAGCTTGACACACTTGTATTTGTGGAGGTTCTCCCATTCTTCTCTGCAGATCCTCTCAAGCTCTGTCAGTTTGGATGAGTAGTGTCGCTGCACAGCTATTTTCAGGTCTCTCCAGAGATGTTCGATCGGGTTCAAGTCTGGGCTCTGGTTGGGCCACTCAAGGACATCTAGAGACTTGTCTTGAAGCCAATTCTGTGTTGTCTTGGCTGTGTTCTTAGGGTTGTTGTTCTGTTGGAAGGTGAACCTTCGCCCCAGTCCGAGGTCCTGATCGCTCTGGAGCAGGTTTTCATCAAGGATCTCTCTGTACTTTGCTCCGTTCATCATTCCCTCAATCCTGACTAGTCTCCCAGTCCCTGCAGCTGAATAACATCCCCACAGCATAATACTGCCAACACCATGCTTCACTGCAGGGATTGTGCCAGGTTTCCTCCGGACGTGACGCTTGGCATTCAGGCCAATTAGTTCAATCTTGGTTTCATCAAACCAAAGAATTTAGGTGCCTTTTGGCAAACTCCAAGCGGGCTGTCATGTGTCATTTACTGAGGAGTGGCTTCCGTCTGGCCACTCAACCATAAAGGCCTGATTGGTAGAATGCTGCAGAGATGGTTGTCCTTCAGGAAGGTTCTCCCATCTCCACAGAGGAACTCTGGAGCTCTGTCACAGTGACCATCGGGTTCATGGTCACCTCCCTGACCAAGACCCTTCTCCCCTGATTTCTTAGTTTGGCCGGGCGGCCAGCTCTAGGAAGAGCCTTGGTGGTTCCAAACTCATTCCATTTAAGAATGATGGAGGCCACTGTGTTCTTGGGGACTTTCAATACTGCAGAAATGTTTTGATACCCTTCCCCAGATCTGTGCCTCGACACAATCCTGTCTCTGTCCTCTATGGACAATTCCTTTGACCTCATGGCTTGGTTTTTGCTCTGACATGCACTGTCAACTGTGGAACCTTATAAAGACAGGAGTGTGCCTTTCCAAATCATGTCCATGTCAATTTACCAGAGGTGGACTCCAATCAAGTTGTAGAAACATCTCAAGGAAGATCAACGGAAACAGGATACACCTGAGCTCAATTTTGAGTCTTATAGCAAAAGGTCTGAATACTTATGTAAATAAGATTCTTTTTTTTATTTTTAATAAATATACAAACAAGAATTGCTGCCTGGTAATATGTGTGTGTCTTTCAAATCTTGGAATGTTCTGAAACCATTACTGTCCATAATTTTGATAAGGTTACGGATTCCAAATTTGGAACATTGGGGGGATGTAAAAGGCTGCCCTCCAGATTGCAAGGCATTATTGTGAAGTATTGGATCTTGAGTATGCCATTTTGATTCCTAGTTACATAGTTTTTCAATTTTGCGCCAAGCAGAAATTGTGTGAGCAATAATATGACCAAAGCATAGTTTACATTTTTTAAGGGATATATCAGGGTAGGTAACAACACATCCGCCACGCTGATCCTCAACAGGGGTGCGTGCTCAGTCCCCTCCTGTACTCCCTGTTCACTCATGACTGCACGGCCAGGCACGACTCCAACACCATCCTTAAGTTTGCCGATGACACAACAGTGGTAGGCCTGATCACCGACAACAACGAGACAGCCTATAGGGAGGAGGTCAGAGACCTGGCCATGTGGTGCCAGGACAACAACCTCTCCCTCAACGTGATCAAGAAAAATGAGATGATTGTGGACTACAGGAAAGGGAGGACCAAGCACGCCCCCATTCTCATTGACGGGGCTGTAGTGGAGCAGGTTGAGAGCTTCAAGTTCCTTGGTGTCCACATCACCAACAAACTAACACGGTCCAAGCACACCAAGACAGTCGTGAAGAGGGCACCACAAAACCTATTCCCCCTCAGGAGACTGAAAAGAGTTGTCATGGGTCCTCAGATCCTCAAAAGGTTTTACGGCTGCATCATCGAGAGCATCCTGACGGGTTGCATCACTGCCTGGTATGGTACCTGCTCGGCCTCCGACCTCAAGGCACTACAGAGGGTAGTGTGTACGGCCCAGTACATCACCAGGGCCATGCTTCCTGCCATCCAGAACCTCTATACCAGGCGGTGTCAGAGGAAGGCCCTAGAAATTGTCTAAGACTCCAGCCACGCTAGTCGTAGACTGTTCTCTCTGCTACCACATGACAAGCGCCAAATCTAGGTCCAAGAGGCTTCTAAACAGCTTCTACCCCCAAGCCATAAGACTCCTGAACACCTAATCAAATGGCTACCCAGACTACCTGCACCCCCTTCTACGCTGCTGCTACTCTCTGTTATTATCTATGCATAGTCACTTTAATAACTCTACCTACATGTAAATATTACCTCAATTACCTCGACACCGTAACAGTACCCCCTGTATATAGCCTCGCTATTGTCATTTACTGCTGCTCTTTAATTATTTGTTACTCTTATCTCATACTTTTTTTTTGTATTTTCTTAGAACTGCGTTGTTGGTTAAGGGCTTGTAAGTAAGCATTTCACTGCATTTTTTTTCTCCTTTATTTAATTAGGCAAGTCAGTCATTTACAATGACAGCCTACCCCAGCCAAACCCGGGTGGCGCTGGGCCAATTGTGCACCGCCCTATGGGACTCCCAATCACAGCCGGATGTGATGCAGCCTGGATTCAAACCAGGGACTGTAGTGATGTCTCTTGCACTGAGATGCAGTGCCTTAGACCGCTGCACCACTCGGGACTGTAAGGTCTACACCTGTTGTATTCGGCGCATGTGAACATTAACATTTTATTTTATTTGATATCAATGTAATATACAGTACTACCTCTTCCAGGTTAATAGGAGACCCCATATTTCTCTCCAGGGGGTGGAACAATCATGTCTAAACCAATTTAGGATGGGACGATTTAGGTGTGTCCCTTTGTTAACTAAGAGCTGGTGCGCGATCTCTATTGCTAAGGACATCTTGAGTTAGAATACCTCATAATAAGCTGCCCCCAAAGACAGTTTTTATCTATATTTTTAGTAGCAGTCTTTTTACTAACACAAACTGATGCTGGCACTAAGACCTCACTGAATGAGCTGTATAGGGCCATAAGCAATTAAAAAAATGCACATCCAGAGGCGGAGCTTCTTGTGGCTGGTGATTTTGACTTGAGTTTTACTTAATTTTTACCAGCATGTCACATGTGCAAATAAAGTCAACAAAACTCTATATCACCTTCACTCCACACACAGAAACGCATACAAGGCACTTCCTTGCCCTCCCTTTGGCAAATCTAACCATAACTCTATCCTCTTGATTCCTGCTCAAACAGGAAGTACCAGTGACTTGCTCAATATGGAAGTGGTCCAATGAAGTGGACGCTAAGCTACAGGACTGTTTCGCTAGCACAGACTTGAATAGGTTCCAGGATTCATCCAATAATATTGAGGAGTTTACCACATGAGTCACCGGCTTCATTAATAAGTGCATCGATGACGTCGTCCCAACAGTGACTGTACGTACATATCCCAACCAAAAGTCATGGATTACAGGCAACATCCGCACTGAGCTAAAGGCTAGAGCTGCTGCTTTCAAGGAGCGGGACACTAATCCAGACGCTTATAAGAAATCTTGCTACGGCCTCCGACGAGCCATCAAAAAGGCAAAACTTCAATACAAGACTGTGTACGAATCCTACTCTGCCGGCTCTGATGCTTGTCGGATGTGGCAGGGCTTGCAAACGTTCATGGATCACAAAGGGAAACCCAGCTGCCAGCTGAACCATGCAGTTCCTGACGACTGTGTGATCTCACTCTCCTTAGCCGATGTGAGTAAGACCTTTAAACAAGTTAACATGCACAAGGCCGTGGGGCTAGATGGATTACCAGGACGCATACTCAGATTATGTGCTGACCAGCTGGCGGATGTCTTCCCTGACCCAACTGTAATGTCTACATGTTTCAAGCTGACCACCATAGTCCCTGTGCCCAAGCAAGCTGATCTCATGCATTCACTTCAGATTTTTCTGTAACTGGATGAATGTTGATTTTTGACCCTTTAAATCCGTGTGATTACAGGGTTAATTCCATGTGATTACAGGGTTAATTCCGTGTGATTATGGTAAAAAAACGGAAACAATTCAGAGGGTAAAGTGTAGGTATTCATTTCGAGTGATTAAGATTAAGGCTATGGTTTGGGGAAGGCTTGAAACTAAATAATTAAAAACAATGCACTGTTTCCATTAAGTATCATCAAGTACTCTCCCTGCTTGCTGGAAAACTGTGATCTACTGTGGCACAATGGTCTAAGCTCTGAGCCTCGTGAGTTCGAACCCAGTGCTTTTTTTGGGGGGTGAGAGCCGACGAAGGCATATATCGAAGACGTCCTCAAGATAATGAGGCCGCCTTTAGAGAGGTCAGTGACCTGGCAGTGTGGTACCAGGAAAACAACGTCTCCCTCAACGTCTGTAAGACAAAGGAGCTGATCGTGGACTACAGAAAACGGAGGGCCGAGTAGCCCCCATCCACATGGAGGGGGTTGTAGTGGAGCGGGTCGAGAGCTTCAAATTCCTCGGTGTCCACGACACTAAGGAATGAACATTGTCCACACACCAACACAGTCGTGAAGAAGGCACGACAACGCCTCTTCCCTCTCAGGAGGCTGAAAGGATTTGGCATGGGCCCTCAGATCCTCAAAAAGTTCTACAGCTGCACCATTTTTAGAATCTTGACTGGCTGAATCACCACTTGGCATGGCAACTGCTCGGCATCCGACCACAAAGAGCTACAGATAGTACTGGGTACGGCTCAGTACATCACTGGGGCCGAGCTCCCTGCCATCCAGAACCTCTTTACCAGGCGGTGTCAGAGGACAAGCAACACTGAACCAAGGATCTAAAAATTGTCAAAGACTTCAGCCACCCAATTCATAGACTACTCTCTCTGCTAATGCACGGCAAGCGGTACCGATGCACCAAGTCTGGAACCAACAGGACCCTGAACAGCAAGCAAGTTTGCTAAAGTAAGCAAATAAATTGCAGTGGTTGTTTGTAGAAAAGGAATTAGAGGAATTGTTATGATCTTCCCTATGCTAAGTAGACTAAATATAGTTTAAATGTATTGGGCTGTAGCTAAGGTTTGTCAGTAGACTACATATATGAAAACAATTGCATCCAACCTGTGTTGATTTCGGTCATAGCCATATAGCCTAGGCAGGCTACGGCTTGAAAACTAGAGGACTCCGATGGCAAGAGAGAATGCTATAGAAGAATTAGACGTTGTTTGTTTAGAAACAACTTGGGTTTATTAGCTACAACATCCTCGTGAGCTAACAAAGCAACAACACTTTAGCACAGTCCCATGGGACATCTATGGTGAGTCAAAAGGAACTCACAACAATAACTCCCAGGGGCTACAAAGTGAACAAATACAACTATTTATTATCGATTTCCACTACAATTACGTTAGCATACGGTACGCAGTGTATGTAAATTGATGCTGGCTACTCTCGCACGCACATTTCACATCGTTGACGGGTGTCTCGCAGTGTGATTTTGTCATGCTTGCTCCCGCTCTCCCTCTCTGGCGCTCGAGGGCGCCAGGCTGCCCTTCATTACGGACACCTGTCACCATCATTACGCACAGCAGCGCTCATTGGACTCACCCGGACTCCCTTCGTTGATTGCCCCGTCTATAACTGTCTGCTCCAGACGCCAGACGCTGTTCCTGTCCTGTTTCATGTCCGCTATTTATTAAATGTTCTCCCTGTACCTGCTTCCTGTCTCCAGCGTCGATCCTCACAGATTTGGGCTTTAGTCTACACCTGTTTACGAAACATAAAATGTTATTTTGATTTGATTCACACATACACACAAATAACCATTGTCATCACAATTATCAGCATTATCAGTCAATCAAAATGAACTTGAAAAGAGCTTTCACAAACCAATTTCTCACAGATCAGAAATCACATAAATGTCTCCCCTGATCCCTTCCAAATGTCTCCCATGCCCCTTTACTTCCCCTGCTATCTCTCTTTCCCCTCTCGCCCCTACCCTGTCCTCCCCTCTTAAGCCCATGCTGCATTGGCAGATGTGTGTATGAGAATATACTGTACATAGCCATATTGGAGGAGAGCCCATCCCATCCCAGGCCCTGCCTCCCCGAGTGGCATTTCTACCAAATGTCATTGTCACCCGACGGCCATTTGTTTAGCCCCCAGAATATATCACCTTTATGACGCCTTCTGCCAGCAGACACACGCAGGTTAGCACTTTTCTTCATGAATGTTGTTCTGGAGGCAGCTCTGCAGAGTGGTCACTAGCTGGCACAGCCACAAAGTCATAAAGTCGGGTTTTAAACCTAACCTTAACCTTAACACTAACCTTGTCACGTCCTGATCTGTTTCACCTGTCCTTGTGATTGTCTCCACCCCCTCCAGGTGTCGCTTATTTTCCCCAGTGTGTTTATCCCTGTGTTTCATGTCTCTCTGTGCCACACTCAGACATACAAATGTCTTGTATGTTTCCAAGTCAACCAGTGTTTTTCCCGTTCCCCTGCTTTTTGCATTCTCCTTTTTCTAGTCCCCCTTTTTGACCCTTGCCTGTTTCTAGACTTTGTACCCGCCTGCCTGACCATTCTGCCTGCCTTGACCATGAGCCTGTCTGCCACTCTGTACCTCCTGGACTCTGATCTGGTTTTGACCCTTTTGCCTGTCCACGACCATTCTCTTGCCTACCCCTTTGAATTAATAAACATTTTACTACTCCAACCATCTGCCTCCTGTGTCTGCATCTGGGTCTCGCCTCGTGCCTTGATAAACCTCAAACACACTGCTGAACCTAATGCCTAATCACAACCTTAAAATGTTTTCACAAATTTTAACAATTTTGACTTTGCAGCTGGCCCAGCTAACGGAAATCGCTCAGTTCTGCCTCCAGGACAAGATTAATCCCAATAAACGTCAACCTGCCTGACGCACACACGTATACACATGCACTCTCAGACATACACAGGCAGACTACGGCTGTACACACGTATACACATGCACACTCAGACATACACAGGCAGACTACGGCTGTACACACACGTATATACATGCACACTCAGACATACACAGGCAGACTACGGCTGTACACACACGTATACACATGCACACTCAGACATACACAGGCAGACTACGGCTGTACACACCTGTATACACATGCACACTCAGACATACACAGGCAGACTACGCCTGTACACACACGTAAGCCGTGTTATCAGAATGCAAAAATATTGTACGCAACAAAATGCCTAGCGCATAGACACCCAAGTTTGTTTGTGCATGTATGATCGCGTTTTTGTGTGTGTGTGAGCGTGTGTGAGCGTGTGTGTGAGTGCAGTGCTGTCCTGTATAGATTCCAGGGAGACAGCTAGTCAACAGAGTACGACAAGGAGTTAGAGTTCTGGACCAGCACAGCATTCATCCACATACCACAGCTGCTGATCACTCCTAGAGGACAGGAGAAGAACACACACATACACACACATTCAAGAATGTACAGGCATAAATGCATGCATGAACACACACAAGCGCACACACACACACCAGTGGAGGCTGCTGAGGGGAGGACGGCTCATAATAATGGATGGAATTGAGTAAATGGCGTGGTATCCAACACATCAAACACGTGGTTTCCATGTGGCTGATACCATTACATTGACTCCATACCAGCCATTATTATGAGCCGTCCTCCCCTCAGCAGCCTCCACTGATACACACACATTGAAGCGTGCATGCGCAGGCAAACAAGCGCCCGCACAAATGCACGCAAGCACACACACACACACGCACACACAAAAACACACACACACAACCGTCAGTAAATGAAATCACAAGGAATTATCCAAACATTATTACAGGCGCATAATGAAACAGCATGGGGGCCAAAGTCTCTTCTTCCTCCATCAAAATGCATATGGGGCTCAAAAGATCATGTTTGTGGTAAGAACCTATTCTGCTTTAATGATAATGCGTCCGCCCAGAGAAAACCATTTCACGTCTGTGTAAAGAAATAAAGACACAAAGCAGACACTAGTACATCTCCACACTAGGGGACGCGTCCAAAACGGCACCCTGTTCCCTACGTAGTGCACTACTTTTGACCAGCGCCCTATGTGCACTAAATAGGGAATAGGGTGCAATCTGGGACACAAGCCCCAGTGAATCCGTGGCTGTGAGAGTGTTGTAATAAGCCCAGGTTGATAGGAAGCCTAATACATAACAGGCTTATTCTCCTGCTTGTCTCCATGTTTCCCACACTTTAATCCCCTGTGGGATTAGCCAACAAATCCCCAGGAAAATTGGGGGAAAACTCCTCCAGACTTCTAGTAGTGTGAAACCAGGAAATCATATAGACTACATACTGACTCCATATTGTGAGCAGCCAGAGCGAAAATAATTATACGAAGCATCCTTTGACAAGAATTAAAGCCATTTGAAGGCGTTTTAAATGCGAGATAATCTGGTAATTGTGACGTTTTCTTTTCTCATAATAAATGGCTGTCAGATTAGCGATGCTGTCATTTATCACATCTAATAGGCGTGGAGGGTTTATGGAGTGAAATGTGCACACACTACATTATACACTATATGCATTATACACACATCTCATACATCCCACACACACATGCTTTACATATCATACACACATTATACACACACGTTGAACATGATACTGTGCATTCTACAGGCTTTCATTGAGTTGGCAGAACAGGTTTTATTATGCATTAAAGGAAATGAAATTGTAACGAGGAAGTGTTCAGGAATTCTTTATTCTCTTCATTGAGAGTATTTATTCCAGATCAATGTTTTATTTGATCTACTTCATTTAAGTGGCTTTAAGTGGCTTTTCAAGACTGGGGAAAGTTGCAGAATGTAGAATGATCTTAGACGAAGGATGCAGATATTTCTTTAGCAGAAAAATCAGTAAAACAAATACGCTTCTCTTTTGATACCAAAATATTCACCACCAAAAGCTAATGTTTTGTTATGGAAGTAAGAGTATTGACAGCAATAAAATGTTGACGTACTCAAATATACAAGAGCAAGCTAAGAGCGAGTCTCATGTTTAGCTGTGTATTTTCTCCTAAGGGCATATAGAAAAACATATTATAGCATTCCCTGACAATACATATGTAGCTACAGATGGCTTTCTTCCTGTACAGTCCTTTACCAATATGTCATGTGTCCCCCATATTTCGTAACAAACTCAGAATAGTTTTACTTGTGATGCTTTATTCTATACACCATATATGGTTTGGTAAGAGCTTCTGCTCAATGACGTGGACTAGTGTTTGTACTAGTGTTAACACCTGCTAAACAAACAAAGTAATGAAGGAAATAATGTGTGTGTGTGTGTGTACTTGCTTTATATTTAAGTGTGTGAGTGAGGATCTCTTATGGCAGTGTGGTCCCAGCCTGCAGTTCACAGCTTCAGTCAAAAGAGAGCACTTGCCATCCACTTAAAGAAGCAGCTAGCGCTTATCATCGCTCTCGCTCTCTCTTTCTCACGCTCTCTCTCCCTCTCTCTCTGCCTCTCTGTCTGGATCCCACACAATACTTTTACAATCACTCATCTAATTGTGGCTGTGACGTGTATAGCAATCCAAACATATTCTGATTGTTGTGACTAGTATTTGAAATGGTACCGTCAATTTCAGAAAACATCTCTCTGTATTAAAATGTTTTCCAGCTTGAGGCGTGTGTACAAATACAAGGCGTGTTGAGCTCCTCGTGCCTTACCGACTTCCCCATCCCCATGTGACACTTCATTAGACCATCTAGTAAATGAAATGACCGCCCTCTCCCCCCCCCCTTGACCTTACAACCCCTCCCCAAACCAATACCGTTGGGTGTGCCAGGGGGTGTCCAGGTGATGTTGAGGGCGTGGGGGCAGAGGGGGGTGACGGAGGGGGCAGGGATGTTCTATTCTATAGCCTCGCTAGGGGGGCTGATGGAACAGCCTCCACCCTACATGTCTAAATAGATGGGAAACCGACACGTATACAATCAGGTCCATAATTATTGGCACCCTTGATAAAGATGAGCAAAAACTGTATGAAATAAATCACACCAATACTGAGCTACAGTATATAGTATGCTCATATTTAAAAAAATATATAACCTTTAATACGAATACAATTGCTCAGATAGAGATGTAAAAAAACAAGATGAAAAAGATAGGGGTCAAAATGATTGGTAGCCCTTTTTTCAATACCTTTCAATACCTCAGTTTGCGATGACAATGGGTATTTTTTCTAAAATGTTTATAACCATTTCTTTATAGATTTTGATGTGTGCTTGGGGTTATTGTCTTGAGGGAAATATGCTAACCTCTCACCATCACCAATAACAGGGGAGGTTAGCATTTTATATCATACCCCCAAAACATGTTAACCTCTCACCATTACAATAACAGGGGAAACTAGCATTTCATATCATACCCCCAAAACATGCTAACCTCTCACCATTACAATAACAGGGGAGGCTAGCATTTTATATCATACCCCCAAAACATGCTAACCTCTCACCATTACAATAACAGGGGAGGCTAGCATTTTATATCATACCCCCAAAACATGCTAACCTCTCACCATTACAATAACAGGGGAGGCTAGCATTTTATATCATACCCCCAAAACATGCTAACCTCTCACCATTACAATAACAGGGGAGGCTAGCATTTTATATCATACCCCCAAAACATGCTAACCTCTCACCATTACAATAACAGGGGAGGCTAGCATTTTTGGGGGGGTATGATATTTATGCCTTCGTAACATTCTCACTCTTCATTATTCACGATTCATTCATGATTATCCCTAAAAATGGTACCATCCACATTAATGTAAAAGTGTTCAGAAACATTCTATTCTTATTTACAATAAAAATTACAATAAATGATTGACCGTTCATTTCTATTGGGCACAACATAATCCGAAACACAACCAAAACAAACTGTAAATTAATCCAGTTTGTAGAGTCACAAGTTTGATGTAGTCGTTGTGTGCTAGAAATATGGGACAAAATACTTAACTTTTGACAAAATTTAATACACTATAAGTGAATTTGTCCACATCTTTATGACACCTTCAAAATGGGGGACTAGATACATGAAGCTTTAATTTCTAAACAGTAAAATAGATATGTATGAAAATACCCTCAAATAAAAGGTGACATTCTGTACTATCGCCTCATATAAAACATTTGATCTCAAATCCAATATGCTGGAGTATGGAGACAATTAAAAGTTTCAAATTCACTGTTCAAGTAAATACGTAGGGGATTGTGTGTGAGTACCATAGAGATAGATGGAGGACTCTAGTGCCTAAAAGTCCAATTTAGCATGGGCAGCACCAATAAGGGCAGCACCCATAATTCCATCCTGGTCATCAGGAGGGATCAACCAATGAATTATACTTGTGAGCAAACATTCCATAACCGTAGGTGGAAGGAAATCACCAACCTTGGCTTTATACCTGTTCAGAAAACACACTCCAGGTGGCAGTATGCAACCTTTCAGTTTGTTTACCAACTCATAGAAGTAGTACTTCAAAATAGAGATGGCCTCAATAATGGGACAGATACAATGATGTGTCCTCTAACTATCTCTATGACGTGTTCCCACAGCAACAATGAAGCTGTAGGTGGTTCCTGGTGTCAGGTTACAGAGGGTGTGGTCTTCAAACAGTTGAAAGCTGTTATAAACATACACTGGCTCCTCCCCCCTTCTACCGACAGGTACACACAGTTGAACTCTAACACCCCCCGTTCACCTGCTCAGGACGAGACCACCTGGAAGAATAGAGAGAGCAAAGGAGCGAGGGAGAGAAAGAGGGAAGGAGAGAGAGAGAGAGAGAGCGAGAGGGAGGGAAAGAGAGAGAGAGAAGGAAAAGAGGGGGGAGAAAAAGAGAGGGGGGAGGGAGAGAGCATCATCGTATGTATTCTCTTCATATAGCAGGACTTTGACACAGGCCTGAATAGCTCAAGGGGATAACAGTAGAATGTTTGAACCCCAGACCCCCTTTTTACTGGTCCATTTCCCCAACCACTATGCGGCTGTGTGCGTGTGTGGCAGAGACCTCCTGGCTGTTCAGAAAGTCTTTATCAGGCCAGACGAGGGGCCCTCATCTGGCAGACGGAAACGGAACAGACACACACACATACACACACACAAACACTGCTGGGATTGACTTTCCGTGGACTAAATATAGAACAGAGGACACAGCTATCTGATGAGGGATCCAGGAGAGAGAGAGAGAGAGAGAGAGAGAGAGAGAGAGAGAGAGAGAGAGAGAGAGAGAGAGAGAGAGAGATTGAGTGAGAGGTATAAAGAGAGAGAGACAGAGAGACAGAGAGACAGAGAGAGAGAGAGAGAGAGAGAGAGAGAGAGAGAGAGAGAGAGAGAGAGAGAGAGAGAGAGAGAGAGAGTATAAGAGAGAGAGGTATAAAGAGAGAGAGAGAGAGAGAGAGAGAGAGAGAGAGAGAGAGAGAGAGAGAGAGAGAGACATTGAGTGAGAGGTATAAAGAGAGAGGTATAAAGAGAGAGAGAGAGAGAGAGAGAGAGAGAGAGAGAGAGAGACATTGAGTGAGAGGTATAAAGAGAGAGAGACAGAGAGAGAGAGAGAGAGAGAGAGAGAGAGAGAGAGAGAGAGAGAGAGAGAGAGAGAGAGAGAGAGAGAGAGAGAGAGAGAGAGGTATAAAGAGAGAGGTATAAAGAGAGAGAGAGAGAGAGAGAGAGAGAGAGAGAGAGAGAGAGAGAGAGAGAGAGAGAGAGAGAGAGAGAGACATTGAGTGAGAGGTATAAAGAGAGAGGTATAAAGAGAGATCATATAGATCATAATTATCGCTCTAATGCAGGAACTGTAAAACTTGTAGTGTATTTGAGGCTAATAAAGCTTCTGAAGTTTGTAATTTCCACACTTAGAAATTTCTGCTGAAAAATGTATCAACCCTTACAAATATATCCATGAATTATAATCCACATAATAATTCACATTCCTGTTGTTGCAGGATTATTTCCCTGCTGTAGAAAACTGTCTCTAATGAAGATCCTACTTCTGTAGGGTTATATAAATGTCAAATGGACACTTATTGAAAACTGTACATTCATTTTAAAGAGTGACAAAGTGACATTAAGCCATGGGGAATAAATGTGTCTCTGTAGCCCAAATCTGATGTGTGTAAGCGTGTGTACTCTAAAGGTGTGTTGGACAGGAAAGTGTGCGTGTGTGTGCGTGCGTGCCTGTGCGTGTGTTGGCCAAGCGAGGGCAGAGTGGGGGTGGGGGGAGAGTGAGTGTTTCTGCTGATATTGTTTTGTGCATATCCAGCAGGCAGGCCTCTCAACCTTTCTCACAGGCAGGATGCAACAGAACAAAAGAGTATTGAACACATATGATCCCTCCACAGTGCCTATTAGGATTCTGCTAACAGGGCAATACCTCTCAGCTCACAGTCCACAATTACAGCCTCAAATGAGAGAGACAGAGAGATATCTGTAATGTCAAAAAAAAAATCTCTCTCTCTCTCTCTCTCTCTCTCTCTCTCTCTCTCTCTCTCTCTCTCTCTCTCTAATCACTCTTTATTCTTTATTTTATTTCTCTCTTGCTCTCGGTCTCTCTCAATACTTCAATCTCGTCCTTTCTTTCTGTGTCTTTCTCTCCAACTCTCTCTCTCTCCATTTCACCCTCTCATTACTTTTTTCTCTCGCCAGTTTCTGTTTTCTCTCTCGCCGTATGTGTGTGTGTCTGTGTGTGTGTGTGGCTGTGTCTGTGCGTGGGTGCGCTCGCGTGTGTGTGTGCTTGTGTGGGTGTGTGTGCACTATGAAAAGAGAGGTAGAAGAACAAGGAGAATCAGCCAGGTTACCCGTGATACTTAAGTGATAAATGCCAGAGAAATCAATGTTTCTCCAAACACCGGCTTCGAGCGCATTATCACGTTTATACAATGGATTACCAACATATTCAAATAATGATTGAGATATTTCCTTCTTAAAAAATGAATTTATTCATACTATTTCATCCTTCCACAAGATATAGTCCCGACACACATCTAGAGTTGCTACCAAAGCCGGCTGGTCATTCGTTCTATCGGTTCGGTTGCCAGAGACACAACCCAGTCATTCAGTCTTTTGTTCTGTAACTATGGATGCGTCGTTCATTCTAAATGTTCCATTGCCATCCCTTGCTTGCTAGCTAGCCAACTACGGCAAACTTATAGTCACGTCAAACAGTGCAGCCAGAATAACAACAAAGTAGCTGCATTTTCATATGTTTAAGCTGAAAGCATCTGCCAAAGGTTGCAAGTTCAAATCCAGCGAAAGAAAGTTGTTTTTGAGATTTTTTTTTAAGCCTATCCCTAACCTTAATCATTTGTAATTAATGCCTAAACTTAACCTTAAACACATCGAAATGTGATGTTTTCAACAACTTCGAAGTTTGAGAAACATGGATGAACGTGTAATTCTGACGTGCGACTGTGAGAAGTTAGTGGGGGAGAATACATAGAGGAGATAGAAGTACACTCTTCAGCTGTCCCCATAGGAGAACCCTTTTTGGTTCCAGGTAGAACCCAATTTTTTCTAACTGTACGTCTATCTCTTCTATGTATTCTCCTTGTCCTTTACCTTGTGTGATCATCAGTAAAGTGCTGACATTTCCCTGAGAGAGAGATCAGTGCATTGCACCCTAACCTGCTGGCCTCACTCTCCCTGTAACACACTGTCTGCATACACTCTTCTGTATTCTGACTTATTCATTCACCCTCTCTTTCCTCTCGCCTGTGTGTGTGTGTGGCACGGTGCCCTCCTGCGGTGGGTCTTAAGTGATGGTGGTCAGGGGCTCTAATGGCTTTCACACAGATTGAGAGAGAAAGGGCCAGGGCAGACGTGTACACACACACACACACACACACACACACACACACACACAAACACAAACTTATAGAGACACATACATATACAGTTCCCCTCTCTCTCTCTGTATAGGTGAGAGGTCAAGTGCAGGAGAATATTCCGCATGCTAAACAGGACTGCAGAAGGTCACCGTCTGCCTTTTCATTCAGTCAGCCGACTCCCCCCACCCCGCCACCCCGGCAGACACACACAGACACACACTCTCCCGCACAAACACACAACCTACCTCTTTCATTCTCTCGGCATCCCTCACTGTTTTCTTACTTTTATTGTTCTCTCCATACTCTCTCCCCCTCTCTTTTCCCTTTACCCTCCCCTCTCTCTCCCTCTCTTTTCCCTTCTACCTCCCCCATCTCTCAATATCTTTCCATTTCTCCCTCCCTCTTTTTTCTCTCTCTATCTCCCCACCTCTTGTTGGAGGACAGTCAATGCCACGCAGTCTAAACCCATCTATCTACCTATAAGCCCACAGTCTTTTTAAAGATGTCATATTCAATGACATGGGGAGTTGTTTATGCCTATACTACCCTGCTCAGACTTGTACACACACACACGCACGCACGCACACACACACACACACACACACACACACACACACACACACACACACACACACACACACACACACACACACACACACACACACACACACACACACACACACACACACACACACACACACACACACACACACACTACCCTAGTCCAGCTGTACATGACCCATGCTGTACCTTAGTTGTTTTTATGGAGCAGAAACACGTCTATTCCTAAATAAATAAAATCATAGACACTCATAACACTTTCATTTTTTTTCTCCAGATGTATTATTTTATAATGTCAAGGTAATATAGTCAATTCCGTTATATGTAGAGGTGTGTGTGTACTTACCGTATGTAGACAGTGCGGGAGTCTAGCACGGTAAGGCTGGGCGGCTCCATGTCTCCAGGAGGCTGCTGGGAGGTGAGCAGGGTGACCTGGGAGCTGTTAAAGCAGCCCACCGCTGTACACACATGAAGACATGGTCAGAACACACACCTGAAGCTGCAACACACACAGACTGACTCTTTAACATCCATGCTACATGAACATAATAACATAATCCCAAACAAACCCAACAGAAACTCTGGGATGCTAGCCTTCTAGGCAGAGTTACAAAAGAAAAAAGCCATATCTCAGACAGGCCAATATAAAGAAAAGATTAAGAAGGAAAATAACACAGACACTGGATAGAGGAACTCTGCCTAGAAGGCCAGCATCCCGGAGTCGCCTCTTCACTGTTGACGTTGAGACTGGTGTTTTGCGGGTACTATTTAATGAAGCTGCCAGTTGAGGACTTGTGAGGCGTCTGTTTCTCAAACTAAACACTCTAATATACTTGTCCTCTTGCTCAGTTGTGCACCGGGGCCTCCCACTTGCTATTCTGGTTAGAGCCAGTTTGCGCTGTTCTGTGAAGGGAGTAGTACACAGCGTTGTATGAGATCTTCAGTTTCTTGGCAATCGCATGGAATAGCCTTAATTTCTCAAAACAAGAATAGACTGACGAGTTTCAGAAGAAAGTGCTTTGTTTCTGGCCATTTTGAGCCTGTAATCGAACCCACAAATGCTGATGCTCCAGATACTCAACTAGTCTAAAGAAGGCCAGTTTTATTGCTTCTTTAATCAGGACAACAGTTTTCAGCTGTGCTAACATAGTTGCAAAAGGGTTTTATAATGATCAATTAGTCTTTTAAAATGATAAACTTGGATTAGCTAACAAAACGTGCCATTGGAACACAGGAGTGATGGTTGCTGATAATGGGCCTTTGTATGCCTATGTAGATATTCAATAAACAAGGCTATTTAGCTCAACCTAGATTAATGGACGATGGCCTGAAAAGCTGCCTGCATAGCTCCATGTACAGACGCGGAGGGCTCAGGACCGCCCACCAAGGCTGCCCCTCTACCTGCCTGCTCCAAATTCAGCGTTAACCAGACTCTAGAAACGTGTGATGCTGTGTTGGTGCAATCGCATGGAATAGCCTTAATTTCTCAAAACAAGAATAGACTGACGAGTTTCAGAAGAAAGTGCTTTGTTTCTGGCCATTTTGAGCCTGTAATCGAACCCACAAATGCTGATGCTCCAGATACTCAACTAGTCTAAAGAAGGCCAGTTTTATTGCTTCTTTAATCAGGACAACAGTTTTCAGCTGTGCTAACATAGTTGCAAAAGGGTTTTATAATGATCAATTAGTCTTTTAAAATGATAAACTTGGATTAGCTAACAAAACGTGCCATTGGAACACAGGAGTGATGGTTGCTGATAATGGGCCTTTGTATGCCTATGTAGATATTCAATAAAAAAATCTGCCGTTTCCAGCTTCAATAGTCATTTACAACATTAACAATGTCTACACTGTATTTCTGATCAATTTGATGTTATTTTAATGGACAAAAAATGTTGCTTTTCTTTCAAAAACAAGGACATTTCTAAGTGACCCCAAACTTTTGAACGGTAGTGTATTTATGATGAACTCAGTGTTCTTTGTTAGTACTCAGAAAAACCTGTGGGTCTTTAGCAACAGGACTAGAAGAGGCAAGTTCCATAACACTATCTCATTCTTCAACATTTCCACCACACACACACACACACACACACATTCATACACACACACACTGAGCCCACAGTGGGCTGATTTGTTGGTTTTTTGTAGTGTTAGGCAGGAGGCAGGGCGTCTGACTGAGAGCTGTGTGTTTCAAAGAGAAGGAGCCTCTCCTTGAAAATGAGGAAATGCTTTACATTCAGGGACAGAGAGGAGGAGAGGACAGAAAAGAGGAAGAAGGGGGAGAAAGAAAGGGGATAGAATTGGGGAGAGAAGGGACAATGGAGAATAAAAGAAGGGAGAGAGGAGGAGAGCAAGAGGAGGAAGGGGAGAGGCCAGGGTAGGGAGAGAGAGAGTAGAAAGGGAGGGAGAATGCCAGGGAATCCAAACTCTCAGCAGGGGGTCCACTACAATACTCAGCCAACACACACACACAGGAAAGAGGAGAGGGTGGGTAAGAGAAGGAGGGAATGAGAGCAAGAGAGGTACAGGGAGAAGAGAGGATGGGGCTGGAGTAGTAGACTTACTGCATAGTGAAGTCCACCTTAAAACAGATCCTAAAGCTGGTGTAAAACAAGCTTAAATCCCTCCGTTCATCCCTCTCTCCTTCTAAACTGTCGACAGGACTGCCCAGCTCAATGATGTCTGAGTGTGTGGTTGTGTATGTATGTGGTTGTGTGTTGGAGTCACTGACCTCCAGTCAGACATGTGTCTCATACAGTCTGTAAGGCTATTTAGTGCTTTTTCAAAGTGCCCTTCCCCTGGTGTGTATGTGTGTGTCTGTTATTCCCCTGGCAAGTTAGAGAAGCTCTCTGTCTCTTTCAAATGCTAATCCCCCTTTCCATTTGGTTTTTCTTCACTCTTTCATGGAGCACTCACCCATCTGCACTGGCAAGTCTCTCTCTCTCTCTCTCTCTCTCTCTCTCTCTCTCTCTCTCTCTCTCTCCCTCTCAAGATATTGAGGTGCGTGTTGTTTCCTCTGTATTCCAGTTGTCCATTTTGGAATAGTAGGTAGTCGGTGATGAGACCGTTGGGTCTGGCAGGGGGTCCAGGACACAGCCAGAGAGGAGGGGGACACATTCTGGGAAACTGCAAGGACTTTAAGAATGTAATTGAATAAAGTAGAATTGCTTTAATTGTTCCTGCTTTGCAGCGTACAAGCATAGACAACACAACGGACATGGAGACATCAGAAGATACTGAGAAAAGATGGAGAGAGGAAGAACCATGTAAACCATAGAACCAGTGTACCATATAAAAACAGAGAGAGATAAAGAGAGAGAGCGAGAGCGTGTGTGAAACAGTGAGTCAAGTTGTTACTCTGGTCTCTCCTGACAGAGAACAATGTTTAAATTTCACTCGGCAAGAATCAATACTATAATCTCACTTTTTGTAATCACGTCCACTTCAAATTGATTTTCCTACTGCACACTGACCCCTACCGTCATATTAGCTCTTAAACAAGGCTATTTAGCTCAACCTAGATTAATGGACGATGGCCTGAAAAGCTGCCTGCATAGCTCCATGTACAGACGCGGAGGGCTCAGGACCGCCCACCAAGGCTGCCCCTCTACCTGCCTGCTCCAAATTCAGCGTTAACCAGACTCTAGAAACGTGTGATGCTGTGTTGGTGCTTTATCTCTAACGCAAAGAGTTGGGTATATAGGAGATAGAGACAGAGAGAGGGAGAGAGAGGGATAGACGAGAGAGAGAGAGAGAGAGAGAGAGAGAGAGAGAGAGAGAGAGAGAGAGAGAGAGAGAGAGAGAGCACCCAGCTCTATCAGACCATCAGAAGGCGGGCTATAATCAGCTGTGACAATTAATCCGTCTTTATTCCCTCAGTTTGTTTCAACCTCTCTCCTTCCACTCTCCTCTCTCTCTTCCC
This sequence comes from Brachymystax lenok tsinlingensis, assembly GCA_030435695.1. Classification (NCBI taxonomy): domain Eukaryota; kingdom Metazoa; phylum Chordata; class Actinopteri; order Salmoniformes; family Salmonidae; genus Brachymystax; species Brachymystax lenok. Next base: position 12,269,819 of record CM059786.1, on the reverse strand, counting down.
TCCCTCTCTCCCCTCTCACACTCTCTCCCTCATTCTCTCTCTCCCTCGTGTGCGTGCGTGCTCCATTCATCTGCTCTAGCTACCACTGCTGCCTGCTGCCTGAACAATGGAAGAGCAATTAAAGAGCACATTGATCAGCATTACAGCTATTAAAGATGCAGCCCATTAAAGAGAGAGCTGGCTTCATCTCTCTGTGCTCTTCCAATTCCCCTCCCCCCAACGCTTAGAAAACCTCAACGCCTTATCCCGACGTACTAATAAAAATCAGAATCCAACACACACAGCCACTCACCCATTAACTGACTAGTATGCACTGACTCACTGACCAGCCCACTAACTACAACAGTTGGACTACAGTACATCTAACTCACTGAACAGCAATCTTACTCACTGTACACACTCTCAGTAGCCTTCTCTAAACAGGAATACACTAGCGAAAAGATTCACTAGCATGTCCACACTTCACTCAAAACCCACCACTTATCAGTACACATCTTACACTCGAAATTAAACCAGAGGGGTATACTACGAAGCAGGATCAACGAGTTAGCCAGCTAGCGTGCCTAAATACTCGGAAATAACTTTTTTTTAGGCATGGCCTAATTGACTCAACAACCAAAAACAGATAGCTGGCTCAAAGTTAGCTGGCTAACTCACTGATCCTGCTTTGTAGTGTTCTCCTCTGATCTAACCATCCAACATCCACATTCTACACACTACACACTCAGCCACTATATATCCCACTATACAATCTTATACAACCCCACACACACATCCATTCCAGCAGCCTCCAACTAAGCAATGAATTGATTACATTCTTAGTGCAGTGTGTCATTAAGAAAGAGCTTAGTGGTTCTAATAAATGGATCCAGCTCATTTCAGATGACCCCCGCAGAATGTGTGTTTGTGTATGTACGTGTGTGTGTGTGTGTGTGTGTGTGTGTGTGTGTGTGTGTGTGTGTGTGTGTGTGATTGTACCCTCTTCCGGAGTGGTGATGCTCAACCTCCCGTCTCCATCACTATTGTCGTCACGGGGACTCTGGGTACAGCCGATCAGGTTGCACGCTGTCACCGTGACAACATAGCATTATGAACTGAGTTATAAAGAGAGAGGCCCTCCAACAGGCCTAAAGAGAAAGAGAGAGAGAGAGATAGAAGGAAAGAGAGAGAGAGAGAGAGAGAGAGAGAGAGAGAGAGAGAGAGAGAGAGAGAGAGAGAGAGAGAGAGAGAGAGAGAGAGAGAGATAGAAGGAAAGAGATAGAAAGAGATAGAAGGAAAGAGAGAGAGAGAGATAGAAGGAAAGAGAGAGGCAGAGATAGAAGGAAAGAGAGAGAGAGAGAGAGAGAGGGAGAGATAGAAGGAAAGAGAGAGAGAGAGAGATAGAAGGAAAGAGAGAGAGAGAGATAGAAGGAAAAAGAGAGAGAGAGATAGGAGAGAGAGAGGCAGAGATAGAAGGAAAGAGAGAGAGAGATAGAAGGGGAGAGAGAGAGAGATAGAAGGAAAGAGAGAGAGATAGAGATAGAAGGAAAGAGAGAGAGGCAGCGATAGAAGGAAAGAGAGAGAGAGAGAGATAGAAGGAAAGAGAGAGAGCGAGAGAGAAAGATAGAAGGAAAGAGATAGAAAGAGATAGAAGGAAAGAGAGAGAGATAGAGACAGAAGGAGAGAGAGAGAGAGAGAGAGAGAGAGAGAGAGATGAAAGAAGGTAGAGATAGATAGCAGAAAGAGAGCATTAGCGAGAGGGGGGAGCAGCTAATAGCCCGATTGACTCCTGCTATTTAAAGAGGAGCTCCTTTACACCATTACTCCCTTCTTCTTCTCCTCCTCTCCTTTCATTCCTGCACTCATCAATACCTCAGAGGTCTACCCATTTCTCTGTCTCTGTTTGCTTTCAATCTCTATTCACTCTCCCTCCTCCGCCTCTCTCTCTCTCTTCCTGTTTTTCCAGGGTAGACCCCAGGGGAGTGCCCTCTTCTCTCCTCTCCTCTCTCTATAGTAAATACCAGGCAGGCAGGCTGTGTCAGTGTTGTCCAGGTATAAATAGGAGCAGGGGAGACACACTGGGACCCATCCTCTTTCTGCAACCTGAGACGACATAAAGATAATACAGGTTCATTGAATATGTAGGCCTATTGATGGTCCTCTCTCTCTCTCTCTCTCTCTCTCTCTCTCTCTCTCTCTCTCTCTCTCTCTCTCTCTCTCTCTCTCTCTCTCTCTCTCTCTCTCCCCTCTATCCCTCTCTCTCTCTTCTAGAGTTTTAGTTTCACCTCTCCCCAGGACCTCGCCGGCTGTAAATTACACACAGTCGGACCTGAGAAAGCGCCCACGTTTCATTCATTTTTACAGTTTAAAATCACCAGGATATATTTATTACATTTATCAGCATCTGAAACATAGAGGTTTCCTGCTGTAGGGGTCGGACGGGGGGAGAGAGGGCTGGTGGGAGGGAGAAAGGGAGGGGGTTGGGGTGAGGGAGATCTCTGAGTGGCTCTCTGGCCCGCGTCCATGACGATGGTCGTTATGGTAATCTGTGGGCGGATAGATGGCTGTCGTGGCGACAGGGCCACAGGACGACCGGCGGTAAACAGCCTCTCTGCCGCGTTGTAATTGGCCAGGTGTCTTTCTCTCTCCTTCCCTCTCTCTCTCCCTCTCTCCTCACTCACCCGTCTTTTAATTCAATTAGGCCCTAGCCCCACTCTACTCCCATTACACACTCATTTGCTTTTTGTGTTTTTATCTGCCGGCGTAATTCTGCGTTGGGTGTCAGGGCCATCATAAATTAGGAAGGTCTTATCGCCGCCCGTCTTAATGTGTGCCAGGCAAATGGAGTGAGGGAGGAGGATGAAGAGAGGAGAGGCCCCATCTTCATATTTGCCCGGAGACATGGCAGAGAGGATGGGAGAAGTGACGAATCATAGAGCCGGCATCATCATCGTAAAAGAGAGAAAGAGAGAGAGGAACAGAGGGAGATCTATAATATGACATCATTGGTTTCTAGGCTAGACCAGCTCTGGTGCTTGCCAGCTATAGTCCCCCTGTTTCCCAATCTCCACTGAGTGTATGTGTGTGTGAGTGTGCGTTTGTGTATGCGCACGTCCTTGCGTCCGTTCGTGTGTGTGTTTATTACCTGTGTGGTTTCCAGTGGACAGGTAGGAGGCAGTAAAAGGTGCTGAGTCAGGCTGGTCCAGGTCATAGGCCCTCAGCTCATACCTGTCAATCACTCCTCTCACCTGGAGGGGCGGGGCCCAGCTAGACACTGAAGCCACTCCCAATCTTTAGACCAGACGGAGGAGCCACACTCTGGGGGGCCAGAGAGAGGGAAGAAGGAGAGGGAGAGAGAGATAGGCAGAGAAAGGAAAAAGAAGGACATATTTAGGGAGACAGGTAAAAAAAACAAAAAGAGGGATGGACAGAGAGAGGAGAGAAGTGGCAAATAGGGTGGCGGGGAAAGAAAGAGAGGTGTAGCGAGATCCAGAGGGAGAGGTAGAGAGAGTGCCAGCCTAAAGAAAAGCAGCCCACATATTCTTCACTTTAATAGAGCCAGTAAATCATAACTAACTATTAGCATAAATACAATTTATTACAGTTGTAACTTTTTCAGCCCTGATTTAATACATCCACCATTCATTCTGGACCATATTTCACAGCAATCAGCCTTCATGCCCCTGTCTCCTCCCCCGTTTCCTCCTCCTCTCTCTCGTTCTCCCTCTCTCCCTGCGCCAATCTCTCCCTGTCGCTCTTCCTCTACCCTCTCTCCCTGCTCCTCTCTCTCCCTGTCGCTCTTCCTCTACCCTCTCTCCCTTTTTGACTCTTTCCTTCTCGCCCCTCTCTCTGCTCTCCCTTCCCTCTTTCTTTCCCACCCTTCTATCTCCCTCTCTCTCTCTCCCAGCATTA
>CM059786.1:12075928-12260928 GCA_030435695.1 Brachymystax lenok tsinlingensis | reverse complement strand
GTGGAGAGGAGAGAAGAGAAGGTGAGTAGAGGGATAGACAGAGTGGAGAGGAGAGGAGAGAAGGTGAGTAGAGGATAGACAAGTGGAGAGGAGAGGAGAGAAGGTGAGTAGAGGATAGACAAGTGGAGAGGAGAGAAGGTGAGTAGAGGATAGACAAGTGGAGAGGATAGGAGAGAAGGTGAGTAGAGGATAGACAAGTGGAGAGGAGAGGAGAGAAGGTGAGTAGAGGATAGACAAGTGGAGAGGAGAGAAGGTGAGTAGAGGATAGACAAGTGGAGAGGAGAGGAGAGAAGGTGAGTAGAGGATAGACAAGTGGAGAGGATAGGAGAGAAGGTGAGTAGAGGATAGACAAGTGGAGAGGAGAGAAGGTGAGGGTGAGATGTGGGAGCAGAGTGCATTTCTTATTGTGTCGATGGGTGTGTGTGAGACGTGTGTGTATGCGCTTTGTGTGAGATGTGTGTTTGTGTGCGTGCTTGTGTGAGATGTGTGTTTGTGTGCGTGCTTGTGTGAGATGTGTGCGTTTTTGTGTGAGATGTGTGTTTGTGTGCGTGCTTGTGTGAGATGTGTGTGTGTCTGTGTGTGCGTGTGCTTGTGTGAGATCTGTGTGTGTGCTTGTGTGGAGCTTGTTTGTGTGTTCTCACCATGTCTGTGGCAAATCAGAGCTGCTCCTCCCAGAGGTGTACCCCCTGATATTCAACCTGCACATACTTAAGGCAACCAGAAAACCAAATGGAAAGGGGGATTCGCATTTGAAAGAAAGTGAGCAAGAAAAGATAGACTTTTCCTTTACTCCGTTTACCACAACATTTTATTTGTACAATATTTCACTAGAGGGAACAAACCAGCTAGGTGTGACTGTGAGCCGACCTACCTGAGTCTTGTCTGAGTAGAGTGAAGTCCTCCGGCAGCCCCCGGGTGACCACCCCTGTGTTCTCCCCTGTAATGGTACTGCCACTGGAAGCTGACGCATTACCTAGAGGAGGGAGAGAGGAGACAGTAGAGAGGAGAGAGAGAGTAGAGGTAGGGATAGAGGTATATCAGTTACTGAATACCTATTACCTTGTAGGGATAGAGGTATATCAGTTACTGAATACCTATTACCTTGTAGGGATAGAGGTATATCAGTTACTGAATACCTATTACCTTGTGTATGACGCTATGTAGCCATGTTCTATGTACAAGGTGGAATAGCTGAAGTTCCACATCGGGAGATTTTCACTTAGGCAAACAACCATCCGCTCCTCGACTCCTCCGTGTCCCGGAAACCAATAAGGGGTCGAGGAGAGTGTACATTAGTTAGTGGGCGAACAGAGCAGTGTCTCGCCTCCTTGATAGCTTCCTCCCGCCGAGGAAGCATAAGAGAATCCTACCTGAGTCCTTTGTAAAATACTTTTGAGATCCGCCACACTCCCATTGAATCAGCTGTTGCTTACTTGGAGAAAAGCAAGCACATATTTAAAAACAATATGTAACTCATCCTTTTGTCTATAAAATGTCTAACACAACTGCAGTAGCAGAATGTCTTTTTAATACTTTACGATTTACATTTGGCATTCCACCCCTGTAAATGTAGTTTGCATGATGACATGCAAGTGAAGGAGAGTCTCATTTCATAAAAGAGTTTCCTCTCCTCCCCTCCTCTACTCGGTTACCTTTTTCAAAAGGAGCCGAGGACGGAGGACGGAGGTGTTGATGCAACCGATTGAGAATCTCACATAAACTCAGTTTCACTGGGTTGATGTGATCTGTAAGAGTGCAGGTTGAGTAGGAGTGGAGAGGAGAGTGGAGAAGAGAAAGGAAAGGTGAGAAAAGAGAGGAGTGGGGAGGGGAGAGGCGAGGAGAGGCGAGGAGAGGAGAGGATAGACAAGTGGAGAGGAGAGAGGAAAGGAGAGAGGAGAGAGGAGTGGGGAGGAGAGAGGACAGGAGAGGAGAGGCGAGTAGAGGAGAGAGGGGAGAAGGGAGAAGGGAGAGGGGAGAGGAGAAAGGAGAGAGGAGAGGAGAAAGGAAAGGAGAGATAAGAGAGGAGAGTAGAGGAGAGGTGAGAGGATAGACAAGTGGAGAGGAGAGAGGAAAGGAGAGAGAAGAGAGGAGTGGGGAGGAGAGAGGAGAGTAGAGGATAGACAAGTGGAGAGGAGAGAGGAAAGGAGAGGGAAGAGGAGAGAGGAAGAGAATAGAGGAGAGGAGAAGAGCTAGATGTAGAGTAGGCTAATTATTCTAATCACACAGAAGGTGACTCAGATTAACCTGGATAATACCTCAATAGAACACAAGAGAGCCTGGGCTTAACACACACACACACACACACACACACACACACACACACACACACACACACACACACACACACACACAGTGAATATGATTATTGTAACCATGGTGAGTGTTACCTTGGTATTGATCATCCACAATGATCGTTCCCACGGCCTGTTTCCTGGTTGCCATGACGCTGTGCCACTGGCCATCGTTGTACTACCTCCCCCGTCACCCTCTACTCCCACAGCCCAGCCCTGGGAGTGGAGACAGAGGTCACATACACCTACACCTGGCCGCACGTGTGTGTGTGTGCGTTTTTATTCCGAAGTACGTATGACATCATCGGTATCGGCACTTAGCAGGCGGGATGGGCACTCTGCAGAGAGAGAAGAGGTGACACATGCACACGCCCCCCTACACACATACACACACCCGCACGCACACATAACAAAGCAGTGCATCTCTGCTGTGTGATGAAGATTTAATGATGAGATCAATATATGTATGAATGCCAAGGTATATCAGCCTCCTGACACCTTTACTACCCAGCAGACATGTCTACTTAACAACACCCATCACAACAGTACAAGACAGGACAGGGGGAGGACACTCTCCCTCTCTCTACTCCCCCCCCTTCCTCTCTCTCGCTCTCTCTCTCCCTCCCTCTCTCTGGTTAAGGCATATTAAAGCTTGCTGTGTTGTTTTCATAACAGATTGTACCACTTCAATCCAGTCATAACCCAACCAAACCCCTGAATGAAAGGAGATGTCCGTACCATGCTGATATCCGTACTGCAGCATTCAATGTCAGCAGGAAGGCTGGCGGGCGTCTTCTTGGACATCTTCAACCTGTCCCTGTCCCAGGCTGTAGTCTCCACCTGCTTCAAGGAGTCCCCCATCGTCCTAGTGCCCAAGAAAAACTAGGTGACATGTCCAAATGACTATCGGCCTGTCGCACTCACCCCGGTCATCATGACGTGCTTGGAGAGGCTAGTCATGGCCCACATCAAGGCCAGCATGCCAGGCAAGCTGTACCCACTCCAATTTGACTACCACTCTAATAGATCCACGGATAGGTCGCTGGTTCGGGTCCCCAATTTGACTTGGTGGGAGATCTGTCGATGTGCCATTGGCCGGGGCGCTTGACCGTGGTTGCTCCTGTGGGTCGCTCTGGATGGGAGTCTGCTAGATGACTGAATGTAATGTACGTTTTGAGCGGCTTCACTGCAGGTAGATGGTATGTTTCAGTATTCAATTAAAAATAAATAGATCCACGGAAGATGCCGTTTCTGTCACGCCCTGATCTGTTTCACCTGTCTTTGTGTCCACCCCCCTCCAGGTGTCACCCATCTTCCCCATTATCCCCTGTGCATTTATACCTGTGTTCTCTGTTTGTCTTTTGCTAGTTCGTCTTGTTTGTCTAGCATACCAGCGTCCGTCCTGTCAGCTCCTGTCTTTTTCCCCTGCCCGTCTGACCACTCCGTCCCGGGACCCTGAGCCTGCCTGCCATCCGGTACCTTTGTCCCACCTCTGGATTATTGACCTCTGCCTACCCTGGCCCTGAGCCTGCCTGGCATCCGGTACCTTTGCTCCACCTCTGGATTACTGAACTCTGCCTGTCCCTGAGCCAGCCTGCCTTGACCTGTCGGTGCCTGCACCTAGCCTGCATTGTTACTTCAAACGGTCTGCACTTGGGTCTTACCTTGATTCCTGATAATTTCCTTCGCTATTCACACGACCATAACACATCTGGGCCTGGTTTCCCAAAAGCATCTTAAGGCTAATTTCATTTTTAGAACTTTCGTAAGAGCCCCTTTAAATTTCCGAGCCGTTTCCAAAAAACACCTTTATTAACATTGCACTTGAAATCGCGTGTAATCGAACGCCTGCCTCAGACCACTCGTAGAACAGCTACAGTAAAGGCATCTCTAGATCACCGTTTGCCCTCCCGTGTCACTTTACACACAGAATGAAACTGTTTACCTGTCTCTCTGTGACCACCGAAAAACGTCATATTTTAATATAAATAGCCTAAAATGCAATGTTATAAACAAGAAAAACAAAGAGCCTAAAAAAAGGATGAACACCCCGAGAACCTAATTATATAATGGCTAGATTATTAGGCTAAATATTGATATCACTTTCATATATGTGCAATCGACAGACCTACCTAGTATTAGGCTACATCTGAGCCGCTGCGTTATTCATATCTATTAGTCCCATAGGCTACTCTTATCTACAAGCTCACGCATTTAAATGTAGCCTAACCAATAACCTAAAGGTCAATATATTAGGTCTATGGCAACATCGCCTAACTTGCTACTTCAGGTTTAGTTATTGAATTGTTTAGCTGTGGAACATCTGTAGGCTATGATTTGTTGAGCAATTACGAAAACCATTGTCATCGTATCTTATTTTTAGGTCACGTTGAAATGTTCTATAGAGCGCGAAGGAACGAGCCACTGACATTCCTCATTCTTGCTCACACAAGCTGAAGAAATTGTGAATTTACTCAACATTACATACAGAATAAGTTAGAGAAAACACCTGTCAAACAGGCTAATACAAACACTTAGATTCATCATACTTTTCTTCTTTTGATGGGAAAACTGTATTGTGAAGAAACAAAAGATACAACAAATGTATCTTTAAAAAGCCATAAATCACTTAAGAGCTACAGTGAACTCTTTGTAGCCTATAGAGTACTCTGGAATCATGTTCAGCACTGGACAGCTCCTGTAACTCCTTGTAATGAGTGCACTGTGTGGTGTTTTGGGAAACGGGTGTGACGTCCTCAGCCGTTATTTTTACGATGCATAGTTAAAACACTCGTTAGCCTAAGTTCCACTGCTATCAGGAAACCGGGTCCCGAACTAGAGGAACACCTACTGTATGTGAGAATGATGTTAATTAATTTCAGTTCAGCAGCAACACTATTGTTCGCTCCAAGGGCTCGACACCAGGCTCCAAGCTCGACACCAGGCTCCAAGGGCTCGACACCAGGCTCCAAGGGCTCGACACCAGGCTCCAAGCTCGACACCAGGCTCCAAGCTCGACACCAGGCTCCAAGGGCTCGACACCAGGCTCCAAGCTCGACACCAGGCTCCAAGGGCTCAACACCAGGCCCCAAGGGCTCGACCCCAGGCAACAAGCTCGACACCAGGTTCCAAGGGCTCGACACCAGGCTCCCAACTCGACACCAGGCTCCAAGGGCTCGACACCAGGCTCCAAAAGCTTGACACCAGGCTCCAAGCTCGACACCAGGTTCCAAGGGCTTGACACCAGGCTCGAAGGGCTCGATCCCAGGCTCCAGGCTTGACACCAGGTTCCAAGGGCTCGACACCAGGCTCCAAGGGCTCGACACCAAGCTCCAAGGGCTCAACACCAAGCTCCAAGGGCCCAACACCAGGCTCCAAGGGCCCGACACCAAGCTCAGAGCCCTGGGTCTGGACACCACCCTCTACAACTGGATCCTTGACTTCCTGACGGGCAGACCACAGGCTGTGAGGTTGGGTAACAACACCTCCTCCACGCAGACCCAAGTCTGCGTGGCTTTGCACGACACCAACTCCATCATCAAGTTTGCTGACGACACCACGGTTGTAGGCCGAGTCAGCCTATAGGGAGAAGGTAAGTGAACTGGTATTGTGGTGCCAGGACATCAACCTCTCTCTCAACATCAGCAAAACAAAGGAGTTGATTGTTGACTTCGGGAAGCAGAGGAGGGAACCTGCCCTGATCCACATCAAGGGGACTGCAGTAGAGAGAGTCAGCGGTTTTAAGTTCCTCGACATCCACATCACAGAGAACTTGACATGGACAAACGCCACCACTGTTGTCAAGAGGGCGCAACAGCATCTCTACTTCTTAAGGAGGCTAAAGAAATTTGGCGTGCCACCCCGGTTCCTCTCCAAATACTACCACTGCACCATAGAGACCATCCTGACCGGTTGCATCACGGCCTGGTACGGGAAATGCTCCGTTCATGACCGTAAGGCCCTCCAGCAGGTGGTGAAGATGGCCCAGTACATCCCTGGGACCGTGCTCCCACCCATCCAGGACATCTACTTGAAACGGTGCCTGAGGAAGGCCTGCAGCATCATCAAGGACCCCACACACCCCAGCCACAAGCTGTTCACTCCCTATCGTCGGGCAGACGGTATCGGAGCATGAGGTCTGACACCAACAGGCTCAGAGACAGTTTCTATCTACAAGTCATCAGACTGCTGAACACTTTCACTGGACTGAGCACCTGCACTGACTCTCCACACCTTAGCACACATGCACTCACTCACACAATCATAAATACATCCACACACATATACACTGAGTGTACAAAACATTCATAATATTGAGTTGCATCCCCTTTTTAACAAGTGACATCAATACGGGGTCATAGCTTTCACCCTGATTCCCCGGTCAGTCTATTTTATGGAAAGAGCAGGTGTTCCTAATGTTTTGTACAGTCAGTGCTAAACACACATCAGAACTGCTGCTGCCAGACTCTTATTATGATTCCTAAATACTGCACAATTTAAACACGTGCTCCCCAATCCTCCCTTCCCAGACACGTGTGTAAATATTGGACAATAAATTGTGCCTTCCTGTATTATACTTATGTTGAAATGTTAATTATATTCTACTGACCCATTTACTTTATGTTCCTATTTTTATCTTCTATTATTTCTTACTGTTGCTGCATTGTCAGGAACCTGCCAGTCAGAATTTAGTTGGACGGTGTATACCATGTGTATCCTGTACATACAACTAATCCAACTTGAATCTTGAGATACTCAGCTCTGCACCTCTTTCTAAACCAGCTGGGAGTGCCAGGTATACCATTGTTTTGCTAAAACATTCATTGACAAATACACTGTTGTCAGGCTCTTGTGTAGCTGGTGCATAAAGTCAGACGCAGGAGACCATTACTGAGTGAGCAAAAACACTTTACTCAAACAAAATTACAAGCAAAACGCTAAATGCATAATTACAAATAAACATGCCAAACGCAAAACAGGCGAGGTATAAAGGAAATGCACCAGCCGGAAAGAAATGGCTTAACAATAAACAATCACACACAAGGACATGGGGGAGAAAAAAGAGGGTTAAATACACAACAGGTAATGATGGTGAATGCAAACCAGGTGTGTGAAAAACAAGACAAATGGAAAATGAAAAGTAGATCGGTGATGATTAGAAGACCGGTGACGTCGACCGCCGAATGCCGCCCGAACGAGGAGGGGAACTGTCTTCAGTCGAAGTCGTGACTGTTCATTTTCGCTACTACACTCTCAGAAGAAAAAGGTACCGAATTGTATTTAATGCGAGAATTCTTAGTTGCTGCATCCATCCATTACTTTTCAATTAAGTGTATATCCATTGATTCTTAAAGAATATAACTTATAAATGCCTCATGGGCTTAGTTCAACTGTCCTACCCCGTCAGAACCCAAAATATAAGCTTGTTTTACTCCAATGTTTGTAAACAATGTAAATGTAAACAAATACATTTGATATCATGGTTGATCAGTCCTTCCATCCATAGCTCTGTCTATGAATTTGAGAGAGGTTACATTTCTCCAGCCCCATCCCTTCATTTCTTTGTGAAACAGGCAGTGAAAATAAGTTGTTATTGTTTCAATTAAGGATACTAGCTTTAAAGAGGTACAAACGCTTGTCACTGTAGTGGTACCCTGTAAGATACGTCCATTGTATCATTAGTTATATGTAAATAGTTGTACCTTTCCAGTTCATACCTTAAAAGAGACAGTAGTGTACCATATGGTCCACAGGTACAAAACCGTACTTTTAGAAAAGGTACACATTAGCTTGTTTAGGGTACCACTACAGTGACAAACCACTTTTGTTCCTTTTATGTGAAAATAATTTACCTCTTCTCCATATTAAGTCCCTCACTTGTACACGCCTCTCCGCCATCCCACTTCTGACACCAATGGAGTGAATTCGGGGGGTAGTCCCAATCAGGACTCGAACCTGGGTCAAGCGATTGTCAAGTCAACATAATTATGCCAAGAGGTTTGTACCTCCTGACAAGGTCTCTCAGTGTTGTGTTAAGGTCAGTACAAAATGAATTATGTAACCTTTATAAACACTGCAGAACTGGCAGTGGACATGCTCAAACTTAAATTAGCATAACCATAGACCACTTAAGCTGGTACAAAACTTTAACTCACGGGTGGCCAAGAAGAACTAATCTTACTCTGGGAAACAGAAATGTATCTTCACTGTACCTCTTTTTTATTGTACCTTTATATTCAAAATATTTGGTACAAAAATGTACCATTATTCTGGGCAAAGGCCGGCCCAGAGACCGTATGCGGCCTGCGACCTGATTCAATACGGCTTGAGGAATCATGCTCAGATCACATAAAGAATTTGCGATAGTAGTTTTGAAAAACATATTTGTTACTCAAATTAAATGGTCAATGAATACTCGCCTTTGTGTAATGATTTAACTCCCACCGCTTGTGAGACATTTATTTTGAAGGCACGTATAAATAACAACTGCACGAGGACAGACAGTGACTGACAGGCTGACACACATCACAGTTACAATTATTAGCTACAACTTTTTTTTTTCTCTAAGATTTCAAAGAAAAGGAAAGTAGTCAATGAATGTAGGGTGTTTCAGCAAGAGTGGACATCAAAATATTTCTTTATTGAGGTATCAGGGAAAGCTGTGTGCTTAGTGTGCAAAGAGAACATCGCTGTTCGGAAAGACTACAAAGACTGTCCCGACAGATCCAGACGAAGCACGCAGAGAAATATAGTTATATGTCTTCTGAGCAGAGGGCAAGTGCATCGAAGAGTTGCTTTCTCAGTTGCAAAAGCAGCAAGGACTTTTCACAAAACTGCATTCAGCAAACGATGGAATTGCGAGAGCTAGCTATGTACTGTCCCACAAAATTGCTAAACATAGCAAGCCATTCGCTGAGGTAAAATTTATTTAAAAGTGTTTAATTGACTCTGCCGCAATACTTTGCCCCGACAAGAAAGAGCTGTTTGAAAATGTTTCCCTGTCATGACGAACAGTGGCACGGCGTATTGAGGACATCTCAGAGAATAAGGAACAACAGTTGAAAGACAAGGTATTTAACCTATTTCTCCTTGGCCCTGGATGAGAGCAGTGATGCACGTGACAGAGCGCAGTTGTTGATATTCTTACGAGGCATAACCCCAGACTTTGAAATTACAGAGGAGCTTGCTTCAGTGCAGTCAATGAAGAGCACAACCACAGGATTTATTGGAGAAGGTTAATAAGTGTGTGGCAAAGCTGGGACTGAGTTTTAACAAGTTATCCAGTGTGACCACTGATGGGTGCCCAAACTTTACAGGGAAAAAACGTTGGCGTTTTGAAAAGGGTACAAGATCAAGTAGCTGAGCTGAACCCAGATCATAAACGTATTTTCCTGCGTTGCATTATTCATCAGGAGGTGCTGTAAATGTGCTGTAAATGTGTTCTGAAAATGAGCCATGTTGTGGATACAGTCACTAAAGTGGTAAAGAGCAGAATCTTTAAACCACAGGCAGTTTGTCTCACTGTTGGAAGAGACAGAGTCGGGTTATGCAGATCTCCCCTACCACACAAACATGAGATGGCTGAGTTTGGGGAAGGTGCTTAAAAGGGTGTGGGACCTGAAGTCAGAGATTGCTGAGTTTTTGCAAATGAAAGGAAAATATGTGGATTGCCCTCAATTGCAAGATAAAGAATGTTTGGCAGATTTTTTCCTTCACCGAGGACATCATGGCCTTCATGAATGAACTTAATTCCAAACTACAAGGGAAGGGTCTTTTTGCACATCATATGTACAGCCTCAAAGCCTTCAAGGGAAAATTACTTCTCCTGATCCGCCAAGTAGAAGCCAATAATCTCACCCACCTTCCACCACTACTAGTCTGTTCCCTATCAGATGACCAGCGGGAGAAGTATACATGGCTGCTGCGTGCATGAACAGTGAGTTTTCTCGTCGTTTTGAGGATTTCAAAGTGATGGAAAACGACATGCTGTTGGTTTCGTCTCCTTTCACCTTCAATGTGGATAACGCTCCCACTGACCTGCAACTTGAGCTTATCCATCTTCAGTCTGATGCAGTGATTGGAAAACTATTCAAAACAATGTCACTGACGAGGTTCTATGCTTCTCCCGATGAGCAAACATTTCTACATTAACACGACACCCCTCAGAGAGAGAGACACAGCTGCATGTGAGCTCTCACATTTTCAACATGTTTTTTACAAAAGGATCGATTTGGAGTTAGATAAACTTGGATTTTCGGCAGGTACATATGCAGGATGCTACCCTCCACAGCATGGCCTTCGCTCCAGATCAAAACTCCAGATCCAAATCTACAACCTAATTTTGACCAAAATTATCCGGAGAGATTACTGCTTCCAAGGTTTCCTTTTACAAAGCTATATGGAGGGTGCTCTAGCAAACAAACAGCAGAGACCCGAGGACACCATCCAACATGGAACTGAGTGAGTAGTGTTTGGTCTGATGCTATTTTGAAAGCCAAAATGAAAAAAATGAAAAACAAAGTACATTACAATGATATATTTTACTTTATGGGGACTGAATGAGTTAAGGCTCCCAGGCTTGCAAGGACAGACCAGCTACAAATTCAATTAGCACTAAGGTGTGAAGGAAAAGGTGTTGAGGCCTTTGGGCCCAACAAGTGGTAGGACTCTTTGAAGCGTCCTCTGAAGCCCCCTCCTGCTGTTCAAAGACCATTCACTGGCATTTTCTACAAGAAATCTGCCTCCAGACATAAAAGCTTCTCCCAAGTGGGTGTGACACCTACTCCTGTTGCCTGCTGCACTGCTGCTTGGATTCTACCAGGCGATCTGTTCACCATCTGCCCTGGCCTGTCTCCCCCTGTCTGGTACAGGTACCCCCACCACACTCACCCCTCTCTCCCGAGCTTTCGCTTGCCTCCAGCACTCACTCACTGTTGGGGCGAGTGACTCTGAACTTTCAATGGCTAGCCCCAAGTAGTTATATATTATATTTTTTTTATGTGCATTTTGCTGTTTGCCTCATGACTCCTGCATACTTTGTTGACTACGAACATTCTGTACCCAACCGTGTGTCACGGATACCGTGTGTCACGGATTAACTGTCATTGCGCACACCTGGCCCCAATTGCCAATGATTAGTGTTTTTATTTATGTGCCCTTTGGTTCTCCATTGGGCTGTCGATTGTTGTACTATGTCCATTGGTGCATGTGAGTACCTGTGCTGTGTGTTTTGGCTTTCGTGCCATTGTGGATTGCGCAGATGATTCCGGGCCTCGTCCTGTGTATTTAATCATTGTGCGCGTCTGTATTTATTCCAGGTACTCCTTGCTCTTTTGTTTTGGGTTTCAACCCTGTGTTTTTGTTACGTGTTGGTTTCGTGTTCGTCCCCGTGCCTATACACGGCACGCCGTAATATGGGCAAAATAAAAACCCATATTACTCATTCCTGCGCCTGTCTCCCGACCCTTTATACCAACGTGAGACCGTGGGACAGACTACGTTTTTATATTTTTTGCAGAGTTCTCCCTGTCCTGTGCCGTGCCTTGATTGTATTACTGAATTAAATAAAATAAATAAATTGTCTTTTATCAATGGCGGTTATGATATCGTTTAGGACCTTGAGCGTGGCTGAGATGCACCCATGACCCGCTCGGAAACCAGATTGCATAGTGGAGAAGGTACGGTGGGATTCGAAATGGTTGATGATCTGTTTGTTAACTTGGCTTTCGAAGACTTTAGAGAGGCAGGGTAGGATAGATATAGGTCTGTAACAGTTTGGGTCTAGAGCGTCTCCCCCTTTGAAGATGGGGATGACCACGGCACCTTTCCGAATCTTTAGGGATCTCAGACTATACAAAAGAGAGGTTGAACAGGCTAGTAATAGGGGTTGCAACAATTGCGGGGGATAATTTTAGAGGGTCCAGATTCTCTAGCCCAGCTGATTTGTAGGGGTCCAGATTTTTCAGAACATCAGCTATCTGGATTTGGTTGAAGGAGAAATGGGGTAGGCTTGAGCAAGTTGCTGTGGGGGGTGCAGAGCTGTTGACCGG
Source organism: Brachymystax lenok tsinlingensis (assembly GCA_030435695.1). Lineage (NCBI taxonomy): Eukaryota > Metazoa > Chordata > Actinopteri > Salmoniformes > Salmonidae > Brachymystax > Brachymystax lenok. Next base: position 12,248,588 of record CM059786.1, on the reverse strand, counting down.
GGTAGGGGTAGCCAGGTGGAAAGCATGGCCAGCTGTAGAAAAATGCTTATTGAAATTCTCGATTACCGTACATTTATCGCTGGTGACAGTGTTTCCTAGCCTCAGTGGGCAGCTGGGAGGTGGTGCTCTTATTCTGACTATACAGACATTTGGCCTCCCATCCTATTCTAAACATCTCCCGCCGGCTTTGTGTTCATGTTACCTGATGAAATTGCTGTACAATACGATCTTGTTGCCATCTGATGCACATACAGATGTCATAAATCAGCACTGCAGAGCTCTCCCTGTCCTATGCCGTGCCTTGATTGTATTACTGTTGATGATATCTGGAAATGTGCATGTACACCCTGGCCCAGCTACTGTTGCTAGCCCTAATTCTGACTTGTGCTCTGATATCTGATTCACTGATTTCTGCTCTCGTAAAAGCCTGGGTATTCTGCACGTTAACACTAGAAGCTTATTACCTGAAATGGATCAATTTGAAAGTGTGGGTTCACAGCACCAATCCACATGTGTTGGTCATTACTGAGAAGTGGTTAAGGAAGAGTGTTTTGAATACTGATGTTAACCTTTCTGAAGGTGTAGTCTGGCCCAGGAGTGTGAAGGTGAATGAAATGGCACTGGAGCAACGAACCGCCCTTGCTGTCTCTGCCTGGCCGGTTCCCCTCACTCCATTGGGATTCTCTGCCTCAAACCCTATTACAGGTGCTGAGTCACTGGTTTACTGGTGCTCTTCCATGCCGTCCCTAGGAGGGGTGGGTCCCTTGAGTGGGTTGAGTCACTCACGTCATCTTCCTGTCCGGGTTGGCGCACCCCTTGGGTTCGTGCCGTGGGGGAGATCTTTGTGGGCTATACTCGGCTTTGTCACAGGATAGTAAGTTGGTGGTTGAAGATATCCCTCTAGTGGTGTGGGGGCTGTGCTTTGGCAAAGTGGGTGGGGTTATTCCAGGTACCGGCTGATAACCCAGTACGCACTGGAAGGGAGAGAGGTTAGTGGAGGAGTGGCGGAGTGAGTTTTGGGCCTTCTCTGCCCAGGGGATGAACATCGCCCACTCCCCAGGCCGGTCCTGGCAATATGACCGCAGAAACCTACCCACATCCTGGTTTACTCTCTCCACCTGCCCGTTACTCTCGGGGTGAAAACCTGAGGTGAGGCTGACCGAGACCCACAGACGCTCCATGAACGCCCTCCAAACCCTGAACGTGAACTGGGGACCCAGATCAGAGAATATGTCCTCAGGCACCCAATAGTGCCGGAAGATGTGTGTGAACAGGGCCTCCGCAGTCTGTAGGGCCGTAGGGAGACCGGGCAAAGGGCACTTAGAGAACCGATCCACAACAACCAGGATCGTGGTGTTACCCTGGGAGGGAGGAAGATCAGTCAAGAAGTCCACAGACAGGTGCGACCACGGCCGCTGTGGAACAGGGCCCTGTCATTCCATCCCGCGCTGGCGGCCAGGGTCCGAAAGTCCAAAGAGAAATCCTGCACGCTCCTTGTCCCCTGACGAGGGCAGACATGCTCTCACGTCCCGAAGGAGCCGGGTGGACGGTCGCCAGATAGAGTTCCAGCTGGAGTAGGAACCCCTGACATCCGGCAGCCGTCCCATCATACTCCCTTGGGAGCACGAGCCGAATTCCGCTGGGACCGGGTGAAGGAGGGGTGATCAGTGGAGTCCTTGTAGGTGCTGGTGGATACGTTGGCTGTACAACTGTACAACTTTTGGATTTTGAATTTGGCGCTTTACATTTCACCGGGTAGTGTCGGGAGTGTGGCGCTAGCACCAGGTGAAATGCAAGGCACCAAATTTAAAATCCAAAGGTTGAATTATTAAACATTCATCAATATACAAGTGTTGCATAGTCATCAAAAGCTCTGATTCTTGGCAATATCACAGCGTTGTCAGATTTCAAAAAGGCTTTACGGCGAAAGCACAACATTTGATTGTTTGAGGATAGCCCCTCTCATATTTTATTCATTAGCATAAATCCATAACCAACACGGGTCTCAAAAAACGCATAAAATCGCTAATATAAAATCCCTTACCTTTCGAAGAACTTCTGCTGAGGGCTTCCCAAGTGTCCAACGAAGACATCCAATGGTTCTTTTGTTAGAAAAAGTAATTTATTATATCCATAAATCTCAGTTTGGTTGGCGGGTTATGATCATAAAATCCACCGTTGAGTCGCCCATTGAACCGTGAAGAGAACACGTTCAAATTATACCTATACACTTTCTACAAACAAATCAAACATCATTTGTAATGTATCCTTAGGTATCCTTTTGTGTATATTTGCTGTAATATTTCAACCGGACGATAATGTGAACGATAGGAAAGAAAAATAAAGTGGTGCGCGTTCACAATCTCGCTCGCGTCAAACCTTGTTTACAAAAGTGGTCCCCTGACTTCTTCCTGTTCCAATCCGTTCTGGTTACTCCTAGAATTCCCAGTCTTTGTATAGAGACTGTTGACATCTAGTGGAAGCCATAGGTACTGCAGTCTCAGTCCTACATAACATTGTATGCAATAGGCACAATGGAGAAGATGGTCATTTACAAAAAAAACTGCAAATCCGGAAGGATTTTCCTCGGGTTTTCGCCTGCTATATCAGTTCTGTTATACTCACATACATTATTTTAACACTCTAAGAAACTTCAGAGTGTTTCCTATCCAATAGTACTAATTATGTGCATGTCCTATTTTCTGGGCCTGAGTGGCAGGCGTTTTACTTTGGGCACGCCAGACTCTCCAAAACCGTCACCTATGCAGCCGCTCCCTAAGAAGTTAAGTCAGGGTTCCTATTTGACTCAGCCATGCCTCCTTGCCCGTCCAACATTTCCTAATCTCCCACCCCTTCTAATATGACTATCCCCGATGCTACTCCCCCGTTTTCCTCTGCCCCGCTACAAAGTCTGAGGTGCTAAAGGAGCTCCTTTAACTTGACCACAAAAAAACATCTGGGTCAGATGGTTTAGACCCTTTCTTCTTTATGGATGCTGCTCCTATCATCGCCAAGCCTGTCTCTCCTTTCTGGGGAGGTTCCCATTTCTTGGAAGGCAGCCACGGTTCATCCTTTATTTAAAGGGGGAGATCAAGCTGATCCTAACTGTTATAGGCCTATTTCTATTTTGCCCTGTTTGTCAAAAGTGTTGGAAGAATTTCAATAATCAACTGACTGGCTTCCTTGATGTCTTATAGTATTCTCCCGGGTATGCTGTCTGGTTTCCACTCAGGTTATGGATGTGTCACTGCAACCTTAAAGGTCCTCAATGATGTCACCATTGCACTTGATTCTAAGCAATATTGTGCAGCTATTGTTATTGACTTGGCCAAAGCTATTGACACAATAGACCATTCTATTCTTTATGGGCCGGAGTATTGGTGTCTCTGAGGGGTCTTTGGGCTTGTTTGCTAACTACCTCTCTTAAAGAATGCAGTGTATAAAGTCTGAAATTCTGCTGTCTCAGCCACTGCCTGTCACCAAGGGAGTACACCAAGGCTCGATCCTAGGCCCTACACTCTTCTCAATTTCTCTCATCCATTTATATGCAGATGATACAGTCTAATACTCAGCTGGCCCCTCCCCGGATTTTGTGTTAAATGCTCTACAACAAATCTTTCTTAGTGTCCAACAAGCTTTCTCTACCCTCTACCTGGTTCTGAACACCTCCAAAACAAAAGTCATGTGGTTTGGTAAGAAGAATGCCCCTCTTCCCACAGGTGTTATTACTACCTCTGAGGGTTTAGAGCTTGAGGTAGTTACCTCATACAAGTACTTGGGAGTATGGCTAGACGGTGCACTGTCCTTCTCTCAGCACAAGCTGCAGGCTTAAGTAAAATCTTAATTTGGTTTCCTCTGTCGTAATCGCTCCTCTTCCACCCCACCTGCCAAGCTAACCCTGATTCAGATGAAAATCCTACCCATGCTAGATTACGGAGACATAATTTATAGATCAGCAGGTAAGGGTGCTCTCGAGCGGCTAGATGTTCTTTACCATTCGGCCATCAGATTTTCCACCAATGCTCCTTATAGGACACATCGCTGCACGCTATACTCCTCTGTAAACTGGTCATCTCTCTCTCTCTCTCTCTCTCTCTGTATACCCGTCGCAAGACCCACTGCGTATTTATAAAACCCTCTTAGGCCTCACTCCCCCATATCTGAGATATCTACTGCAGCCCTCATCCTCCACATACAACACAAGTTCTGCCAGTCACATTCTGTTAAAGGTCCCCAAAGCACACACATCCCTGGGTCGCTCCTCTTTTCAGTTCGCTGCAGATAGCAACTGGAACGAGCTGCAACCAACACTCAATCTGGACAGTTTTATCTCAATCTCTTCATTCAAAGACTGCTTTGTGTGATGTATTGTTGTCTCTACCTTCTTGCATTTTGTGCTGTTGTCTGTGCCCATTAACGTTTGTACCATGTTTTGTGCTGCCACCATGTTGTTGTTATGTTGTGTTGCTACCATGCTGTGTTGTCATGTGTTGCTGCCTTGCTATGTTGTTGTCTTAGGTCTCTCTTTATGTAGTGTTGTGTTGTCTCTCTTGTTGTGATGTGTGTTTTGTCCTATATTTATACTGTATTTATTTATTTATTTTTTAATCCCAGGGCCCCATCCCCGCAGGAAGCCTTTTGCCTTTTGGTAGGCCGTCATTGTAAATAAGAATTTGTTCTTAACTGACTAACTGACTAAAAAAGGTAAAAAAAATAAATGGTTGTTTGTACTGTTTGGGTCAACCTATGTATGTGAACAGACATGTTCAGTGATGAAATATAACAAGTCAAGGCACAGATTATCTCTTACCCACTCTCACTTCTCAGCAATCTGGCGCATAGCGACGTCAGAAACTATACCTGACTTCACTGCTCTAGTCAATGCCCATCAGAGACTTCCCTCCTCACACTGATTGAGTAGTTTAAATGTAATGTTGATCTCTCTCTCTTTCTTATGTTTTTGTGCATACCCGTTAACAAGAATTCTGTCCGTGGTGCTGAATGCACAGTGTACTTTTCCCTCCGTGTAGTTCATTGCATGTTTAATAATGAAAATACCTACCGAAAGGAGAACATGGATGTGGTTTATTTCTGTGCATGTTAAAAAAAGTAAAATAAGTAGCATACCTGGACATGATTTACAGTAGATATATCTGTCAACACAGTCATACACATTGTGTACAATCCTGTAATATGATTCTGGCCCGCAATGGCTAAAATATATTCTAATGTGGCGCTCCATGGAAAATGATTGTCCAGGCCTGTTCCAGATTATTTGCACATGTACCCTAAAAGGTGACAGTGTGAGCTCACAGTACCATGTGAGCTCATATGTGTATGATTCAAAAAAGATGTACCCCAGGGGAACAAGACTGGACCCTAACTGTACACCTTGTTCCTGAGAGTGTGTACAATTATTGGGTGTTAGTCTGTAAAAGTATTTTTAACACTAGAGCTACTACTGTTGTCAAAATCTGCCCTGTCTCTTCTCTCTTCTCTCCCTCCTACCTTCCCTCCCTCCCTCCTTCCTCCCTTCTTAATTCAGGAGTTCATTAAGGTCCTGTGAGATCAGAGAGGTCTAAACTGCCATCCTCCCAAAAAGCCTCTCAGTCTCTCTATCCACCTGCTGGGCTGCTTGGCTAGGTCTGGGCCTCACTTTCATTAACTATAGGGCCAAACTACCGTGTGTGTGTGTGTGTATGTGTGCGGTCTTTATACACGAAACACTCCTAGAATGGGTGAATCGCCCTCGGGCTTCTCTGGAATAATAGAGAAAGCGGTTAGGTGTGTGCGTGTGTGTCCCCCACTGCCTCCTCTCTCTTAAATAAAGTGTATTTGGGAGTGAAAGCTGAGGGAGATAGCTATGCTCACTTCCGATTGCCAGATAAATAGCACTTATCCAAAGTGCTGCCCCACACATAGGCCGCCAGCCCTGGCAACCTTGGGGGGTTGAACCCAATCTCTTTACTGTAGTGAGAACACAAGGGGAATGGACTTTGTTAGGGTGGGTTACAGGCACACACACACACACACACACACACACACACACACACACACACACACACACACACACACACACACACACACACACACACACACTAGGTCACTTTAGCATTATTCATGTATTTATTCATTCGTTCTCTCTCACTATCAGGGTGTATAAAGAACACTTCTCTTTGTTCTTTTGTTAGGCTATAAAAAAAATTACTCAATATTTAAATAGGCAAGTCAATTAAGAACAAATTCTTATTTACAAAGACGGCCTAGGAACAGTGGGTTAACTGCCTTGTTCAGGGACAGAACGACAGATTTTTACCTTGTCAGCTCGGGGATTTGATCTAGCAACCTTTCGGTTACTGGCCCAACGCTCTAACCACTAGGCTACCTGCTGCCCCTACCACATGTACCTTGTCACAACACAAATGATTGGCTCAAACACATTAAGAAGGAAAGAAATTCCATACATTTACTTTTAACAAGGCACACCTGTTAATTGAAATGCATTCCAGGTGCATTTCATGAAGCTGGTTGAGAGAATGCCAAGTGTGTGCAAGGCTGTAATCAACGTAAAGATTTGTTAAACACTGTTTTGGTTACTACATGATTTCATAGTGTTGATGTCTTCACTATTATTCTACAATGTAGAAAATAGTAACAATGAAGAAAAACCCTTGAATGAGTATGTGTGTCCAAACTTTTGACTGGTTCTGTATATTAATAAAAACAGTAGTCGGATCATTACGTTGTCCTGTCGACCCAGATTCTAACGGCATATTGTTTACATACAGTGGGGAAAAAAAGTATTTAGTCAGCCACCAATTGTGCAAGTTCTCTCACTTAAAAAGATGAGAGAGGCCTGTAATTTTCATCATAGGTACACTTCAACTATGACAGACAAAATGAGGAAAAAAAATCCAGAAAATCACATTGTAGGATTTTTTATGAATTTATTTGCAAATTATGGTGGAAAATAAGTATTTGGTCACATACAAACAAGCAGGATTTCTGGCTCTCACAGACCTGTAACTTCTTCTTTAAGAGGCTCCTCTGTCCTCCACTCGTTACCTGTATTAATGGCACCTGTTTGAACTTGTTATCAGTATAAAGACACCTGTCCACAACCTCAAACAGTCACACTCCAAACTCCACTATGGCCAAGACCAAAGAGCTGTCAAAGGACACCAGAAACAAAATTGTAGACCTGCACCAGGTTGGGAAGACTGAATCTGCAATAGGTAAGCAGCTTGGTTTGAAGAAATCAACTGTGGGAGCAATTATTAGGAAATGGAAGACATACAAGACCACTGATAATCTTCCTCGATCTGGGGCTCCACGCAAGATCTCACCCGTGGGGTCAAAATGATCACAAGAACGGTGAGCAAAAATCCCAGAACCACACGGGGACCTAGTGAATGACCTGCAGAGAGCTGGGACCAAAGTAACAAAGCCTACCATCAGTAACACACTCTGACGCCAGGGACTCCAAATCCTGCAGTGCCAGACGTGTCCCCCTGCTTAAGCCAGTACATGTTCAGGCCCGTCTAAAGTTTGCTAGAGAGCATTTGGATGATCCAGATGAGGATTGGGAGAATGTCAGATGAAACCAAAATAGAACTTTTTGGTGAAAACTCAACTCGTCGTGTTTGGAGGACAAAGAATGCTGAGTTGCATCCAAAGAACACCATACCTACTGTGAAGCATGGGGTGGAAACATCATGCTTTGGGGCTGTTTTTCTGCAAAGGGACCTGGGGATCGACTGATCCGTGTAAAGGAAAGAATGAATGGGGCCATGTATCGTGAGATTTTGAGTGAAAACCTCCTTCCATCAGCAAGGGCATTGAAGATGAAAGCGTAGCTGGGTCTTTCAGCATGACAATGATCCCATACACACCGCCGAACGCGAAGGAGTGGCTTCGTAAGAAGCATTTCAAGGTCCTGGAGTGGCCTTGCCAGTCTCCAGATCTCAACCCAATAGAAAATCTTTGGAGGGAGTTGAAAGTCCGTGTTGCCCAGCGACAGCCACAAAACATCACTGCTCTAGAGGAGATCTGCATGGAGGAATGGGCCAAAATACCAGCAACAGTGTGTGAAAACCTTGTGAAGACTTACAGAAAACGTTTGACCTCTGTCATTGCCAACAAAGGGTATATAACAAAGTATTGAGATAAACTTTTGTTATTTACCAAATACTTATTTTCCACCATAATTTGCAAATAAATTCATAAAAAATCCTACAATGTGATTTTCTGGATTTTTTTCCTCATTTTGTCTGTCATAGTTGAAGTGTACCTATGATGAAAATTACAGGCCTCTCATCTTTTTAAGTGAGAGAACATGCACAATTGGTGGCTGACTAAATACTTTTTTTCCCCACTGTATGTTACAAACTTAAACCACATGCCCCATTGGCCACCCTAGACTTTGTCTGACACATGGAGTACTTAACAGGCTAGAACATGTTGATCTCGTGTGCTTGTGTTAAAAACATCAGTAACAGTCTCTTTGTTACTTAAAACAACATTCAGTTCAGAAAAATGTCTGGATTCAAGCAAAGGCGCATTGTCGTCAAGCGCACTGCAGTGCGTAGGTTAACGGTAAACATAATGGATGTCGGCTCAAGCATAAATTACCTTTAAAGGTCAAGTGCAGTGCGATTGTTGACAATCCACCTTTGATTGAATCCTGGCCTAAATCATTCATAGCATTCATGCGTCATATCCCACACAGATTCCGAGTGTTCCCTAACCAGTGTTCAAACAGACAACTGGAACTTGAGTGAGGAGAGGCATGGTTAGTGTCAGCTTTAACACTACAGTAGCTAAACATCCCTCTATGAGACATCGTTTCAAAAAATTCTCATTAATTCTATCATTAGAAAGTGTGTGTGTGGTTGAGGGGGGAGCATACCAGTTTCCTGTGTCACGCCAAATTAGGTCCCCCGTGGTGGTAATCCCATTAGGCCTGTTGAATTGGCTAATGGGGGAACTAATGGGGGAGCTATCAGGAGACATTAATCGGCCATGACACCACTCCTAGTGTTAATTACCAAACTAGCCTAACTAAATGTGTTTGGGAATGCTGCTGCGGCACTGGAGAAGGAAGAGGTCCTTACTGAGTGTGCTTGTGTGGGGGAGGAGAGACGGTTGGCGGTCTGACGGACGCTCGCGTGAAATCATCTCCCATCATCGCTTTCATCATCAGAGCAATTGACTCGAGTGTGTGTGTGTGTATATATATATGTGTGGCTTAATTAGCTAGCGATTGGTATGCACGCGCCGTGACTGCGGGGAAGGAGTTAATTGGAGGCCAATTCAAACACTGACACACTTTGAACGTTTTCCGATCGGATTTATCAGATGAAGAAGTCATAATGTCCCTCCAACGTAACACAATACGGGTTTAATGCATTTTCATGGATATGAAAACCTTCAACGACAGAATTGGAAATCTGGAAATTTGACTGGAAATCTGTTTTGACTTTCCTCAGTAATCAGTTTTTATTAAGCCATTGAGTATCATAAAACAGTATCTATACTGGCTATCTATTTATAGTGTCACACCCAAAAGAAACACCTGAAATATCTAGGTTGAGCGGCCATGTTTACCTGTGCGTCAATTTCGGTTAACCCAGAAGTAAAATCTTGCGTAATAGTTAACTTATGGGTCTATACATGATAGAAATTGATAGTCCTGGCAACTAAAAGTCTCTACCTACGCAAAATGAGACTCGCAGACAAAGCCCCAACCCCCTTCCAATCTGTATGGACACACGCCCAAAGCACTCAAGGCGGACCAGTTTAAGCACAGACTTTGCCTAATCCTGGTACATTTAAATAACCAGCGACAAAAAGCATTAGTTCCGTTTTTTTGGTTATCTCACACATCCCATTCAGTCACAACAGTTTCTTCGGTCTACATGAAGAATCTGCCCACGAGAGATTACCTGTGTGTCAAACAGGAAGTGCGGCGATGTTTGTAATTTGTTACCTGTGGGTAAAACAGGAAGTAGGGGCGTCCATTGCGGTTATCTGCAGAGCCAGGTACTCCTGGTTTCCAGGAGACACTGCACAGAAGGGCAGGCCGTCGGACGCTCGCGTTGTAACTGGAGAACTAGAGGAGGGAAGAGGAGAGAGGAAAAAAGAAGGAGACGAATGTGTGAAAACCTACAGCATGAGATAAAAGGAAGACATTTTGTGAGTGTGTAGAAGGTCCCAGTGGACCCCTCACACACTCCTCTCTAGATCCCGCCTAAACCCACCCTGTGTGTGTGTGTAATGTATGTATGCGTACACCTCCCAAACCCACTTCCCCTGAGCTCCCATGTATGGCCTAAAGTCAGGATAAAACCTCTTGCTTTCAAGCCCCAACACCCTACCCCAGCTCTTTATTCATGTCTCCTTTGGAGTGTGTGTGTGTGTTCAGCCTAACGTCTCCATTAGGACTCCAGGGTAGTGCTGGATGCTCAGGTTAAACACATCTCCTCCCGCCTAATCTCTGACTGGTCTCTGTGTGTTAATCTGATCATCTGTAGTTAATCTGAGGAGGTAGAGCTGCAGCTCTCTAAGGCACGTCTAATTCCCTCTGAACTGACAGGAGACTCCCGGAAGACAACTCTATCGCTCTCTATCTCTCTCTTTCCTTCCGTCTCCATCCCTTTATCCCTGCTTTAGATCCCAAACTCGGATACAGGGATATAGGGAACACCCTCGGTATTCTGAGCTTGGTCTCTTTGGGAATGTTATCAGTGTGGGAATTTCAGAGGAACTGGAAGACCTATAATGAGTCGTGATGTTAAACACAATGTGGTGGGAATCCACCATCCCGTCACCCGCTCTCTCTCTCCACCATCCATTCACCCCCCTTCTCTCTCCACCATCCCTTCACCCGCTCTCTCTGTCCACCATCCATTCACCCCCCTTCTCTCTCCACCATCCCTTCACCCGCTCTCTCTCTCCACCATCCATTCACCCCCCTTCTCTCTCCACCATCCCTTCACCCGCTCTCTCTCTCCACCATCCATTCACCCCCCTTCTCTCTCCACCATCCATTCACCCCCCTTCTCTCTCCACCATCCCTTCACCCCTCTCTCTCTCCACCTTCCATTCACCCCCTTCTCTGTCCACCATCCATTCACCCCCTTCTCTCTCCACCATCCCTTCACCCCCTCTCTTTCTCCACCATCCATTCACCCCCTTCTCTCTCCACCATCCCTTCACCCCCTCTTTCTCCACCATCCATTCACCCCCTTCTCTCTCCACCATCCCTTCACCCCCTTCTCTCTCCACCACCCATTCACCCCCTTCTCTCTCCACCATCCCTTCACCCCCTCTCTTTCTCCACCATCCATTCACCCCCTTCTCTCTCCACCATCCCTTCACCCCCTTCTCTCTCCACCATCCCTTCACCCCCCTTCTCTCTCCACCATCCATTCACCCCCCTTCTCTCTCCACCATCCATTCACCCCCCTCTCTCTCGATCTCTCGCTGACTTTTAACTTAGTCTACATTAACCCTAAAGCCAGTAGAGCTCTCCATTGGGGGAGTAGGGCTGCTACCATGTCTAGGACAGACACTCATTTGACTTACAGAGACTATCCTTGGAGCAGACATGCCAACATCCTGTGATGGAAATTCTCCCCCGGCAGTCGTGCAGTTGTTGTTTTGAGTAATGTGAGGCTGTTTTTGGTGTGTGTGGGCTGACGGTTATCAGTACTAGCAAAGCACAGGTTAGAAGCTACAGACGTAAGTTGGCTGTCGACTGTTTGTGGTTGGCTGTTTGTGGTGGGCGTGCCTTTACACGCTTGTTTATAGATGTACAGTGTGCAGTATATGGAAGCTGGGTGCTCAGCAGTGTCTCCTCTCTCCCAGTGGTGCTCAGCTCTTCCTGGTGACAGCTAGCTACTTCAGGTACAAACTTCCCATCCAGCCAAGAGGGACCAGGGAGAGACGTCTCAGCAACCTCCAGGACCAGGTATCTCTGTGTAGAGTCTAGCTAGGGTACCCCAGAGATAGGGAGACCCCAGGGGGGACTATACTGTCCAATGGACTCCATACACTCTCAGCTAGTATCATTCAGACCATAAAGACATGTTGACCACTCAGCAGTCCTCTCTGGCCACTCAGTGACATTCTGTACCAGGGCCTCTTAGCAATGTATAGCTGGGATAGCCCAGAGGGAGAGAGAGAGACTCTCCTAGGAGACCATAGAGACTTGCTTGACCACTCAGTGACTTAGCTGACCACTCTGTAGGTGGTACATCCTGAGGGAATGAGGTCCCTGTTGGGACAGCATATAAAGAGAGACCTGTGTTTGGTTTCACTTAAGGTGTTTTATGCAACCGGGTCCTAAGTTTACTCTCTTAAGGGATCTGAGTAAGGTCTTATACAGTACTGTATGTGTACAGTAGATCATATACACATACACATACACATACACATACACACAGAGCTAGATACACACACACACACACACACACACACACACACACACACAAATGCACCCCCCTGCTGGAGGGGAGGACACTCTTCCGTTCTCCTTCCTTCAAGAACACATATCGTTTTCCAGGTCAGGGAGGAAAGAGGAGGATGGATTTTTGCCCAAATTAGAAAAGGCCATGTTTTAATGATCATAGAAGGTTCTCAGAATGTCAGTGGAATAACATCTCGCCAAAACCCTTAAAGGGACCTAATGAGAACGTCTAATGTCCTTCGGACGTCCCCTGCTGGCTGGGTCACATGCACGGATGCAGACATGCCTGTTGCAATGTTGTAGACTAACTGATGATTCCAATTTATGTGGAGATCATTTGTTTTAATAAGGATTTCCGATGCTATCTGCAACTCAATTATAGATATCATAAGTGGTATTCATTACATGTACAGTGTATTATCATCACAGAACAGTCAGAGATGAAAAATAACTTGCCACGCTTTGCAACACAATGCTTCAGTCAAACCCTTTCCAACACCTTCAACACAAAATGCAAACACACATACATTGTCTAAGCAGAATCCATCCTCCTATATCCTTGGTCTTTTGTTGAGTGGATTTCTATTTGTCATGCCACCAAACAAACAGGTTTTGCCTGGCATAATCTAGTCAGAACATCCTGCGGATCACTCCAGTCATGTTAGCGTGGCGCTAGCATTAATCAGCCCAGCCGTATTAATGAGAGCGCGGCTAGCGCTAATTACCGCCATAGATTCTGAAGCAGCCCATTAAATATACAAATGACAGAGTTAAAGAGCCCAGCCTCTCCTGATTAATCTTTAAATGGAGAAAAACTAATGATGTCTGTAAAGTTTTCCCTCCACTTTGCCTCTGCGCTGCAATCAATCAAATTAATTAAGGAAAATAATTTGCTATCATTTACATTTCCTCCGCGTTACGATAAGCAGAAAGGATTCCTTTCTCCTTTTTTTCTTTCTTTCACGCCATTTTTGATTTAGTTGATTTCAGTGCGGCGGAAATCTCTTGATTTGACTGGGAACAAAACAGATTCCAATCTGAAAACAGATGTATTCATTTTCATACAAAAGGGATAGGCCTAGTTTTTTTTATATGGATGAATCCATTATGGAAACATGCAGTTATTCATCTCTTAGGCATTGATTTCATAGCGAAAAAGCTTCCTTGATTGGAGCCCCGATTTAGCATAAAGCACATTGACCTCTCAAAGACAAGTGGCATACATCCACTCGACTCCATGTTCCCTGAAAACGCACGAATACAGAAACTAAATGAACAAATTATGGAAACGTGAACGTTATCACCAACATCTAATTATTAATATTCTAAAATATATTCTAAAATAGTGCATTATGTTGTTGGGGAGATGATGATGATGATGATGATGATGATGATGAGTGATTTCAGACAGATAGCCCATCAGGCTGCAGTAAAGCATTGACGAGTTCCACCGTCGGATCAATCTGCCGTACAAACGGTGGATTTTTAACCTGGTTTATCTTTGATTTGTTTGGTGTTGCGTGCGCCTCCACAGATATTATTGGATGTAGGGGATGAGGTTAATATTGATTGTGTAAAGGTATGGTTATGGCAAAAACACAATGATAGTGAATACATCCGTTTGATGCCAATGATATGATCCATTACCCTCTATGGGTCTATGTCTAAAGTATTTTAGCATAGCCAGTAAAATCACTTAAGACTATATTCTATCATTCCACACACCTTGACAGGATACAGAGAAGCAATTCTCAATACTACTGTATTTCAATGTCCCTCTGCTCTCCAGTCTATAGCAACATGGTCGTTATTTATGAGTGTCCATCTTATTGAAACACATCCACATTACTGAATACCTTGAGAGCATGACGTCTACACCGTAGCTGTGCGGAGAAGTAACCCCAAACCGAGCTAATCTGGGAGTGTGTGAAGTGATTGTTCTGGCTTGTGCCTTTGCCTCCTTCATTAGGGAGGGTGTGTGTGTGCACGCGTACAAGTGTGTGTGTTATGCACTTGTGCGTGTATACATTTGTGCGTGTGCTTGAGTGTTTGTGCTGGGTTGTGTGTGTTTGCGCACGTGTGCTCGCTTCTGTCTGTGTGTGTGTGATGGCGTGGGGCCCAAGGACGATCCTCCTTCTCTGACTGCGGCCATTGATCAATTAGCGGTAGCAGGACTGAAGCCTGGGCCTGATTTATAAAGATTTATCCTGCGTCGTTATTTAAGGAGAAAAGGGGAAATAGCTGCTAGATGGTAATAGAGTTAAGGGCAGATGGGCGTGCGTCTCCACACCAGGCAAGGGCAGCCGGGTCTACCATTAGTTAACTTTACTTTAGTATCATATCACACGTAGGCTGGTGATGTCCTACACTGCAGAGGGAGTAGGGAGTAATTGGTGGTCTATTCATACAAATACAGACAGATTTCTCAGGTACACTGATTAAAGCTTGGAGGGGACAGGATGGTGAGGTACAATATTGAGCACTGTGCTGGAGAGATTCCAAAGTAAGAGGTGGCTAATGTCATTTCTATGTATGCTAGGTTTCACTGTGAGTAAGGATTTGAGCGTTTAAATAAAAAAAGAAAACAAATGGAAAAATATATATAATTATTTTTATTTGTTAACAATGTACAGTGAGGAAAAAAGTATTTGATCCCCTGCTGATTTTGTACGTTTGCCCACTGACAAAGAAAGGATCAGTCTATAATTTTAATGGTAGGTTTATTTGAACAGTGAGAGACAGAATAACAACAACAAAAATCCAGAAAAACGCATGTGAAAAATGTTATAAATGGAATTGCATTTTAATAAAGGGAAATAAGTATTTGACCCCTCTGCAAAACATGACTTAGTACTTGGTGGCAAAACCCTTGTTGGCAATCACAGAGGTCAGACGTTTCTTGCAGTTGGCCACCAGGTTAGCACACATCTCAGGAGGGATTTTGTCCCACTCCTCTTTGCAGATCTTCTCCAAGTCATTAAGGTTTCGAGGCTGACGTTTGGCAACTCGAACCTTCAGCTCCCTCCACAGATTTTTCGATGGGATTAAGGTCTGGAGACTGGCTAGGCCACTCCAGGACCTTAATGTGCTTCTTCTTGAGCCACTCCTTTGTTGCCTTGGCCGTGTGTTTTGGGTCATTGTCATGCTGGAATACCCATCCACGACCCATTTTCAATGCCCTGGCTGAGGGAAGGAGGTTCTCACCCAAGATTTGACGGTACATGGCCCCGTCCATCGTCCCTTTGATGCGGGGAAGTTTTCCTGTCCCCTTAGCAGAAAAACACCCCCAAAGCATAATGTTTCCACCTCCATGTTTGACGTGGGCATGGTGTTCTTGGGGTCATAGGCAGCATTCCTCCTCCTCCAAACACGGCGAGTTGAGTTGATGCCAAAGAGCTCCATTTTGGTCTCATCTGACCACAACACTTTCACCCAGATGTCCTCTGAATCATTCAGATGTTCATTGGCAAACTTCAGACAGGCATGTATATGTGCTTTCTTGAGCTGGGGGACCTTGCGGGCGCTGCAGGATTTCAGTCCTTCACGGCATAGTGTATTACCAATTGTTTTCTTGGTGACTATGGTCCCAGCTGCCTTGAGATCATTGACAAGATCCTCCCGTGTAGTTCTGGGCTGATTCCTCACTGATCTCATGATCATTGCAACTCCAAAAGGTGAGACTTGCATGGAGCCCCAGGCCGAGGGAGATTGACAGTTCTTTTGTGTTTCTTCCATTTGTGAGTAATCGCACCAACTGTTGTCACCTTCTCACCAAGCTGCTTGGCGATGGTCTTGTAGCCCACTCCAGCCTTGTGTAGGTCTACAATCTTGTCCCTGACATCCTTGGAGAGCTCTTTGGTCTTGGCCATGGTGAAGAGTTTGGAATCTGATTGATTGATTGCTTCTGTGGACCGTTGTCTTTTATACAGGTAACTAACTGAGATTAGAGCACTCCCTTTAAGAGTGTGCTCCTAATCTCAGCTCGTTACCTGTATAAAAGACACCTGGAAGCCAGAAATCTTTCTGATTGAGAGGGGGTCAAATACTTATTTCCCTCATTTAAATGCAATTCCATTTATAACATTTTTCAGGTGCGTTTTTCTGGATTTTTTTGTTGTTATTCTGTCTCTCACTGTTCAAATAAACCTACCATTAAAATTATAGACTGATCATTTCTTTGTCAGTGGGCAAACGTACAAAATCAGCAGGGGATCAAATACTTTTTTCCCTCACTGTATTCCAAATCCCTTCCTCTCGCATTTCCACAAAATCGAAACAAGGAAGTGAAAACACGTTATTAATAATCCTCTATTAAGGCTTTCCATTACTTCACCCGGTAGGGGCGAACCGGATGCTCAGGAAGCGGTTCCATTTGATTAGCATTAGGGCCAATTAAAACATATATAATACAATTCAAACAAATGGCCGACTGGGGATGTTTTGGTTGCGTTTGCAGATGAAGCAGAACATGTTTTGATTTGGAGCTCAGTTCTCCAATTATGTGAGTAAACAGTGGTGTAATTGTCCTCTGTCTCAGTGTGGGTGTCATTTACTTAGCTGGGACTCTACCACAGAGACACTGTTACAGTCTGAACACATAGAGAGAAACGGCAAACAAATGATAAGCTACAGTGAGCTCCAAACGTATTGAAATGATACAATGACTATGAGGTTAAATTGCAGACTGTCAGCTTAAAAAAAAAAAACATCCATATCGGGTGAACCATTTAGAAATTACAGCAATTTCCGTACATAGTCAAACATATTGGGACAAATTCACTTATGTGTGTTGAAGTAGTCAAAAGTTAAGTATTTAGTCCCCTATTCATAGCACGCAATAACTACATCAAGCTCGTGACTCTACAAATTTGTTGGATGCATTTGCTGTTGGTTTTGGTTGTGTTTCAGATTATTTTGTGCCCAATAGAAATTAACGGTAAATAATGTATTGTGTCATTTTGGAGTCACTTTTATTGTAAATAAGAATAGAATATGCTTCTGAACACTTCTACATTAATGTGGATGCTATCATGATTACTGATAGTCCTGAATGAATCGTGAACAATGGTGAATGAGAAAGTTAGATGCACAAATATCATACCTCCCCTGTTATTGTAATGGTGAGAGGTTAGCATGTCTTGGTGGTATGATATAAAATGCTAACCTCCCCTGTTATTGTAATGGTGAGAGGTTAGCATGTCTTGGTGGTATGATATAAAATGCTAGCCCCCTGTTAATGTAATGGTGAGAGGTTAGCATGTCTTGGGGGTATGATATAAAATGCTAACCTCCCCTGTTATTGAATGGTGAGAGGTTAGCATGTTTTGGGGATATGATATAAAATGCTAGCCTCCCCTGTTATTGTAACGGTGAGAGGTTAGCATGTCTTGGTGGTATGATATAAAATGCTAACCTCCCCTGTTATTGTAACGGTGAGAGGTTAGCATGTCTTGGTGGTATGATATAAAATGCTAACCTCCCCTGTTATTGTAACGGTGAGAGGTTAGCATGTCTTGGTGGTATGATATAAAATGCTAACCTCCCCTGTTATTGTAAGTACTGTCCCAATACTTTTGGACCTCACTGTATATGTAAAAGTGTGTTATTAATTTAACGGTGCTCTTACACAGAGGAGAAAGGTGGAAACCGATATTACTGTGTGTGTGTGTAAAATAATAATACATCATTTAGTGCTTATATTTGTCCTATTTCACACATGTACAAGTGTGCATTAATACATGTGTGAATTGGAAATGTGAGACACCCTCATCGAATGGGGTCACGGCCAGGGTCTGCCATTATTGACGCCGACCCTGGAGCAATTAGTGCCTTGCTTAAGGGCACATTGGCAGATTTTTCACTTCGTTGGCTCATGGATTCGAACTAGCAACCTTTTGGTTACTGTGTGTGTGTGTGTGTGTGTGTGTGTGTGTGTGTGTGTGTGCGTGCGTGCGTGCGTGCTGCTGCGTAAGTGTGAAGTCACCATTGACTGAAAGCGTGTCTCCACCTGGTGAAGTTCAGGTTCAAAGGATAAAATAGAAGTTAGCCGTCCACTAAACAGACTCTTATACGGACCGTATACACGCTCTATTAAAGCATTATATACAAATACACACAATACAAAGTGCAAGTATTACAATAAATATGTGCACATACATATTAATACCTTTTTACACAATAACGTTTATCCAGATTCAGTTATCGTGTTATTAGACAGACAGACAGACAGGCAGGCACAGACTTAGTAGAGGGGTGGGGGTCCGTGGGTCCGAGGGAGACAGAGAGGGGAGAGACCTGCTGGAGCTGGAGGGGAGGGAGACCGAGAGGGGAGAGACCTGCTGGAGCTGGAGGGGAGGGAGACCGAGAGGGGAGAGACCTGCTGGAGCTGGAGGGGAGGGAGACAGAGAGGGGAGAGAGAAGGCAGAGAAAGAGAGAGGAGATGATCCATTTCAGTGGGCCTTATTAGTCTGATAATAAAACAGATGAAATGAATAAACAAGTGCTGGAAATGGAGGGATATAAAACGTATCTATGTATTAGGAGTCATGCCAACACCATTAGTGTGCTGTGGTAATGGTCCCCAAGTATGGGCTAGAGGAGTAAATTACCCAGGAGTGACACCTACACACACACACACACACACACACACACGCACACACGCACACACGCGCACACGACACACACACGCGCACACGCACACACACAGACACACACAGACAGACACACACAGGGCCTAATAAAGCTAGTAAATGAGAGTTGGACGTCTTGTCTTCCCAGTCCAGGCACCATAAATTAAAGGCAATCAATAACCATAGAGTCTATATAATAGAAAGTCTGATATAATGAAAAAATGATTCCCTCTTAATAGGATTTGTGTGAAGTCTCAGCGGGAGGTTTATCTTTTATTCTAAATATTTATTTATTTCTGGATTCGGAACATACGCTTCAGAGATCTGGTAGTGATATGTGTGTTTGGTTTACTACAGAATCTGTGTGTAGGACAGTGGCTCCAGAGTTTGGTCCGGTGGCTGGTTGCATTAAAACTTGTGCGATTTCCCCCTTCACTTTACTGTTCAAATTGACTGGGAAAGCAGAAGGAAAATGGTCCAATTTGGGCAATCCATAGATATACAGCCAACACAATGTCCCTGGAATGATCTTCTGTAGTAGCCAGAAGTGTTTCCCTGATTTCATCTCTGTGATGTGTGTGTCTGTCCAACATGAGTGCTCAGCACCTAATTGATGTGATGCTAATATGCTGTCATGCATTGTATTTAGTGGTCATCGAGTATGTGTGTGTGTGTGTGTGAGTGCCTACTCTGCGATGCTAATATGCTGTCATTTATTTACTGCTGGGTTGCCACATCGGGGTTGATAAAAGCCACTTGGTCTCTCCTCCCCTCCTTTCCTCCCGTCTCTTCTCCCTCTCCACTCGATGACGCTCCGACAACAAGGTTAACAGTCCAACACTAAGGTTAATATTGCCTTCAACATGTTAATGAAGCAGCTAAATCACAGCAGAGCTCCCAGGGCAGACACACACACACACACACACACTCCTGGGGAACAATTATCATACCTGGTGGAGTGTTTTGTGTTTTTACACTAGCTAACATCCTTTATGGGCCCTACGGGTCATCCCTGGTCTAAATGCACTGTAATACCGCGGTAATACCCTTCTCTGGAGTAGCACAATTATTGATTTACGCATAATTATCCCCAGGCTTCTTGAGGAGAGAAATATGCACGGCAGGGTTTACATCAATGTGTCGTGTGTGTGTGCGCTAGTTTGTGTGTGTGTGTTTGTGTGTGTAGGGGCTGGCTAAGCTTGTAGAGCAAGTCTTTATGGGTGTAGGGTACATAAAACATTACCATCAGTGACTGATTAGCTGTTCACATTCCAACCTGATCAATACTATGAGGTAAGACTGGCTGGCGGAGTGCTGTGGGCTTTACACACATACGCATAGTACTCATACACACACACATACGCATAGTACACACACACACGCATAGTACACACATGCACATGCACGCACACACACACACACACACACACACACACACAGGCATCTTTCTTCCTCCTTAATTTACTGCATAAAACACAGGCTTCTTTGCTACGATTTACATTTACTTAAGGAACATTTCATCTGGTGAAAGTTCTTTAATAAACACAGGTATTTTGTTGTTGTTGTCACTTTCAATCTCAATTGTGTACCTGAAGTACTTGATGTGAGGGAGCCACAGAGCGGGAGCAAAGAAGAGGAGAAGAAGCGAAAGAGCGAGGGGGAGAAAAACGAGGGACGCTCACTCCTCTCGTCCTCCATCTGCCTGCCTATCCCAGAGTGCTTTGGGAGATGCCGAAATCATTTTCTTTTCCATAAACATTTAGGCCGCTATTTCAGTCTCAGCTATTTACTGTTTACACACACACACACACACACACACACCACACACACACACACGCACGCACGCACGCACACACACACACAACCCCCCAGCCCCATTCACTCCCTCTCTTAGACCAACTACGTTCATTTCCTGTGCGCATGTGTATTTAGAGAATCAAATATAATTTGAGTGAGATAAAAGCGTCTAAGCAGATGCCGTTTCCTCCCACTGAACAGATGGTTATTCTGTCTAATGGTGCGTCGGGGTAATAGTGATGTGGATTGTGTGTCTAAACAGTCGTAAAAGCCTGGGTAAAGGATGGATAAATGGCTATCATCAACATTAAGGTCTGGCACAAGACAAGCACAACATGGAAAATGGCACACACAGTCTTGGATGCTCCTAACCAACAGGTTGGGTTCGTTTGTCTGTGTGTGTGTTATAGTTTGTGTGTGTGTGTATATGCTTGCGGAAAACCACTATCCACTCTTCAGGCCAAGTTTAGATCAGGCGATTAATGCAGAACTATTTAACTACAATTAAAGCTGTTGAACAATAAACATATGTTAATTCCTTAACTGACTTAGTAATATGATGTGACTATACAGTGACTATACAAACACATGCTATTGGTAGCAAAAAATGCCACAGAACTTAGAATTCTAGATTTAAAAGCCTTGGAATCATTAAAAAGAAGTTGAGGTAAAAAAAAATTCAAGACCACAGAGAATTCAAAACGTTGGAATATACCATCCAAACACCAACAACTTGATATTTATTATTAGATTGAAACATACCGTATCTCAGCACGTGAGAGAAACACATCCTGTATTCACACATTTCAGATGTTAGAGAGGTAAACAAAACAAACACACAAACAAACAAATGGAAGACAAACATCAAATGGTGAACATGTGTGAGCATATGGATGAATGTGTGTGCGGGTCATGTGTCAGCCCAGCCATATTGGGCTGACCATATGTTAGCGCTGCGCGGCGGCACCACAGAGTGATTCACACCCATCAAACACTGCACTGTGTGTGTGTGTGTGTCCATCACACAGAGCTGATCAATTAGAGCTTGTCCCAGTGATTTGTGTCTCAGTTATTAAAGGCAGCTAATTCATCCTACTTCCATATTGGTTATAAATCTACAGGAGAGGCCAGCGTGTGTGTGTGACAGAGTGTGTGTGTGTTTGTGACAGAGTGTGTGTGTGATTCATGGCCAGCAGGGAGTGTGCGCTACGCCATATTTTTCTCCTTGTAATTAACAGTAAATTGTTTTTACTGCCGTGCACAACGAATTCCCCCCCCCTGCTTACACCACTGTCGCTACTGAAGTACTGACTGAGTGTGTGTGTGTGTGTGTGTGTGTGTGTGTGTGACGGAAGAGGGATTGGTTGGAGTTGAATGAATATGAAAACCTGACAACAGAGGAAAAATCTCTCCCCCTCTCTCTACCTTCCATTCTTATTTTCTTTATTTTCTCTCCCTCCCTCACTCTCATCTAGAGGTAGTTAGCTCCCTAACAGACATGTTCCATTATAGTGTCTTCATTAACATGAATATGTAAATGACCTTCTATTCTACCTCTATAACTGGGACAATAAGTACATATGGACAAGGTTTAACCAGCAACACTCATGTTCAACAGCTTCGCATATAAAGACACTGTATGGGAGTAGTTGCAGTATTTCTGGAGCATACTGGAGTATACTACCGTATTTCTGAGTAGCTTGGTATAAAGAAATAATTATAGTGTTACTACGATGATGTCAGAGTTTCCGTTGAGCAGTGCTCAAGTCTGAGTGTGTGTATCAGTGTGTGTGTGTTACCTGTAGGTAGTGTGTGTCCAGAGGCAGACAGGCTGATCACACAGCCCAGTGTGGTACACTGAGTCACAGTAAAGTTGTATCTGCTGTAAGCTCCCAGCCCCTCTGCTACGTACACACACTCTGATGGACTGGCTACGGACACACACTCTGATGGACTGGCTACGTACACACACTCTGATGGACTGGCTACGGACACACACTCTAATGGACTGGCTACGTACACACACTCTGATGGACTGGCTACGGACACACACTCTGATGGACTGGCTACGTACAGCACCTAAGACGAAGATATAGGAGGAGTAGGACTGTGTGTCACAGTTGGTAGAGAATGGGGGTTTAGGGTTTGATTCCTGCTGGGGACAGCAATACGAAAATGGACACACACCGTAAGTCGTTTTGGATAATAAAATGTCTGCTAAATGGCATTTATATAACCATGCTTTAAACTTGTTAGCTCCCCTAGAAAATGCCTAGGCTTTAGCTCCACAGGCTAACACAATCTTGTAGCACCTGCACACACCGAGAGAACAAGGCGATTCGTAATGAGGGGACGGTAGGAGAGGCGTTAAAAGGGACAGGGAGTCAGCCGAGGGGTCGACCTCCCTAGGGGGACAGCTGACTAGACATATTTCTATTAAAACACCATATCAGTGATACCAATCCTTCTGAAAACAAGCCGACACCTACACACACTTATCGCCCTAATGAATAGCTCGATAAAGAAAGCTCATTACGAGCAAGTACTGTTGAGGAGCAGCAACGCTCGTTAGACAGCCAGAGGGAGTCAGAGGTGATACGCTGACACAGGGCAAAGCATGATGGGATTAGTGGTGTGACATCAACACCTTTAGACACTCTCTACCTGGGAAGGGATATATATGCTTGAGCTGATAAGCACACTCATATCTGTGCAATGATATGTCTGTTCTTTACTGCAGTGTAAAAGTATTGGTGTTTGGAAAGTACTAGCTATTTTTCCAAAAAGCTGTAGGGACAAGGAATTTCCTTCAATCTATGAAATAAGGGTACCTATGTAATGACAGACTGGGCTTAGGTGTATTTATGTGTGGGTGTGTGCATACGTGTGTGTGTGTGTTACCTGTGTCATAACAGGTCGTGCGTAGGGGTTGGAACTCTGCTCTGGGACCAGTTTGACCCTGTATTCATTGACCTCTCCTCTGGCTTCCCGACCCCATGCTGACCTCCATGCACCCTTTAGGGACGAGGACGACACAGCCGACACCTCTGGAGGAGCCACAAACACTGGAGCTGTGGAACACACACACGCACGCACACACACACAGGCACACACGGACACGCATTAACACACACAAGCATGCACTCACACACACACACACACACACAAGCAAACACGCACAAGTTTATATGCACACACACACAGAGAGAGAGATAAATGACTTCCAATCACAACGTTTTTCCTCTTTTACCGTTGTATTGAATATTTCCATAAATAGTCGTTAAGTTGGTGACTGCGTCAGTGAAACAGCTGTAAAGGGTTTTAATGAACACGCTGGTTGACAGGTAAAACTTGTAAGTAAAGTAAAACCGGATGGATGTTGTCAAATAGCAACACAGCCAGGAGGAAAACACAAAAGTGTTTTTCACACCATGTCAACCTGACACAGCTACGTTGACAGAAACTCACAGAGAGAGAGAGGGGATAGAGGTAGAGGGAGAGAGAGAGAGAGAGAGAGAGAGAGAGAGAGAGAGAGAGAGAGAGAGAGAGAGAGAAAGAGAGAGAGAGACAGAGAGAGAGACAGAGAGTATCTCCCTGAAGACTCTGTTTTAAGTATGTGAAAGACCGAGAGAACGAGAGAGAGAGAAAAAGAGACAGAGATTCCCTTTCCAATTTCACTGAGAAGGAAAGAGAAAGAGAGCTTTTTAAGTTACTCCAAACACAAGCTGCAAAATACCATCCTAAGCATGTTTGATGCAAATGAAGAGCGGTGTTTGTTTTTGTATTTGCGATGGAGCTGTCAACAGTGCTCAGGAGTACTGGCTTAATAAGCCTCAGTCAGAACTCACACAGTCCTCTGAATGAAGGCACAGTACAGTATAGCAGGGGTAAAAAGTCAACCCCCCCAACAGAATAAATAAATACATTGTGTTATTATATACCTACACTAGAAAAGAAGAGCATGTCTTCTTTCTAACTATGTCAACTTTATTTCTCAACTCCTGATACTGAGCAAATGACACTAATTGGAGCTAATTGTGACTTCAGGAGAGCCTAAACAATTCTTTTTTATCAAAATGCGTTTTTTGGCAGTAATGCCTTCTGGAACATGTGAACTTTCATGTGCCTTAGTAAAAAACTTGTTTGCCATCTGTAAATATGAATTACAATTGTCAAATTACGAGCCTAGTTGGTTTAGCCGCGGAAAAAGTGCAAAACCTTCCCGCTAGCCATGATTGGCTGAGATAATGAGTGGGCTGAACATGCCAAAAGACGAGTTTGGATTGGTCTGCCATGTAGCTCGCTTCTGTCTATAACATGAGCTGGTCAGGATGTGCAGGTAATCCTTTCTAAAGCAGATTTTTTAAAAGATATCACGTAGCAGAACTGCATAAGTGTTGCGTTCCACTTTCTGGAGGACCGAGTTTTGAAATCAGTGGAATTAGAGTATGATAGCTAAGGAGACTGAGAAAATTCTGCCGTTTGATAGCACATATGCAGACGGAGTCAAAAACAGAACAGAAGGCTGTTGTATAAAACACCTGTCTCTGGATTAAATCAAATCAAACTTAATTTGTCACATGCGCCGAATACAACAAGTGTAGACCTTACCGTGAAATGCTTACTTACAGCAGTGCAGCAGTGCAGTTCAAGAAGAGTTAAGAAAATATTTTCCAAATAAACCAAATAAAGAAATAATAAAAAGTAACACAATAAAATAACAATAACGAGGCTATATACAGGGGATACCGGTACAGAGTCAATGTACATGTAGGTAGGGGTGACTGTGCATAGATAATAAACAGCAAGTAGCAGCAGTGTACAAAACAAATGGAGGGGGGTGTCAATGTAAATAGTCCGGTGGCCATTTTATTAATGGATCAGCAGTCTTATGGCTTGGGGGTAGAAGCTTTTAAGGAGCCTTTTGGTCCTAGACTTGGTGCTCCGGTACCGCTTGCCGTGCGGTAGCAGAGAAAACAGTCTGACTTGGGTGACTGGAGTCTCTGACAATTTTATGGGGCTTTCCTTTGACACCGCCTATTATATAGGTCCTGGATGGCAGGAAGCTTGGCCTTACAGTCAGATGCCGAGAAGTTGCCATACCAAGCGGTGATGCAGCCAGTCAAGATGTACTCAATGGTGCAGCTGTAGAACTTTTTGAGGATGTGAGGGCCCATGGCAAATCTTTTCAGTCCCCTGAGGGGGAAGAGGAATTGTCGTGCCCTCTTCATGACTGTGTTGGTGTGTGTGGACCATGATAGATCCTTAGTGATGTGGACCCTGAGGAACTTGAAGCTCTCGACCAGCCCCGTTGATCTGAATGGGGGCGTGCTCGGCCCTCCGTTTCCTGATGTCAGTGATCAGCTCTTTTGTCTTGCTGATGTTGAGGGAGAGGTTGTTGTCCTGGCACCACACTGCCAGGTCTCTGACCTCCGCCCTTTAGGCTGTCTCATCGTCATCGGTGATCAGGCCTGCTACTATCGTGTTGTCCGCAAACTTAATGATAGTGTTGGAGTCATGCAGCAGTCGTGGGTGAAACACACACCTCTGAGGGGCCCCTGTGTTGATGGTCAGTTGGCGGATGTGTTGTTGCCTACCTCACCACTTGGGGGCAGCCCGTCAGGAAGTTAAGGATCCAGTTTCAGAGGGAGGTGTTCAGTCCCAGAGTCCTTAGCTTAGTGATATGCTTGGAGGGCTGTAGTCGACGCTGAGCTGTAGTCGACGAACAGCATTCTCACATAGGTGTTCCTCTTGTCCAGGTGGGGGAGGGCAGTGTGGGGTGCAATATATCTGTGTATCAGTTGGGGTGGTAGGCAAATTGGAGTGGGTCCAGGGTGTTTGGGATGATGGTGTTAATGTGAGCCATCACCAGCCTTTCAAAGCATTTCATTTCAGTGCTATGGGGGGATAGTCTGTTAGACAGGTTACCTTGACGTTCTTGGGAACAGGAACTATGGTGGTCTGTTTGAACCTTGTAGGCTTTACAGACTGGGTCAGGGAGAGGTTGAAAATGTCAGTGAAGACACTTGCCAATTGGTCAGCGCATGCTCTGAGTACGCTTCCTGGTATTCCGTTTGGAGCCCGTAAAAAGGCAGCTATCCATTGCAGCGACCATGAAATGAGTCACTAATCACATTAAATAAATTGTAATCTTCAGAAATGACTTTGTCAAAGCAACTAAATACAGTAACTAGGTCTTTACAATAATGGTGAGAACTTGGAGAATGTTGGGGTTAAGTGGGTAAAAATCTTCCTAGAAATCACAGAGGGACATGTCAAAATGCAGAATTCTGGCAATTTAGCAAGCATTTATTCATAATAAACATCAGATTTTAGAATTTTCCATGTAGTCTATATTAAAGGGCATTGTATTTAATATAACAGGCTTTTAAAATTCAATAAAAAGGATTGGTGAACAAAATCTAATTAAAATATCAAAGGGACTCATTTTGTGGAGTCAGTTACCTTTCTAACTAGTAGGCTTTTACGCTTCCTTTTCTAATTATAATGTGGGGAGGTCAAAATAATGAAAAACTATCTACTAAACCTATTAATTTTAAAATGTTGATTACCTCTCCTTGCCATTATCATTCACCTGATGATAAGATGTGTTGTACAAGACATTTCTTTTGGGCTAACATATGATGTGGGTCCCTAGGTCACCGGTTTGCCTGGGAGGCGGTTCCGGGGCAAGAAAAGGTTGAAGACTCCAGCAGTATAGTACAGTACAGACCACCCTCACTCCGCTTACCTCTTCTGTTATCGCACACATATCTTTCCCATCTCTCTTCTTATCTCTCCTTCCTCTCTCTAGAATCTCTTTTTTCATCATATATCTCTGAGGCCACCTACTGTAGCATAGCTGTTAGGTGTGTAATGCACACACACACACACAGTGCGTAATGTGATTCATGGCATTTACACCGTCAGACAGAGGGCTGTGAGTATTGTTTGGGGGCACAGTCTAGTTCTAATGAGCCATATCATCTCTTCTGAATTATTATGCTTTATTGAGAAGCCCCTCCTTCCTCTCTCTTCCTCTCTCCCCTTCTCCCCCTCTCCTCCCTCTCTCCCACAACCATTATTCCTCCTGTAAGTCACAGAACTAACTACACAACCAGAGACCTCACGAAACTGAGGAGCTCTCGCTCTCTATATCTCTAATTGAGTGTGGTGTGTGTATTTGTGTCCGCGCATGCACGTGCGTGTGTGTGTAACTGACCTTCCTACTGTGTCCGAGCTGTAATCCAATCTGACATCACATTGCCGGCCATGTTGACGGTCAGAACTAGCAGCTGATAGGTAGAGAAGGCCTGCAGGACCGTTATCATGGCGCTGCTCTGGGGAGGGGGCAGAGCAACCTCTTTGGCTGAGCCAGACAGGAGGCGCAGGTCCAGGCAACCAGTGCTCACAAACACCCTCCGTTCAGGGGCAGGGCTTGTGGTGTTCTCCAATTACATTGGCCCTCGTATGAAGAGCTCATACCTTAATATTACACAGATGGAGGAACTAATTGTCAACTGTTCAATAGTATATTTTTCAGCTCTATCGACTGCCTCTCAAATCATGTCAAAACCTCACAGCTCTTGCGGCCGATACAAAAACATTGTGAATGAACACAGCACAGTGCATTATCTTACCTCATTCTAATACTGTATTGCAGAGACAGTACACTAAGTCTCTTCAATTAATTTCCATCCACATGAGAATCAGACCTCAACATCACATCCACTTTGCTCATTCGTGTAACTGAGGCAGTGAATCAACACAGAGGGTTGAGGTGAGGACAGGCAGCCGTCACAACACAACCGAATGAATACCTCCATTCTCTCTCTCTATTCTCTCTGTAACATTCCCCCATGCTCACTATGACACTGCCACTTCAAAGAGTATACAGTGTTCCCCAACTGTGGGGTTTGTCTTGCTCCGACAGCCAGTTGGACATGGTTATGGTTACAGTAATAGGCATGGCTGCCTTTGGAAGAACGACTAAAAACAGAATATGAGAAATGATTTGAACGGTAATGTCTGGTAGAAGTACATGTGTTTCAATCTGCCTCAGGGAGAGACGTAATTTAATGCAGTAAATTAAACCACGACTGAGAAAGAATTGTGTGGTACTTACATAAGGCTTAATACCCTACTAGAGCAATTCTACAAAGCCCGGGATTTAGTGGCACACTGTAGGGACAATCACTGGGGATGTTAAGGTGAGTAGAACACCTGTCCTTATGGGACAAGCGCAGGTAGTACCTCCTTTACAAAACATTTTTTTTCTGTTTCATTCGTACTGAATGCAGCCTTGCTGTCTACGTCTATAACACAGATCCAAAACTCACAAGCTGAAACAAACATTTCAGATCATACCATTGAGCCATCCGGCCGGGGGTCCCAGGCTGAATGCAGTTGGTGTGGTCCTGTGGGGGGTTAGATTCTCTCTTTCTGTCTCTCTTGCTCAATCGTTCTCCCTCTTTGTCTTTATATCTCCATTATGGTTTGCACAAACCACCTCTCTAGTAGTCCTGATTTATTCTGTGCTCTTGTCCAGTTCAGGTCGGCCAACCATGGTCAGGCGGAGATGGTCAGGGTCTGGTACGGCGGCCTGGGTCTGGTAACTGACCGGTACACTGATCGTGAAAGCCGTTACTAACCGGTAAGAATACACCATGTACAGAGACAACCCACTGTCCACATAGGTTACAGGGCCTAGAAGAGAGGGAAGAGAGAGTTGTGTGTGTGTGTGTGTTTTGTGTGTTGTGTGTGTGTGTGTGTGTGTGTGTGTGTGTGTGTGTGTGTGTGTGTGTGTGTGTGTGTGTGTGTGTACACTATCTATACATACTGAATGGGTAGAGGCTCTGTGAGGTGTGTATCTCCAGTCCGTCTTGGAGGAGTGTGTAGTTGAGAGTGTGTGGATTGGGGACGTCAGGGAGGCTCCAGGTCAGATTGACGGAGGTAATAATAATCATTTATAAAGCACTTTCATTATTCAGAATAATCTCAAAGTGCATAAAATAACAAACCAAACCAAATAGAAAAAAACGGATACAACTAGACAAGGAAACGGAAACAAAGAACAGGTGGTCCGGGAGTGCATTCCAGAGGCTGGGGGCGCAAGCTGAAAGTCCTGGGGGCACGGAAGAGCAGGCTATGGCTTGACCTGAGAGGTGTGGGCGGGGTTATAGTGGGAGAGCAGTTCTTTGAGATAAGGTGAATACCCTGGGAAGTCAGCAGGAGGGTTTTGAATTATATCCGGAATATGATGGGGATGTGTGTGTGCTGTGTGTGCGTGCGTGCAGGGGGTTGTTTACCATTTGATCTATGCGGAGCGTCTTAGCGTACTGAGGAGGCCCCAGAAGACAAGTGTCCCTCTATGAGTCTAACTCAACATGTCTGTGTGTGTGCGATCTATGTAGAGTTAGTGTCCCTCTGCCTGTCTAACTCAAAACAGGCCCTAAGCAGGGAAGGCTCAGGAGGAGGGAATTGCCCCCCACTAACACACACATCACACACAAAACCCGTATGCATTCACACACACATCCCATAGACTATGAAACAGAGTACACACAGAGAAACACACACACACACACAAAATAGTTAGAACATGATTGATATTGTCTAAGACATAAAAGCACCTTCTTCAATTCTAAAAATAAAAGATGAGTGAATAACAGACCCTGTGGTCAGTCGTTCAGTACCTTTACTGCAGTCCAGGTGGTTGTCTGGGTCCAGGTAACTGGCTCCATGGACACAGCGGTCACACCTGTCCCAAGTCACCAAGGCTTACACTGGCATCTCCCTGGGTGGCAACACCCTTCATATGGAGTTACAGCAACATGCCTAGCACCTGGAAGAGAATACAGGAACATTGGTTGCACCTCACAAGCTAATAACAACTATGTCTTTCAAACCAGTCAGCATCACATATATACAACACACATTGAAACCCATCTAACATAGTGTGTGTGTGTGTGTGTCTGTGTGATAGAGAGAGGTGCCATTGGGTCTTCACCTTAACACCCCCCATTCCCTTCCTTCACACTCCCCTATTCACATACCCCCACCCCCCTTCCCCGCAGCAGTGACAGCATGGGGAGGGGTTCTGTTGGAGTCTAAGCGATGTGTGTGTGTGTTGGGGGGGTTCAGGCGGTTGGGTCACACCGGTGGTGTTGCCCCACTGGGTCCCGGCACTGGGTGATAGCCAGGCCAAACGCCTGACACACACACACACACACACACACACACACACACACACACACACTGACACTCTCCCTCTCGTGGCGTGAAAAGCCACAGCCCCTTAACGAGCCGCAAATTTGTCCTGTCAACTGCAGGGAGCTTTGGGGGTTCCACCTCCTCACCTCCACACAGGATCCACACAGGATCCACACACTCGCTCTCCCACTCGCCTTCGCGACTCGACCTTCACTCCTTTCCCAAGGAGAGAGAAAACACCCAGCATCACACCAACTCATTTTTTTCATCAGTCTTAAATGAATCCGGTGTGTGTGTGTGTTCCTATTCTAACCTCCTGCTATGCAGGCAGGTCTTGTTGTAATACATGTAATCCCTTACAACAGTATTTGCATCTTTTCTGCATTCCCTACAATAGGGGTCAGTGACCTCTTTCTCTCTCTCAGTCTTTCTCACACACACACACACACACACACACACACCGGAAAAAGAGACAACAACAGAATAAGAAGCCGATAAATCAGAATTTACTCTGAGGCTAGGGTAAACAGCTTAATGATATTGTTTGTGTGTGTGCGTGCACGTGTGTGCGCGCTCATGTGTGTGTGGACAGATCAGGTCTATAATAACTGTGTATAATAATCCATTCGGTTGAGAAAAGCAATTTTTTTCCACGGGGTTAAATGATTACCTGAACAAGGCTTTGGGCAGACCCGATATTCTGTCATTTCGTCTGCCAGGAAATATCCCATAACCATATTGAGGGGCTTTAACCAACCTCGATTAGATCAACCATGCCGGACAGAGAAGAGCAGGAGAAAAACAAATAAGATGCATGGGCTTATTGATTGTCTGGGGATAAATGAGTTTATAATATTTAGATAAAGAAATATTTATTGTGTTCAGTCTCCTGATGCCGGAAAGGCTTCCCTAGTAATCAGTTTAAAGACTTAATTTTTCATCCTTACCCCGGCGAGGGAGGGGCTCGACCGATCGCGCACACACAAACACATACACACACACACACACACAACACACACAAACACACACACACAAACACACACACACATCCCTCACCATTGGCATGGATTAACAGTCTGTGCTGTCCAGCACGCCTGTTGTTGATGTATCGAAAACACAGATCTACATTTGCATCTCATACATGCCTACACTTACCTTTCTCCTTCTCTCTCTCTCTCTCTCTCTCTCTCTCTCTCTCTCTCTCTCTCTCTCCTTCACTTTGCCCCTCTTTAACTGACTACATTTCCTCTCTTCCTCCATCTCCCTCTTCTGCCCCCAATTATCTCCCTCCATCGCTCTCTCTTCTGTCTCTCTCTCGCTTTCTCTCTCTCCATCACCCTCTCCTCTGTCTCTCCCCCTCTTCTCTCCCTCTCCCTCCCTCTCTCAGCAGGATGGGAACAGAAGTGGGTAGAGAGAGACAGATCGACAGACAGGCAGGGTTGATGATGATGTAATGATGAAACACTGTATGGTCCTCCCCACAGCTAAGAGATCTCAGTCACAGCCAGCTCTCTGCCTTAATACACCGCACACAGCTATCAGTGAAGGTCATTCACACACGCACACACGCCTAACTGAGCGGATAAATCAACTTTTACCCAAATTACGCTGCATCCTCTTAAAACATATGAGTCATAACAGTCTCCCGTGGTCTGCAATGTTCGTCTTCCATAGTCCCTAATTTTCCCCAGCCATATGTCCCCACTTCCCACTGATAGGAGAGAGGTTATAATGGTAGATGTATTTACTGACAAAATGTGGGGTCTAAGAGACATTAACACACTCTAAGACTTGTAGACGTTAAGACATTAACACACTTGAAGATGTTAGGACATTAACACACTTTAAGACTTGAAGACGTTAAGATTAACACTCTTGAAGACTTGTAGACGTTAAGCCATTAACACACTTTAAGACGGGAAAACGTTAAGACACTTTAAGACGTTAAGACATTAACTCACTTTAAGAATTGAAGACATTAACACTCTTTAAGACTTGTAGACGTTAAGACATTAACAGACTTTAGGACATGAAGACGTTAAGACATTAACACACTAAGACTTGTAGATGTTAAGACATTAACACGCTTTAAGACGTTAAGACATTAACACCCGTTAAGACGTCAAGACATTAACACACTTTAAGACTGGAAGACGTTAAGACATTAACACACTTTAAGACTGGAAGACGTTAAGACGTTAACACACTTTAAGACTGGAAGACGTTAAGACATTAACACAATTTAAGACTTGAAGACATTTACACACTTTAAGACTTGCAGACGTGAAGACATTAACACACTTTAAGACTTGAAGACATTAACACTGGGCTTCATTAACAGTAATAGACAGGCAACTTTAAAGGCTGTTTTGACCTTCCATAAACTAGGTCTCAACCTGTGGGTGAATGTGCTAGAGTTGAGGACGGTGTGGTACAATCTAGTATGGCAGGAGCAGCTCTCAGTCTTAAACAACTACTGTTGGTATGACCTCATGTGTATGGGGCTGGTTGTATGGGAGGTGGTTCAGTGATGTGTCTTACCTGCCGAGGCCAGGGTTGAAGCCACAGGGGATTTCCTGCGTCCTCCCACCGAGAGGTCAACACACACACACAATGCCTTGTCCGACCTTCACACACCCCAAACACAACTCTGCCATAACCAAACCTGGACTCCGGTAATAGAACAAAAGACATTGTTTGTGACAAACACATCATTTGGGGAAGATTAAGCTAAGGACAATATTATTATTTGAAATCTAATTAAATGAAGGTTGCAAAATTCCAGTAACTTTCCCAAAATTCCCAGAAAAATAATAGAATCTTCAAAACAGAAATTTGGGAAAGTTTGCAGAATTGTGCAACGCTCAATTCCATCTATAATGTCTTTTAAATAAGGGTTCATTCATTTTGTACATTTTTTAGCAGATGTTTACTTATCCAGTATTGAGTGCATACATGTCTGTACTGGTCCCCCGTGGGAATCGAACCCACAACCCTGGCATTACAAAGGCCATGCTCTATCAACTGAGCCACACATATTCCATGTACCTGACCCCATACTCTAAACACAGGGCCTGAGAGACATGGATTGATGAGAGACAGTATGCATGTGTATATTTGTGTGTGTGTGTGTGTGTGTCCTGACAAGGTAGGAAAACAATAACTTTTTTGAAAAGGCAGGACTTTTCTCAGGTCCTGAATTTGTTCAAATGCTATTTTAAGGTTAAGGATTAGGTTCAGGGTTTTGGGGTTAAGTTTAGGGTTAGGGATAGGTTTAGGGTTATGTTTAGGGTTAGGGTTTTCGGGGTTAAGGTTAGGGTTAGGTTAAGGGTTAGGTTTAGGGTTTTGGGGTTAAGTTTAGGGTTAGGGATAGGTTTAGGTTAAGGTTAAGGTTAGGTTTAGGGTTTTGGGGTTAAGGGTTAGGGTTATTAAGGTTAGGGTTTTTGGTGTTCAGGTTAGGGTTACGATTAGGGTTAGGTTAAGTGTGAGGGGTAAGGTTAGGTTTTAAATCAATCACATGCGCTGAATACAACAGGTGTAGACATTACCATTAAATACTTACTTACGAGCCCTTTCCCAACAAATCCAGCTAATAAAGTTATACAAGCATAGCTAGTAGCTACCGAATGTCATTTTCGGTGAACAAGATTTTGTTTGCAAATGAGCAAAGTTGTGATGCATTCTGTTCCGAAGGAAGAGCAGCGTACGTAGACGGACCAGAGGGGAGAATAACAGAAACAAAATACAACTCTAGTAGGAGGCACAAGGACCAAACGGCAGCTGTTCAGACAACTCATCCAGAGCTCTATGACTTCTGACAGTAAGCCATTAGAAGATATCTGATAGCAAACATTTAGTAGGGAATTGCATACAAGTGTAACTTCATCAGCTCACCTCAACAGAGACTCCCTGATAGATATAGAACACCATGGATTCACCAGCTCCCGCCGTCTCCCGTTGGCCCATTTACAAACAAACACTTGACTGGCTCAACTGTTCTGGGGAACAACGTAAGCTTCATAATGTTAAATAATGTGACAGGTGAAATAAAGAACGCAATCTGCTTTATCTCCTCACATTGCACAAGTTGACTACAGGTATTATCTTAAAAAGCAGCTACAAATATTCAAGTAAATAGTTTTGACGGTATTGGCAGTATTGAAAAACCATCCTGTGGCTTTTTCCAAATACCCCGGTATACGGTCTATATGGTATTCCCCCCAAGCCTAGCAATCAGGATAAATAATAAATAGAATAGCAGCAGCGTATGTGTGTGTGTTGGAGTGTAACAGTGTAGTATGTGTGGGTAGAGTCCAGTGAGTGTGCCAACTAGTTCTCACAGTCTCATGTCAGATTTAGACGTTCCTCCGTGTTTCTCAAACGTTACATTTCCAAGTGCTTAAGGCTAAGTTTAGGCATTAACTCTGAATTCCAAAGGTTAGGCATTAACTCTGAATGGTTAAGGTAAGGGTTAAGGTTTGGGTTACGACTTTCTGTCGCTGGATTCAAACATGCAACCTTTGGCACTAGAGGCAGATGCTAACACCCATCCAGCATCATTGTACACAACACCCTAGCAGAATCAAAACCTACTTGAAGGTAACGGTGCTCACTGTTGCCCCTAGTGGAACGTCATCTCCTGGACGTCCTCAGACACGGATGGACGTCGAATACTGGCTGGAGTGTGCATAGAGCCAGCGCAATCATTTTTAGGGTTAGTGGTTAGCTAAAGCTATTTTTAACGGGCAACATTTTTACTCTCCTAAAAGTCATGAAATTTGCTGTGTGTGTGTGTTTGGCCCCTGAATGTGCTGTGGTGAGTATTACAGTAAACCTGATGGTTCATCTCCATTACTAACACAATACAGCAGCTGCTACTACTGGCCCCACTGAGAGACTGGCAACATGGGGAAACACACACACACACACACACACACACACACACACACACACACACACACACACACACACACACACACACACACACACACACACACACACACACACACACACACACACACAGAGAGAGGTGAATAAGTGAAAGGGGATGCCATGGTCTGGGCCCCCTAAGGTGTAGTTGACTGGGACTGGCAGCGGGCATCGGGCAGCAGAGCCCCAATCGCCGATGGGTGAGTTGGCACCGGGCACATGAGGGATGGCCTGTAGCTACGCTAGCTCAACACTAATGCGCTAATGCCCACAGTGAATGCCAAGCACTCATCATTCCCCAGGACAAAGCACACACACACATACGAGTTCAACACACGAAAACACACACACACACAGATCTCCAGGAGCCAAGAAACAGAAAGACACACTACAGGGACCATCCATCCATCAGAGAGAGAGAAAAGAACAGACTGAGTGTGTGATGTGAAGAGAAGGACAGAGACAAAGGCAGTGAAAGAGGAGTGTGTTGAGCATTGTGGTAAACAGCATGGCAGCTTGTCGTCAATCGCAGAGCTGAGATGCTTCAGTGTAATGAGCTTACTGTCATATATAGTACTTATCCTACAGAGTTAAGTATTAGTATGAGAGATACAGACATTCAGTTCAGTTTTTAAACGCACATGTATACCATTGCCAACCAGTGTTAGACTTCTTGAAGCTAGAATCCATAGTCGCTACATACACTTTTGGATTTATACATTAATGACGAAGAAGAATGAAGAATATAACTTATAAACGCCTTATGAGCTTAGCTCAACTGCCGTACCCCATCAAAACCCCAAATAAAAAAGAAACGTCCTCTCACTGTCAACTGCGTTTATTTTCAGAAACTTAACATGTGTAAATATTTGTATGAACATAACAAGATTCAACAACAGAGACATAAACTGAACACGTTCCACAGACACGTGACTAACAGAAGTGGAATAATGTATTGCCTGAACAAAGGGAGGTTCAAAAAGTAACAGTCAGTATCTGGTGTGGCCACCAGCTGCATTAAGTACTGCAGTGCATCTCCTCCTCATGGACTGTACCAGATTTGCCAGTTCTTGCTGTGAGATGTTACCCCACTCTTCCACCAAGGCACCTGCAAGTTCCCTGAAATTTCTGGAGGGAATGGCCCTAGCCCTCACCCTCCGATCCTACAGGTCCCAGACGTGCACAATGGGATTGAGATCCGGGCTCTTCGCTGGCCATGGCAGAACACTGACATTCCTGTCTTGCAGGAAATCATGCACAGAACGAGCAGTATGGCTGGTGGCACTGTCATGCTGGAGGGTCATGTCAGGATGAGCCTGCAGGAAGGGTACCACATGAGGGAGGAGGATGTCTTCCCTGTAACGCAGGGAAGACAGTTGAGTTGAGATTGCCTGCAATGACAACAAGCTCAGTCCGATGATGCTGTGACACACCACCCCAGACCATGACGGACCCTCCACCTCCAAATCGATCCCACTCCAGAGTACAGGCCTCAGTGTAACGCTCATTCCTTCAATGATAAACGCAAATCCAACCATCACCCCAGGGGAGACAAAACCGCGACTCGTCAGTGAAGAGCACTTTTTGCCAGTCCTGTCTGGTCCAGCGATGGTGGGTTTGTGTCCATAGGCAACATCGTTGCCGGTGATGTCTGGTGAGGACCTGCCTTACAACAGGCCTACAAGCCCTCAGTCCAGCCTCTCAGCCTATTGCGGACAGTCTGAGCACTAATGAAGGGATTGTGCGTTCCTGGCAGTTGTTGCTGCCATCCTGTACCTGTCCCGCAGGTGTGATGTTTCGATGTACCGATCCTGTGCAGGTGTTGTTACACGTGGTCTGCCACTGCGAGGACGATCAGCTGTCTGTCATGTCTCCCTGTAGCGCTGTCTTTGGCTTCTCACAGTACGGACAATGCAATTTATTGCCCTGGCCACATCTGCAGTCCTCATGCCTCCTTGCAGCATGAGGACACGCAGATGAGCAGGGACCCTGGGCATCTTTCTTTTGGTGTTTTCCAGAGTCAGTAGAAAGGCCTCTTTAGTGTCCTAAGTTTTCATAACTGTGACCTTAATTGCCTAAGCTGTTAGTGTCTTAACGACCGTTCCACAGGTGCATGTTCATTAATTGTTTATGGTTCATTGAACAAGCATGGAAAACAGTGTTTAAACCCTTTACAATGAAGATTTGTGAAGTTATTTAGATTTTTACAAATTATCTTTGAAATTATCTTTTTTTGCTGAGTTTATAAGCTTGTTTTACTCCAATGTTTGTAAACAAAGTAAATGTAAACAAACACTGTATAGCCTCAAAACATGGTTAAAACTATAATTATCATTGTCATTGCATCCATAGCTCTGTTAGCTCTGTCTATGACTTTGCGAGTTCTTACATTTCCCCAGGCCCATCCCTCAGCTTTTGACCAAAACAGAGGCGGGGTGGCTGCTTTGTTATTGTTTCAATTAAGGATTCTACCTTTAACGAACACACACAAACACTCGCCTGGCCTACAGCCACCACAGTCCTGTCCGTGGTGTCACACATACGCAACACACCCCTGGAATGACCCCTAGGATTTAAAGGTCATATTGTAGTTGGGGTTAGGTGTGACGTCACCGTTAAGGTTGGAGGTCATGCTATAATATTGTAAGGAGAAACGTGTACACTAGTCCCCCCTCCACCCCCTCTCTACAGGGGCATTGGGCAGTAAAGGAGTCACACAAACACCCTCCTCCAGGGTGCCGTGGGCCTCACATGCACATGCTAGACACCCCAAGGAGTTCCTCCTCTCCAGGTTGTGGTAACCATGGCGACCCAAGTCACAGCAATGTTTTTAGTGATAATAATATGTATCAGTTGTTTGCAGTGAGTTACAAAACAAACAAAACATGATCACCCATCAAAAAGGACAGGTAGATAAGATAAAGAAATGTATATGTAAATCCTCACAACTTACACACTAAACTCACCTTACACACACACTGACCTATCTCCGGGTCACACAAAGAGCCAGGTACAGTCCCGTCAGGGGGAGCAGAGACAGGAGGTACAGGAGCCCTCCTGGTTCGAGGCCATAGAGGCCCCTGGCACAGGAGTCACAGTGCTGGCCCCCCACCCCCGCCCTGCACGCACACTGGCCCCCCCTCTGGCTCACAGAAGGGTCTGAGGGACCCCATCGGTTCACAGTCACACCCCACACAGCTAGCCATCAGGTTGGGAGGAGTTCAACAGCTTGTAGCCATAGTCACACCGCTCACAGATACCAGAGAATGTGCCGGAGAAAAAGGCAGACGTTTTATGTTCCCCAAGCCAATTGTGTTTTTTTGTTAGTTTATTTGTGTTGTTTGTAACCTATTTATTTACTTATTTTGTACATAATGTTAATCACTTCTAGACATCAGGACTGCGATTACTCACAACGGACTAGCAGAATCCTCTTTTTCCTTTCATGACTCTTACGAGCCCGACGCAAAGGACATACTGCTTCCTCGGGAACAGGCCCCGATCCCCGTGATCTGCGTGATGAGGAGGCGGAGAAAGAGGGGCCGAAGGTCGGGCTGGCTTCTGAGAATTCGTAGGCGATCGAATAAACCCCTACTTCCCCCCATTCTGCTAGCAAATGTGATATCTTTGTAGAATAAAATCGCAGAGTTACGTGGAAGTTTAAACTACCAACGGGACATTAAAAACTGTAACATGGCTGAACGATGACAATATCAACATACAGCTGGCTGGTTTTATAATGTACCGGCAGGATAGAACAGTGGCATCTGGTAAGACAAGGGACGGCGGTCTATATATTTTTGTAAACAACAGCTGGTGCACGATATCTAAGGACTTAGAGAATACCATGATAAGCTGTAGACCACACTACCTACCGAGAGAGTTTTCATCTGTATTCTCTGTAGCTGTACATACCACCACAGTCAGAGGATGGCACTAAGACAGCATTGAATGAGCTGTATTCTGCCATAAGCAAACATGAAAATTCTCACCCAGAGACAGGGCTCCTAGTGGCCGGGGACTTTAATGCAGGGAAACTTAAATCTGTTTTACCAAATTTCTATTAGCATGTTAAATGTGCAACCAGAGGGAAAAGAACTCTGGACCACCTATACTCCACACACAGAGACCCGAAACAAAGCTCTCCCTCGCCATTCATTTGGCAAATCTGACCATAATTCTATCTTCCTGATTCCTGCTTACAAGCAAAAATTATAGCAGGAAGCACCAGTGACTAGATCAATAAAAAAGTGGTCAGAGGTAGCAGATGCTAAGCTACAGGACTGTTTTGCTAGCTCAGACTGGAATATGTTCCGTGATTCCTCCGATGGCATTGAGGAGTACACCACAACAGTCATTGGCTTCATCAATAAGTGCATCAATGACGTCGTCCCCACAGTGACAGTACATACATACCCCAACCAGAAGCCATGAATTACAGGCAGCATCTGCACTGAGCTAAAGGCTAGAGCTGCCGCTTTCAAGGAGCAGGACTCTAACCCGGAAGCTTTATAAGAAATCCCGCTACGCCCTCCGATGAACCATCAAACAGGCAAAGCGTCAATACAGGAATACGATCGAGTCGTACTACACCGGTTCTGACGCTCGTCGGATGTGACAGGGCTTGCAAACCATTACAGACTACAAAGGGAACCACAGCCGAGAGATGCCCAGTGACACGAGCCTGCCAGACGAGCTTAATAACTTCTTTGCTCGCTTCGAGGCAAATAACACTGAAACATGCATGAGAGCACTACAGCTCAGCATGAGAGACTACAGCTCAGCGTTCAACACTATAGTGCCCTCAAAGCTCATCACTAAGCTAAGGACCCTGGGACTAAACACCTCCCTCTGCAACTGGATTCTGGACTTCAAGACGGGCTGCCCCCAAGTGTTAAGGGTAGGCAACAACACATCTGCCACACTGATCCTCAACACAGGGGCCCCTCAGGGGTGCGTGCTCAGTCCCCTCCTGTACTTCCTGTTCACTCATGATTGCACGGCCAGGCACGACTCCAACACCATCATTAAATTTGCCGATGACACAACAGTGGTAGGCCTGATCATCGACAATGACGAGACAGCCTATAGGGAGGAGGTCAGACAACAACCTCTCTCTCAGCGTGATCAAGACAAATGATTTGATTGTGGACTTACAAGAAAAAGAGGACTGAGCACGCCCCCATTCTCATCGACGGGGCTGCAGTGGAACAGGTTGAGAGCTTCAAGTTCCTTGATGTCCACATCACCAACAAACTATCATGGTCCAAGCACACCAAGACATTTGTGAAGAGGGCACAACAAAACCTATTCGCCCTCAGGAGACTGATAAGATTTGGCATGGGTCCTCAGATCCTCAAAAGGTTCTACAGCTGCACCATCGAGAGCATCCTGACTGGTTGCATCACTGCCTGGTATGGCAACTGCTCTGCCTCCGACCGCAAGGCACTACAGAGGGTAGTGCGAACTGCCCAGTATATCACTGGGGCCAAGCTTCCTGCCATCTAGGACCTCTATATCAGGCGGTGTCAGAGGAAGGCCCTAAAAGTTGTCAAAGACTCCAGCCACGTGCACTAGTCGTAGACTGTTCTCTCTGCTACCGCACAGCAAGTGGTACCGGAGCGCCAAGACTAGGTCCAAGAGGCTTCTAAACAGCTTCTACCCCCAAGGCATAAGACTCCTTTCATGACTAGTTCTATTTTTGTTTCATCAGACCGTAGGACATTTCTCCAAAAAGTATGATCTTTGTCCCCATGTGCAGTTGCAAACCGTAGTCTAGCTTTTTTATGGCGGTTTTGGAGCAGTGGCTTCTTCCTTGCTGAGTGGCCTTTCAGGAGACATAACACGTCTCCTTCCTGAGTGGTATGACGGCTGCGTGGTCCCATGGTGTTTATACTTGCGTACTATTGTTTGTACAGATGAACGTGGTACCTTCAGGCGTTTGGAAATTGCTCCCAAGGATGAACCAGACTTGTGGAGGTCTTGGCTAAGTTCTTTGGATTTTCCCATGATGTCAAGCAAAGAGGCACAGAGTTTGAAGGTAGGCCTTGAAATACATCCACAGGTACACCTCCAATTGACTCAGATTATGTCAATTAGACGATTGAAAGATACTAAAGCCATGACATAATTTTCTGGAATTTTCCAAACTGTTTATAGGCACAGTCAACTTAGTGTATGTAAACTTCTGACCCAGTGGAATTGTGATACAGTGAATTATAAGTGAATTAATCTGTCTGTAAACAATTGTTGGAAAAATTACTTGTCATGCACAAAGTAGATGTCCTAACCGACTTGCCAAAACTATAGTTTGTTAACAAGACATTTGTGGAGTGGTTGAAAAACGAGTTTTAATGACTCCAACTTAAGTGTATGTACACTTCCGACTTCAACTGTAGTCTCGGTATTGTTATTTTACTGTTGCTCTTTAATTTCTTGTTACTTTTATCTCTTATTCTCATCAATATTTTTTTGAAACTGCATTGTTGGTTAGGGGCTGTAATTAAGCATTTCACTGTAAGGTCTACACCTGTTGTATTCGACGCATGTGACTAATACAATTGAGATGAGGAGAGAGAGAGAGGGGTGCGAGAGACGTGGGGAGATGGGGGAGAGGGGAGAGAGAAGCAATGCTAACACATTCGCAACTAAAAGCTGCAATCTGCAATACAACAATAAGCTCCCAAAGTGACCGTGTGGTTGTAATGAACGAATCCTAACATGAAATCCACACATACCTAACTCAGCCTTTTACCTAAATCATTCATTGGAGGATGTCCATATTAACAACTCACCCAGACTCAGCCATAAAACTGGGCCTTTCCCTACTTAAAAAACAGCCTCGTTAAATGAGTGTACGACTGGTGCTTGGCCATAGCCACCCCTTCTTACAGCTAGATTCATCTATCTCTATCACCCTCCCGTCTCCATCACTCTAACTTACAGGAATAGTTTATAGGTTATATGAACAGGTCTTAACCCAGATATTCTTGTATGTAATGTAGTGCTAAATAAACAAATAAGTAACTGAGTGAAACATTTAGAAAGTGTCAAATGTGTGTGTGTGTGTGCATGCGTGCGTGCGTGTAAAGTCAGAAAAACGCCATCATTAGGCCAGGTCGACTTTGTATGATGGATCACCCTCCTCAGGCAGACCACTTCATTTCACTGAGAGAAAATAAATTAACAACTACAAGAGAGAGAGAGAGAGAGAGAGAGACAGAGAGAGTGAGACAGAGAGAGTGAGACAGAGAGAGTGAGACAGAGAGAGAGGGGGTGGAGAGAGAGATGGAGCGAGAGAGAGAGAGAGAGAGAGAGAGAGAGAGAGAGGAGGAGGATAATGGAGAGAGAGAGGGAGAGAGATATGGAAAGAGAGAGATGTGTATAAAAAATAAATAAAAAGAGAACAGTGTGGCAGAGAGAGGCATTACTCCCTATCAGTGGAGTGTAGTCTACATGGATCCTACAAGGCGTCATATTGGGGCTGTATTAAAATATATAAAATATGCACGGGCAACGCTGGTTATTAGAATATGCCATAGCTATTCCC
The DNA here is from genome assembly GCA_030435695.1 of Brachymystax lenok tsinlingensis. NCBI lineage: Eukaryota > Metazoa > Chordata > Actinopteri > Salmoniformes > Salmonidae > Brachymystax > Brachymystax lenok. The sequence goes on along the minus strand of CM059786.1, from coordinate 12,205,003 downwards.
TGACAGGCAATCTATCCCTAATGTTAGCCAGGCAGCCCCGGGGCAGTGCCGTTTAGACGCAGGAGTACCAGTGCCTGAGCCACTTGGCATTTCAGCTCCACTCCCACCCCACTGCCCACAACCTGTTTAATGAATTTATAGATATTAATGTATTTCTGCCGGCCCATATTTCAAACCGGTGGTTGGAGCGGTGTGTTAAACGTGTGATGTGGCACGGTGATGGATACTCCGGCGATGAACAATGCTTTGGGGCTGGGATTGTGTGTCTGTGTGTGTGTATGATAGAGAGTGAGATTGTGTGTGTGTGTGTCATGTTGATGGATACACGACTAATGATGCTGGGATACACACCCCTGTCTGGACTACACAGGAATGTCTCTGTAGTTATTACGGCTGTATGGTTACAGAATGTTCGCTGATACAAGAATCCTTCCTTTGTTAACAAAGCCTGCCGTTGGGACAGGTTAACTTAACAACTTACCATTATTGAAGTATACAATATTTTTTGCAGGCATTGTTGCATTATTGTGTTGCGTTTTTGTTTGTTTTTGAATTATATATAATTGCACCAGATCACTACTTGTGTGGTCAGTTGTGTGTGTTTTGGTTTTGGAACTAATAGTTACAGTAATATTTTAATTGAACCATTGGAACTGGAGAATAATCCTTACATCATAAAAGGAGTAATGTTATTATTTGCTACATGTAACTCAGCATGAGGTATTCAGTATCGGTCAGTCATGTACTCCACCACTTCCACAGACTGTGGTACTACAGCCATTAACACCCAGCTAAACAACTCTAACTAGGACAGTGACAGAGTGTGTATGTATTAATGAGCTGGTTTCACATTCTTACATCTGCCTTATTATTAAATAAGAGTAATGACATCTACTATCTGGGTCAACTCTGCTGTTTACCATTAAATCATAGGTAAGTGGGAGTGTGTGTGTGTGCGCGTGTGTGAATATGTGCTTCTGCGCGTGTGTGAATGTACGCTTCCGTGTGTGTGTGTGAATGTACGCTTCTGTATGTGTGTGTGAATGTACGCTTCTGTGTGTGTGAATGTACGCTTCTGTATGTGTGCGTGTATCTACTAGATGCATGTATTTGGACATGCCCCCCTCCCTACTCCTCAGTATAATACTCTCGTGCATCACCATTTCAAAGTCTATTATGTACAACATGCACTTTGGCCACTTGATAAATGTTGTCCTTATGAAGCTGCCGCTGCTCCCCTCAAACCCTCAGCCAGTTATAAATAGCTGTAATCAAATCTCATTTCTGAAAAATAGCTGTGGGAGTGACAAACAAACAAAAAATAGAGTGGGCCTTGTAAGAAGCATGAAAACAACAAGGCAGGTCTGGGGCAGTTTGTTCTAATCAACTTGGCATTGAATTAGAGAATTAAAATGAGGTGGGCCTTGATATCCTGGCTTAGCATTAAACATGGTTTGGTGAGTAGCGTTCATTTTGCATTTCATACAAGACTCTTCAAACATACTCAGGGGAGAAACTGAGCAACTGAGCAGATTTATCACAAAGGAGCTGGGGAGGCTCGGAAGGAACGCAAAACAGTTTTGGCTGGTGCTAGTAGGGAATTTCATGAAAAGGAGTGTGTGTGTGTGTGTGTGTGTGTGTGTGTGTGTGTGTGTGTGTGTGTGTGTGTGTGTGTGTGTGTGTGTGTGTGTGTGTGTGGGAGAATAAAGAAACAAAGATTGGCCAACAATGTGCTGAGCGCTCAACAATCTAATCATTCCTTTTACATACAGTACTGCCTGGTCCATGTATTAAATTATCTATATGTTACCGTATAATAACCAAAGACAGATGAATGTTAATGGAATTAAGGTTAATGGAATTATTTCTTGTAAATTAATACATGATCTAACTAAATGCCATCCCTTCAGACGAGAAGGAGAGAGAGAGAGAGAGGTCAGGTGGAGACGGAGGATGACAGAGAGAGAGAGAGAGAGAGAGAGAGAGAGAGGTCAGGTGGAGACGGAGGATGACAGAGGGAGTGAGGGCAGAGAGAGAGAGAGAGAGAGAGAGAGAGAGAGAGAGAGAGAGAGAGAGAGAGAGAGAGAGAGAGAGAGAGAGAGAGAGAGGTCAGGTGGAGATGGAGGATGAGAGACACACCTATTGTACTACAAGGTAATGATTGGAATATATATATATATATATATATATATATATATATATATACACCACTGTTCATAAGTCTTGGTCACTTAGAAATGTCCTTGTTTTTTCAATAAAAGCACATTTTGTGTCCATTAAAATAACATCAAATTGATCAGAAATACAGTGTAGACATTGTTAATGTTGTAAATGACTATTGTAGCTGGAAATGGCCGATTTTCGATGGAATATCTACGTACAGAGGCCCATTATCAGCAACCATCACTCCTGTGTTCCAATGGCACGTTGTGTTAGCTAATCCAAGTTATCATTTTAAAAGGCTAATTGATCATTAGAAAACCCTTTTGCAATTGCGTTAGCACAGCTGAAAACTGTTGCGTGGATTAAAGAAGCAATAAAACTGGCTTTCTTTAGACTAGTTGAGTATCTGGAGCATCACCATTTGTGGGTTTGATTACTTCTGAAACTCGTCAGTCTATTCTTGTTCGGAGAAATGAAGGCTTTTCCATGTGAGAAATTGGCAAGATACTGAAGATCTCGTATAACGCTGTGTACTACTCCCATCACAGAACAGCGCAAACGGGCTCTAACCAGAACAGAAAAAGGAGTGGGAGGCTTAGGTGCACAACTGAGCAAGAGGACAAGTACATTAGAGTGTCTAGTTTGAGAAACAGACGCCTCACAAGTCCTCATCTGGCAGCTTCATGAAATAGTACCCGCAAAACACCAGTCTCAGCGTCAACAGGGAAGAGGCGACTCCAGTATGCTGGCCTTTTAGGCAGAGTTGCAAAGAAAAAGCCATATCTCAGATTGGCCAATAAAATGGAAAGATTAAGATGGGCAAAAGAACACAGACACTTGACGGAGGAAGATTGGAAAAAAATGTGTTGTGGACAGACAAATCTAAGTTTGAGGTGTTCGGATCACAAAGAACATTCGTGAGACGCAGAAAAAATGAAAAGATGCTGGAGGAGTGCTTGATCTTTCAAGCATGGTGGAGACAATGTGATGGTCTGGCGGTGCTTTGGTGGTGGTAAAGTGGGAGAGTTGTACAGGGTAAAAGGGATCTTGAAGAAGGAAGGCAAACACTCCATTTTGCAACACCATGCCATACCCTGTGGACAGCACTTAATTGGAGCCAATTTCCTCCTACAACAGAACAATGACCCAAAGCACAGCTCCAAACTCTTCAGATTACCTCAACAAATTGACAACTCGAATGCCAAAGGTCTGCAAAGCTGTAATTGCTGCAAATGGAGGATTCTTTGACAAAAGCAAAGTTTGAAGGACACAATTATTATTTCAATTAAAAATCATTATTTATAACCTTGTCAACGTCTTGACTATTTTTCCTATTCATTTTGCAACTCATTTCATGTATATTTTCATGAAAAACAAGGACATTTATAATTGACCCCAAACTTTTGAACGGTAGTATATATATATATAACAGAACCAATGTTTGCTGTTATCCGGTTTATCTCACTCATAACAACTTAGTAGTTAGCAGTTACTGTATTTCTGACTGTGCTATTCTTTATTTTTGCAACATCAAATCACTATCAGTTAGCATGTGGAACATTCAGGGCCAAACTCATCAACCTTTGGACTGAAGAGTTTAGCACTGGAGTTCCAAAGAAATCTTGACGTCATCATTCTGCAGGAGACATGGTGTAAGGAAGACATTGTCACTCACTGTCCCACAGGCTCCAGAGAGGTCATTGTGCCATCACAGAAACACAGCTCTGTCAATAGAGGCAGAGACTCTGGAGGACTGATCATTTGGTACAAATCCCAACAACAAAATCTAATTGATCCTCTCAAAATTGGTAAATATTACATTTGGTTAAAACTGAAAAAATAACTTGTACTGACAGAAAAAGTGTTCATTTGCACAATATATATCCCCCCCCCTCAGAATCCCCATATTACTCAGAGGAGATCTTCCCCACCCTTGAGGAAGAGACCTGCCATTTCCAGGCCCAGGGAAATGTGCTCATCTGTGGGGACACAAATGCGCGCACAGGAACACTACCTGATCTAATGAACACACGAGGGGACAGCTTTATTACAGGCCATACTGTTTCTAACTGTCTTCATCTCCCCCATAGAAACAACAGTGACAGCACCATCAACAAAAACAGAAGGGATCTGTTGCAGCTCTGTCAAAGCCTGGGTCTGTACTTTGTCAATGGTAGGTTACGGGGGGACTCTTTGGGGGAGATTCACCTATTGCTCACCTCTTGGCCACAGCACAGTAGACTATATGATTACAGACATTGACCCTTTCTCTCTCAGCTCATTCACTGTCAAGCCACTAACACCTCTGTCTGATCACAGCCAAATGATGTTGTTCCTCAAAAGAACAGACATGGAAACAACCACACATTCACAGCCCAGTAAGCTATACAACATCAGATATTCATACAGATGGGCCCAAAACAGCACAGAAGAATACTAGAAAGCAACCAGTAACCAAAACATCCACTCTCAGATAACTTTCTGGATACCGCATTCTCTCAAAGTAAAGAAGGCATAAATCTAGCAGTAAAAAACATATATTATATATAAACTATATATTCAGGCAAACGGCAAAAGAAGCACAACTGAATTTTTTTTTTTAAGACCACAAATGACAACTGGTTTGATGGAGATTGTAAAATTATAAGGAAAAAATTTTGAACACTATCAAACCAAAAGTACAGAGACCCAATAATGGTGAATTACGCCTTCATTACTGTGAGACTGTAAAACTCTATAAACGTACACTCAGAACCAAAAAAGCACAGTACAACACCAAGCAGCTGACACTAATTGAGGAGTCCATAAACACAAACAACTTCTGGCAAAATTGGAAAAAACGTTTGAAAATCTAAATGAGGAATTAGCGGTACAAAATGGTGACATACAGTATGGACAACCCATTTTAAAACACTCTACAACACCGTTCAAATTGACACAATCGGAGAACAATGCCAAATTCATGAGAAGTTGAATGGATTAGAAAAAGCTATAAAGGACAATCAAAATCTATTGGACTCCCCAATTACTGACCAGGAGCTCTATAAGAAACTTCAGGCCCTCAAATTTAAAAAAGCATGCAGACCTGATGGCATCTGAAATTAGATGCTCAAATTCACTAGTGCAAAATGTCAATTGGCTATATTAAAACTGTTTAATTTGATCCTGAATGAAGGTTATTTCCCTGACTTCTGGAATCAAGGACTCATTACCCCAATCTTTAAGAACGGAGACACATTTGACCCTAACAATTACAGAGGCATTTGTGTGAACAGTAACTTGGGGAAGGTTTTCTGTAGTATAATAAATGTAAGAGTTCTAAACTTCCTTAATAAGCACAATGTCTTGAGTAAAAGCCAAATTGGATTTATACCAAAACATTGCACGACCGATCATATTTACACCCTACATGTATGCTTACTTTTTTCAACTTCCAAGAAGCATTTGATTCTATTTGGCATACAGGACAAAGTTATTGAAAGTGGTGTAGGGGGTAAAACTTATGACATAATTAAATCAATGTATACAGGCAATACGTGCAGCATCAAAACTGTCAACAAAATAACAGAATTCTTTAACCAGGGGCCGGGCCTTCGTCAGGGTTTCAATCTGAGCCCAGCACTCTTCAATATTTACATCAACGAAATGGCCACTATTCTAGAAAAATCCTCAGCCCCTGGTGTTAGTCTCCACAATTCAGAGGTTAAGTGCCTGCTCTTCACAGATGGCCTATGCCTGCGGTCACCCACAGCACATGGCCTACAGCAGAGCCTGGACTTGCTAGAGCAGTACTGCCAGACCTGGGCCCTGGCAGTAAACCCAAAAAATACTAAAATAATGATTTTCCAGAGAAGATCCAGAATTTAGGGAATTAGACCAAAGTTCTTATTTTTGGTCCAAAATACTGCACACACTACAATTACTAGGTTTAAAAATAAGCTCAACTGGACACCTTAATGATGCAGTGAATGAGCTAGAGAGAGAACGCACCCAGGGCCTTCTATGCTATTAAAAAACAAATTCAAATTGCAATGCCTATTAAAAAATTTGGCTAAAACTAATTGAATGTGTCATTGAACCAATTGCACTTCATGGCAGCGAGGTGTGGGGTCCACTTGCAAAACAAGATTTCACTAAATGGGACAAATACCCCATTGAAACTATGCATGCAGAGTTCTGTAAGATGCTCCTACATGTCCAGATGAAAACTACAAACAATGCATGCAGGGCAGAATTAGGCAAATATCCACTTATAATACAAATTCAAAAAAGAGCTATTAAGTTTTGGAAACATCTAAAATACAGTGACCCCCTCTCATATCATTACCAAGCCCTGCAATGCCAAGAGCTGAGCAAAGAAAAGAGTCCCCTCATCCAGCTGGTCCTGGGGCTGAGTTCACAAACCTGTTCTACAAACACACTGAAGCCTCAGGACCAAAACATTCAGTCAATCAGAATAAATAAAATTACAACACAGTCAAAACAAAACTACATTGCTTATTGGGAAACCCAAGCTCAAGCACAAAGCAAAATGCAGTGCTATCTGGCCCTAAATTGACAGTACACCGTGGCTAACTACTTGACTGATCAAAACCTTAGAAAAACCTTGACAAAGTACAGGCTCGGAAAACACAGCCTTGCCATTGAGAAGGGTAGACACAGGAAAACCTGGCTCCCTGTAGAGGAAAGGCTGTGCAACCACTGCACAACAGCAGAACCTGACAAAATGTAAAAAATATGAAACAATTAGAGTGTCATTTCCCCAAATCCTTATTCAAGGTTTCAATGACCTCTTTGATGAGAATAGACGCCCCGTCCTGTTGGGGGAGGAAGCAGAGAGCTGTGGGTTGGCAGCGCACTACATTGCTGCCTGCCATAAGAGGAGGGACAGTGTCTGACAGACCAACCAACCTGCACATGTCCTCTATATTGTTATTGTTCAATGGTTATTCTGACCCTTGGTTATTCTTGTTTCTGTTGTCCTGTTGCCAATATTGATTATTATTATTCTAATATTTTAAATATCCAAAGAACGCTTTGGCAATATGTACATTGTTACGTCATGCCAATAAAGCAAATTGAATTGAGAGAGAGAGAGACAGAGAGAGAGAGAGAGAGAGAGAGAGAGAGTACAATCCAGAGCCAGGACCAGAGACAGGCCAAGCAAGAGGGCCTCCCATGTGCTCCCATCACAGAAGCAATCACCCCGAAGTGCTACCTTGCTACCTACCGATCACGTGTGTCTTGCACTGGCACTGTCCTGACTGCTGGTGACAGGCGCCATCGTCTTCCCGGGTGCCTGCAGCGCTGCAGCCACACGGTAGACAGCCCTCGGGGGCTCCACTGCTGCAGACCCTACGATCCAACCTGACACGCATCACACCGCCTGCCAGACACACGCCCCTTACACTTACCCCCAACCTAGAGAGAAGAAGAGAGGTGGATGGAGGGGGAGGGAGGGAGGGATGGGGAGGAAAAGGAGGGGATGGAGGGGAGAAAGAGAGGGAGTAGGGGATGGAGAGGTGTGAAGGAGAAGGAGATGAGATGAGGAGGGAGAGATACGGAACAAGGGGGAAAGGACGGTGAGGGAGAGGAGGGGGAGATGAGGAGGGATAGGGTGAGGGAAGGAGAGGGAGAGAGAGAAACATGTTACAAATTAGTCCACCTGGGCAGCAGTGCATTGTGGGAGTGTGTCACGGATGAGTGGCTCAGACTCGCCGAGGCCTCTTGGATACTTTTTTTAATCTCATTTACTGAGAAGGAGGGGAGAGGAGGAGAGGAGGATGAGGAGGGAAGGTTAAAGAGATCATAACACCTCTGAGTCTGTGTGTGTGTGTGTGTGTGTGTGTGTGTGTGTGTGTGTGTGTGTGTGTGTGTGTGTGTGTGTGTGTGTGTGTGTGTGTGTGTGTGCGTGTGTGTGTGTGTGCGTGTGTGTGTGTGTGTGAGCACGTATATCGTGTGCGTGTGCGTGTGTAAGTGTGTGTAATGCTGTGTGTGTAGGTGTGTGTGTAAGTGTGTGGGTATGTGTGTTTGTGTGTGTGTGTTTCCCCAGAGGGTTCTACATGGAACCCAAAAGAGGGGACTGCCGAAGAACCCTTTTAGGTTCTAGATAGTACCTTTTGGAACCCTTTTTTCTAAGAGTGCATGCTCCCTCTACATTGGCAAACACAAAACGGAGAAAGATACAACATGATATAGAAGCTAAGCCAATGGAGCTCGGCATGGGACCTTAGACTGAGAGAAAGCAATGAATCCTGAGCAATGGAACTAAGGAGGGAGTAATCCTTCATTGGGAGAATTTAAATCAGCTAGAACTCTCCCTGGGATGGACCCGCAGATTGATTTAGAATTTGTCATCCACTGTCTCTATCGACACCATCTGTCTCTCCAAAATGGCCGCTGTGATGTGCAGATAAAGAAAGGGAGGGAACGCTTGGTTTCTCTCTAGACGTCTGGGAGCAGTAATGACACATTTACATACTCACCCTGTGTGTCCTGAGAGAGAGAGAGAGAGAGAGAGAGAGAGAGAGAGAGAGAGAGAGAGAGAGAGAGAGAGAGAGAGAGAGAGAGAGAGAGGACAAAGCTGTGAACGATCTGAGAGATAAGGCAAGAAGGGATTTCTATGTCATCAAAAGGAACATAAATGCTATTTCACCTTAAAATGAGAGTACAATTTGGCCCTAAACAGAAAGTACACAGTGCCAGAATAACAGAACACTGTGACTGACTATGTATAGACTCATTGAGCATAGCCTTGCTATTAAGAGAGGCTGCTGTAGGCAAATCAAATCAAATGTTTTTTGTCACATGCGCCAAATACAACAGTCAAAATGCTTACTTACAAGCCATTAAACAACAATGCTTTAAGAAGTTAATAAAAAATAAAAATAAGTGTTAAGTAAAAAATTGAAAATAGAAAATAAAAGTAACAAATATTTAAACAGCAGCAGTAAAATAACAGTAGCGAGGCTATACATGTATACAGGGGATACCGGTACAGAGTCAATGTGCGGGGGCACCGGTTAGTTGAGGTAATTGAGGTAACATGCACATGTAGGCAGAGTTAAAACTTCTTAGGGAGCGGCTCCCGAGGTGACAGTTTTGGAGAGTCTGGCGTGCCCAAAGTAAAATGCCTCCCACTCAGGCCCAGAAAATAGGACATGCACATAATTAGTACTATTGGATAGGAAACACTCTGAAGTTTCTAAGAGTGTTAAAATATTATTTGTGAGTATAACAGAACAGATATAACAGGCAAAACCCAGAGGAATTTCTGTCCTGGAAAAAGTGTTTTTGACACATTGCCTCATTTTGAACCCCTCCCTATTGAAAACAGACATATATGGGAGTAAGATTACAGTACCTATTGCTTCCACTGGATGTCAACAGTCTCTAGACAGTGTTTGATGATGTTTAGTTGCTCTGGATGGTAATAGAAGAAGAATTTCTAAGTGGTCATCGGATGTAAAAAAAGAAGAGGAAGCGCGTTCACGGGCTTGTGCGCGCTGTGGTTTTTTCCTTTCCTATCATCCAGTTTATAATCCGGTTGAAATATTATAGTAAATATACATAAAAGTGTTCCTAAGGATACATTATCAATGATGTTTGATTGTTCTTGGACAAGTGTATAGGTATAGGTTGAACGAGTTCTCTTCACGGTTCAATGGGCGAGTGGACGCTGTATTTTATGAACATAATGCGCCAACCAAACAGAGATTTATGGATATAATAAATGACTTTTTCTAACAAAAGAACCATTGGATGTCCTTGTTGGACACTTGGGAAGCCCTCAGCAGAGGTTCTTCAAAAGGTAAGGGATTTGTTTTCACTGTGAAATGTGTTTTGTGTGAACCGCGATGGTTTATGAATTTATGCTAACGGAAAATTTGAGGTGCTACCCTCAAACAATCAAATGTTGTGCTTTCGCCGTAAAGCCTTTTTGAAATCTGACAACGCTGTGATATTGCCAGGAATCAGAGCTTTTGATGACTATGCAACACTATATTGATGAATGTTTAATAATTCAACTTTTGGATTTTGAATTTGGTGCCTTGCATTTCACCGGGTAGAGTCGGGAGTGGGGCGCTCCCAAAGTAGTTAAAGTGACTATGCATAGATTATAAACAGAGAGTAGCAGCAGCATAAAAGAGGGGTCTGGGTAGCCCTTTGATTACCTGTTCAAGAGTCTTATGGCTTGGGGGTAGAAGCTGTTAATAAGCCTTTTGGACCTCGACATGGCGCTCCGGTACCTCTTGCCGTGCAGTAGCAGAGAGAACAGTCTATGACTAGGTTGGCTGGAGTCTGACAATTTTTAGGGCCTTCATCTGACATCGCCTGATATAGGACCTGGATGGCAGGAATCTTGGCCGTTCACACTACCGGGCCGTTCACACTACCGTCTGTAGTGCTTTGCGGTCGGAGGCCGAACAGTTGCCAAACCAGGCAGTGATGCAACCAGTCAGGATGCTCTCGATGGTGCAATTGTAGAAACTTTTGAGGATCTGAGGACCCATGCCAAATCTTTTCAGTCTCCTGAGAGGGAACAAACTTTGTCATGCCCTCTTCATGCGTGTCTTAGTGTGTTTGAACCATGATAGTTTGTTGGTGACATGGACATCAAGGAACTTGAAGCTCTCAACCTGTTCCACTACAGCCCCGTCGATGAGAATGGGGACGTACTCGGTCCTCCTTTTCCTGCAGTCCACAATAATCTCCTTGGTCTTGATCACGTTGAGGGAGAGGTTGTTGTCCTGGCACCACACGACCAGGTGTCTGACCTCCTCCCTATAGGCTGTCTCATCATTGTCAGTGATCAGGCCTACCAATGTTGTGTCATCGGCAAACTTGATGATGGTGTTGGAGTAGTGCCTGGCCATGCAGTCATGAGTGAACAGGGAGTACAGTGTGGAGCGCAATAGAGATTGCATCATCTGTGGATCTGTTGGGGCGGTATGCAAATTGGAGTGGGTCTAGGGTTTCTGGGATAATGATGTTGATGTGAGCCATGACCAGCCTTTCAAAGCACTTCATGGCTACAGATGTGAGTGCTGCGGGTCGGCAGTCATTTAGGCAGGTTACCTTAGTGTTCTTGGGCACAGGGACTATGGTAGTCTGCTTGAAACATATTGGTATTACAGACTCAGTCAGGGACAGTTTGAAAATGTCAGTGAAGACACTTGCTAGTTGGTCAGCGCACGCTCGGAGTACACGTCCTGGTAATCTGTCTGAATGTTGAATGTTGACCTGTTTAAAGGTCTGACTCACATCGGCTACGGAGAGCGTGATCACACAGTCGTCCGGAGCGGCTGGTGCTCTCATGCATGTTTCAGTGTTACTTGCCTCGAAGAGAGCATAGAAGTAATTTAGCTCGTCTGTTAGGTTTGTGTCACTGGGCAGCTCGTGGCTGTGCTTCCCTTTGTAGTCTGTAATAGTTTGCAAGCCCTGCCACATCCGACGAGCGTCAGTGCCGGTGTAGTACGATTCAATCATAGTCCTGTATTGATGCTTTGCCTGTTTGATGGTTAGTCGGAGGGCATAGCGGGATTTCTTATCAGCTTATCAGTTAGAGTCCCACTCCTTGAAAGCGGCAGCTCTATCCTTTATCTCAGTGCGGATGCTGCCTGTAATTCATGGCTTATGTACGTATGGTCACTGTGGGGGGGACGTCATTGATACAATTATTGATGAAGCCAGTGACTGTTGTGGTGTACTCCTCAATGCCATCAGAAGAATCACGGAACATATTCCAGTCTGTTCTAGCAAAACAGTCCTGTAGCTTAGCATCTGCTTCATCTGACCACTTTCATATTGACCAAGTCACTGGTGCTTCCTGCTTTAGTTTTTGCTTGTAAGCAGGAATCAGGAGGATAGTTTTGCCAAATGGAAAGCGAGGGAGAGCTTTGTACGCATCTCTGTGTGTGGAGTAAAGGTGGTCTAGAGTTGTTTCCATCTGGTTGCACATTTAACATGTTGCTAAAAATTTGGTAAAACTGATTTGAGTTTCCCTGCATTAAAGTCCCCAGCCACTAGGAGCACTGCCTCTGGATGAGCGTTTTCCTGTTTGCTTATGGCTGTATACAGCTCATTGTGTGTGGTCTTAGTGCCAGCATCGGTCTGCAGTGGTATATAGACAGCTACAAAAAATATAAATGTAAACTCTCTTGGTAAATAGTGTGGTCTACAGCTTATCAGATACTCTACCTCAGGTGAGCAAAACCTTGAGACTTCCTTACATTTTGTGCACCAGCTGTTGTTTACAAATATGCATAGGCCACCCTTGCCTTTCCAGAGGTCGCTGTTCTATCCTGACGAAAAAAGCATAACCCTTGTGGTGTCTTAAGGGTCAAAAATGACCCGCCACTATGTTTAACAGCAGAGAAAATGCCCTAAATTATATTTTTTCAACTTGAAATTGTATGACTTTTCCTATAGTGGCCCCAACATTATAAAAAGTGAAACATCGCCTTTGTTCATATTTCTATGAAAGCTGTACACCACCAGGGTACAAATATTGTCTTAGGGTCATTTTTGACCCGGCTGTTATAAAATAATTTACACACCACAAAAACCAAAGACACACACACACACCCAATGACAAATTGAGATGATGTGTGCTATTGATTGAACTCAGCCAGCAGCTCCTGAAGAGGAAGATCACCATGGTTGGCACAGGTAGAAAGAACAAGCCTGAGCTCCCCCTGCACTCCTCGCAACAAGGGGGAGAGAGGCCTTCTCATCAAAGTTTGCCTTCACCCCCACCACCTCTCTAGTTTCTTACCTCCCAAAGAGGAACAAGAATGTGGTCCTCCTGAGCACACTGCACAAAACGGCTGAGATCAGTGATTGTGAGGACAGGAATCCAGCCATCATCCTGGACTACAACCACAACAAAAGAGGCGTGGACAACCTGGACAAGGTGATTGGAACTTACAGCTGCAGGAGGATGACTGCCTGCTGGCCCCTGGTCATCTTCCATAAGATCATTGATGTGTCCTCATACAATGCCTTTGTGATATGGAACAAGATCAACCCTACTTGGATGTCTGATAAGCGGAACAAGAGGGTGTTGTTCCTGGAGCAGCTGGGAAAGGCACTTGTAACCTCACACATTCAAAGAAGGGAGCGCCTCCCCTGCACAGCAGCGTCTGCAGCACTTGTGAAAGCTGTTCAGGGGGTTGAATCTTGTCCTGATCCACCTGAGGCTGCAGCTGGGACAGGCAAAAGGAGGAGATGCCAATTCTGCCCCCCAAAGAAGGACTGTAAAACAAATGCTATGTGCTGCACATGTGAGAAATACATCTGTAGAGTCCATGCACACACACTTGCATACTGTTCTACATGTGCTAATTAGAGGTGATTGATTTATGTTCTTCATGTTTTTGTTTTGTATCTATTACCTTATTTTATTCTTATTTATTGTTGTTTATACACCTTGTGGGTGGGTGCAATGGTTAAAAAAATTGGAGAAGACTAGTATTTTGTAGTTGAATTCCTCATGTACAGTATATAAGAATATCCCTATGTTGCCAAAAAAGTTCAAGACTGTTATTGTTTTCCTTCAATAAAATGCATTCAAAACAACTTTCTGCACATTTCTGCTACTTTCTTAGGCTATACAAGTGCTATCACTTGCTAAAATGTATGTTTACACCTATGCAGTACCTTTAGCAATAATAATTATAATAGTAATAAACCTCTACATTAGTAAAGAAAACAATTATGACAAGTGTGTTGTCATAAAAACGAGTGGTGTCCACTGATTAAATACAGTCTTTCTGCATTGTGAGGAACAACCCAGATATTCACAAAGTTTGTGATGAATGACAGGTTGATTCTTCATGCAAAATAGATTTGGGGTTTAAAATTCAATTAAGCTGCTTTATTTTAGGGGTTTAGTGGAGGCGGGTCATTTTTCACCCTTAGGACAATGGTGTATGTTAGCTGTATGTTAATCATGTCGTCGTTCAGCCACGACTCGGTGAAACATGATATATTACAGTTTTTAATGTCCCGTGGTAGGATATACGTGCTCGTAGTTCATCTATTTTATTATCGATTGATTGTAAATTGGCTAATAGGACCGATGGTAAAGGTAGATTACCTCTCAGCGACGGATCCTTACAAGACACCCGGACCGTCGTCCACGATATCTCAGTCTTTTCCCATCTCTTTCGGCGCCATTGATACTTAGACCTGGGAAAATAGACCTGGCTCTCAAGGGAAGACAGGCTATGTGCACACAGCCCACAAAATTAGGTGGAAAATGAGTTGCACTTCCTAACCTTCTGCCAAATGTATGACAATATTAGAGACAAATATTTCCCTCAGATGACACAGACCCACAAAGAATTCGAAAACAAATCCAATTTTGATAAACTCCCCTATCTATGTGTGAAATACCAGAGTGTGCAATCACAGCATGTCATGACTTCCGCCGAGGTCGGTCCCTCTTCTTGTTCGGGCGGTGTTCGGCGGTCAACGTCACCGGTTTTCTGACCATCATCGCTCCCCTTCTCATGTGTTTTGTTGGTTTTGTCTAATTGTACACACCTGTTGTTAATTTCTCCCAATCACGCACCTGTTTATAATTCCTTCTTTCCCCTCTTCCCATTGTGCGTGATTGTTAGGTTGTACCACTTGTTCTTGTATGTTCCCCAGCTTGTGTACTGAGGGCTATTGTATTGTGGTTCCCGTAATTGCCGGGTTGCTGGTAAAGCGCCCGTTTATTTTTGAAGTTCGTGTGAGTATTTGGTTTTCGCCCGAGTTATTGTTTGTGGACTGGTGACTCAATTAAAATACCTTTTCACATGTGAACTACCTCTTGCGCCTGACTCTTTTCCACAACTGAACCACGGACCTTACAGAATCACGCACCCGTAATATGGAGTCAGCAGGAGCAGCAGCACCTAGCAGAGGAGTCGAGGAACGCGTCCTCGAACACTCAGTCATGTTACAGCAGCTTGGGGCCACTATGGACCGCGTTGTCCAAACTCTGGACCGCTGGGGGAGACAGGAGGTCTCCCCAGTACCTCGACCACCCCAACCAAGGGGGTCTCCACCAAACCCTCCGGAATCCGGAACCAGTGGGATTCGTCTCTCCCTTTCCAGGGAATATGATGGGACAGCAGCACGGTGCCAGGCGGTTTTGCTACAACTGGACCTCTACCTGGCCACCGTGCATCCAGCTCCCTCTGGAAGGGAGAGAGTGTCCGCACTTGTCTCCTGTCTCACTGGGAGAGCGCTGGAGGGGGCCAATGCCGTGTGGGGAGAGGGAGACGCGGCGTTGGACTACTTTGAAGAGTTTACCCGTCGCTTCCGAGCTGTTTTTGACCATCCTCCTGAGGGGAGAGTGGCGGGGGAGCAGCTCTTCAACTTAAGACAGGGGACAAGAAGCGCCCAGGAGTTCGCCCTTGAGTTCCGGACGTTGGCCGCCGGAGCGGGCTGGAATGACAGGGCCCTCATCGACCACTATAGGTGCAGCCTACGTGAGGACGTCCGGCGGGAACTGGCATGCAGGGACGCCACCGTTACCTTTGACCAACTGGTAGACCTCTCCATTCGGTTGGATAACCTGCTGGTCACCCAATCCCACCCTCCGGCATCTCCTCTCCAGAGCCCATGAAGCTAGGAGGGGCAACGCGTAGGGAGGCTGGAGGAGGAGCTTTCACCTGCACCAGTTGTGGCCGCAGAGGGCACACTGCTGGTCGGTGTAGGGGTGGTTCTTCTGGGAGGAGAGACGGCAGGCAGAGCACTCTGGCGTCACCTCTGGTGAGTATGCACCACACTCACCCAGAGTCCTCTGTTGATCAACTGTTTGTGTCTGTGTGTTTTCCGGATTTTTCCCCACATTCCCAGCATAGGGCGCTCGTCGATTCAGGCGCAGCTGGGAATTTCATTGACAGAGCGCTTGCGCTTAGGTTAGAGATTCCCATTAACCCTGTGGTCAGACCTTTCCCTGTTCATTCTTTAGATAGTCGACCATTAGGGTCCGGGGTAATCAGGGAGGCCACCATCTCTTGTCATGGTGACGCAGGGGATGCATGAGGAGAGAATCAGTCTCTTCCTCATTGACTCACCTGCGTTTCCTGTGGTATTAGGCCTTCCCTGATTAGCCTTGCATAACCCCACCATTTCCTGGCAACAGAGGACTCTCACGGGGTGGTCGCGAGAGTGCTCGGGGAGGTGTATAGGGGTTTCCGTTGGTGCAACCACGGTGGAAAGTCCAGACCAGGTCTCCACCGTGCACATCCCCTCTGAATATGCCGATTTGGCTCTCGCCTTCTGTAAGAAGAAGGCGACTCAGTTATCACCCCATCGACGGGGGGATTGTGCGATAAATCTCCTGGTAAACGCTGCGCTTCCCAGGAGTCACGTGTATCCCCTGTGCCAAGCGGAGAAGGAGGCTATGGAGACATATATCTCTGAATCCCTGGGTCAGGGGTACATTCGGCCTTCCATTTACCCCACCTCCTCAAGCTTCTTTTTTGTGAAGAAGAAGGGATGGAGGTTTGCGCCCGTGCATTGATTATCGAGGTCTCAATAAGATCACGGTAAGGTACAGTTACCCGCTGCCGCTTATCGCTATGGCAACTGAGTTAATGCACAGGGTGTGCTTCTTCACGAAACTGGATCTCAGGAGTGCATAAAATCTGGTGCGTATCCGGGAGGGAGACGAGTGGAAGACAGCGTTTAGCACCACCTCAGGCCATTATGAATACCTCGTCATGCCGTACGGGCTGATGAATGCTCCTGCAGTGTTCCAATTCTTTGTAGACAAGATTTTCCGGGACCTGCACGGTCAGGGTGTAGTGGTGTATATCGATGACATTCTGATATACTCTGCTACACGTGCCGAGCATGTGTCTTTGGTGCGCAAGGTACTTGGAAGACTGTTGGAGCATGACCTGTACGCAAAGGCTGAGAAATGCTTGTTCTTCCAGCAGGCCGTCTCTTTCCTATGGTATCGCATTTCCACGTCCGGGGTGGAGATGGAGAGTGACCGCATTGCTGCCGTGCATAATTGGCCGACTCCCACCACGGTAAAGGAGGTGCAGCGATTTTTAGGGTTTGCCAATTATTACCAGAGATTTATCCGGGGCTTTGGTCAGGTGGCAGCTCCCATTACTTCACTGCTGAAGGGGGGTCCGGTACGTCTGCAGTGGTCAGTTGAGGCGGACAGGGCTTTTAAGCAACTAAAGGCGTTGTTCACTTTGGCTCCCGTGCTGGCTCACCCGGATCCTTTTTTGGCATTCATAGTAGAGGTGGATGCGTCCGAGGCTGGGATAGGAGCCGTGCTCTCCCAGCGCTCGGGCACCCCACCGAAGCTTCGCCCCTGTGCTTTCTTCTCTAAAAAGCTCAGTCAGGCGGAGCGGAACTATGATGTGGGGGACCAGGAGTTGTTGGCTGTGGTCAGGGCCCTGAAGGCATGGAGACACTGGCTTGAGGGGGCTAAACACCCTTTCCCCATCTGGACTGACCACCGTAACCTGGAGTACATCCGGGCAGCGAGGAGATTGAATCCTCGTCAAGCAAGGTGGGCCATGTTCTTTACTCGTTTTGTGTTCACCATGTCTTACAGACCAGGTTCCCAGAACCAGAAGGCAGACGCGCTGTCCCGGCTTTATGACACAGAGGAGCGGGCCATGGAGCAGACTCCCATACTCCCGGCTTCCAGCCTGGTAGCGCCAGTTTTGTGGGAGCTGGACGCGGACATTCAGCGGGTGTCACGTACAGAGCCCGCTCCCCCCCAGTGTCCCGTCGGGCGTCTGTACGTTCCCACTGCTGTCCATGACCAGTTGCTCTATTGGGTCCACACGTCACCTTCCTCTGGTCATCCTGGGATCGGTCGGGCAGTGCGCTGCCTGACTGGGAAGTACTGGTGGCCTACCTTGGCTAAGGACGTGAGGGTTTATGTTTCCTCCTGCTCGGTGTGCGCACAGTCTAAGGCTCCTAGACACCTACCTCGAGGTAAGCTAAATCCCTTACCCGTTCCACAATGGCCGTGGTCACATTTACCAGTGGATTTCCTAACTGATCTCCCTCCTTCTCAGGGGAACACCACGATCCTGGTCGTTGTGAGTCGATTCTCTAAGTCCTGTCGTCTCCTTCCTCTGCCCGGACTCCCTACGGCCCTACAAACTGCGGAGGCCCTGTTTAACCACATTTTCCGGAACTACGGGGTGCCAGAGAATATAATGTCTGATCAAGGTCCCCAGTTCACGTCCAGAGTCTGGAAGGTGTTCATGGAACATTTGGGGGTCTCGGTCAGCCTTACCTCGGGTTTTCACCCTGAGAGTGAATCAGGATGTGGGCAGGTTTCTGCGGTCCTATTGCCAGGACCGGCCGGGGGAGTGGGCGGCGTTCATACCTTGGGCAGAAATGACACAGAACTCGCTTCGCCACTCCACCACTAACCTCTCCCCCTTCCAGGTTGTGTTGGTGTACCAGCCGGTTCTGGCACCATGGCATCGGAGTCAGACCGAGGCTCCTGCGGTGGACGATTGGTTCAAGCGCGCAAAGGAGACCAGGGAGGCCACCCATGGTCACCTCCAACAGGCCGCGCTGCGCCAGAAAGCCAGCGCAGACCGTCACTCAGGAGGGGCAGGTTTCAACGCGAAACCTGCCCCTCCGCTTGCCATGCCGGAAGCTGGGTCCGCGGTTTGTGGGGCCATTTAAAGTCCTGAGGAGAGTGAACGAGGTGTGTTATAGGTTACAGCTTCCCCCCTGATTATCATATTAACCCCTCGTTCCATCTGTCTCTCCTCAGGCCGGTGGTGGTTGGTCCGCTCCACGACTCTGAGGTGCGGGAGGTTCCTCCGCCCCCTCTGAACATCGAGGGGGTCCCGACGTACTCCGTCCGCTGCATTCTGGATTCGAGACGTCGGGCGAGGGGCCTTCAGTATCTCGTGGAGTGGAAGGGGTACGGTCCGGAGGAGAGGTGCTGGGTTCCGGTGGCGGATATATTGGACCCTGAACTGCTGCGGGAGTTTCATCGTCGCCGACCGGATCGTTTCATCATCGCCGAACGCCGACCGGATCGCCCTGCGACCCTGTGAACTACCTCCTGCGCCTGACTCTTTTCCACAACTGAACCACGGATCTTACACAGCAGAAAGATTTGTGACCACAAGACAAGGGCAACCAGTGAAGAACAAACACCATTGTAAATACAACCCATATTTATGCTTATTTATTTTCCCTTTTTGTACTTGAACTATTTGCACATTGTTACAACACTGTATATAGACATAATATGACATTTGAAATGTCTCTATTCCTTTAAAACTTTTGTGAGCATAATGTTTACTGTTTTGTATTGTTTATTTCACTTTTGTTTATTATCTAGTTCACTTGCTTTGGCAATGTTAACATATGTTTTTGGTGTGCCAATAAAGCCCTTAAATTGAAATTGAATTGAGAGAGAGAGAGAGGGTGGGGGAAGGGGAAGAGGGGCAAGATAGAGCGGAGAGTGAGAGAGAGAAAGCAAAAGAGAAGGAGAGTGAGGGGAGAGAGAGAGAGAAAGAGAGGAACGGGTGGGGGGAGAGTTAGTGAGAGGAGGGGGAACAGAGAGAGAGAGAGAGAGTGGGAGAGAGAGAGAGAGGCAGGGGTGAAGGGTGAAAGAGAGATAAAGGAGTGGGTGAAGGGGTTTAGAGCAGAAAGAGGAGTGGAGGCGGAAGGGAGAGGGGGGTTGAATGTTAGCTCATTATAATTCTATCACACAGTATATAGGACTCGCTAGTAATATACCTGTAGTGTTGTGCACACAGTCGTCACACAACCCTCCCCCTCTTCTGTAGTGTTCGGTGGGGTGGGCGTCAGCTGGGATGTCTATAGTGACAGGAGAGGGCGTGCCATTGGCAGTCACATGGTCGACAGCCGTAGGCCAGGACCTGGTCACCTGACCTGAAAGGTTTATCGTTGTAGGTAGGAGCGCAGCGCTCGCGCTGTAACACACACACACACACACACACACAAAACAAAGTAAACAGAACAAAACAATAGAATAAAATTTAACTATAAAGTGCTCTGTTCTATTCTATTAAAACAAAGCAGTAGCCAACTAGGACCTCCGTTAGAGAAGGGGAAAAAAACAGAGCGTTGGACATCAAACTGAACAACACAGGCAGTCCAGCTGCATAGAACACAAACACCTTTTATCAGAGAGAAACAGGACACAGTACAGTCATTCACAATCTGCTGTCGTTCATTGTGTTGGCATTGTGCTGCTACCTAAAAGTTCACTCTCCTGTACTCACAGTGAAATGTACAGACACACCAGAGGGAAATCAGGTTGGGAAATTAAAAGTGACTTTCAACAACCGTGCCGTTAAAATAAGCCACTTTTATGTCAAAACAAGCATGTTGACGTGTGAGGCAGAGGAGGGAAAAAAGACAAGGAATGAAAAATGTATTTTTTGTGTTGGCGCTGGAGCGCCGAAGGTCTTTGATTCTGTTCAGCAGTCAGTACAAATTAGGGTGGACAAGAGGAGCATCAAATGGAATGATTAAACATGTATTAAAAAACACAGGGTTCCCTGGTGACACACGCACACACAGTCACACACACACACACTCCAACCTGTGCTGGCTGCTACGCTGCTGTCTGACACACAGAGATGGAAGGAGGGAGGGAGGGAGGGAGGGAGGGAGGGAGGGAGGGAGGGAGGGAGGGAGGGAGGGAGGGAGGATGGTGGAAAGAGAAAAGAGGGGAAGAGATGTAGAAAGGGAGGGGGGAGAGAGATGGAGGGGGAAAAAAGGGACACATTGAGGCAGATTGGGGCCAAGAATACTGCTGAGTGGAGGGGCCCTATTCCACAGGGAATCACTAACCCAGAGAGAGCAAGAGAGAGAGAGAGAGAGAGAGAGAGAGAGAGAGAGAGAGAGAGAGAGAGAGGTAGAGAGAGATTGTAGGAGATGGTGTAACAGCAGAGAGAGAGACGACAGGAGAAAATAAGAGGAACACACACACACAGCCCACCAAGTCTCTCCACAATAGCTCCTAACTAGCTTCCATCTGGACTAGACAGAGATATGAAGCCACTAAAATACATGTCAGTCAGCCCATAGAGAACAGTACACACGCACCAACCCACATGGGACTGAGACAGAGAGGAGACAGTACCGTCAGGGAATATACAGTGTGTTTAAAATGAGACAAAGAACCACTGGGAGAGACACGATAATTAATCACACACACACACACACACACTCTCTCTCAGACCCTCTCTAGCTAGCTACACTAACATATTTATCTGGATCTCTTTCCCTTTAGTTGTACAAGGAGTCACATATAACATTACCAAAACATACATGTATTTCCATGTCTAATACATGAATATGATTTAAAGACTTAAATTGTGTGTGTGTGTGTGTCTGTCTCTGTGTGTGTGTTTGAACAGTGCCTGGGCCATCGTTCCCCTGTTGGGTGATTATTAAGTGGATCTGATGAAGCAATGGGGGGATTCTCCTGAGACATCACACACACACGCACACGCACGCACGCGGGTCCGTCTGGGGAGGTGTGTGTTCACAGGCAGGCGTCCTGGCCAGTTAAAACAGGCCTCCATTAGCATGCATTGTCTGGCTCTCCTTGTTCCTCACCGCTTCACAAATCAAAGCTGCTTTTCATTCCTCACTTCCAAGAGAAATCCCTCTCTACGTCTCTCTCTTTCTTCCGCCATCCCTCCCTCCCTCTCTGTCTCTACCTCCCTCTCTCCACCCTCCTCTCCTCCCCCCTCGCTCTCACAGCTATGTGAGCAGCACAAATTAGCATAGCAAATGAAATATAAATGTTTTTTCCTTTCTTTCCTTTCTCTCTCTCTCCCTACTAATTAAGAAGTGTTGGGCTCTAGCTGGTTGGGATAGCAGCAGAACAAATTGTTTATGTAGAAATCCATACCTTAAAAAAACGCTTTGTGTTATTTGGGGAATCTGTGTTATTGCGAGAGGCCTACTTTCTTGCCACTCTCACTATCATTGCCATTGAATCATTCCTGGGCACGCTCTCTCCTCACCTCTCCACTGTGGTAGCCAGATTGTGTGTGAGCGCTTTCATGTACAAAATGGCTGGCGTGGCATCGCCACGTATGCACGTATGGTAGGGGGGGAGTGAGTTTCCCCAATACAATGTGAGGCCAGTGCAGAGAAAATATGATTAGTAACAACAGTGGCCATGTATTGTAGTTAGAGCTAGCTGACAGATGTCTGTGAAATAATGATAAATCAATGAGTTATGATAGAGAGTAATCACATGTTTATTGGTAATGCTAAACTGATGACTGTTAGGTTAGAGACATGTAATCATGTGTATTAACTGAAATCACTAACGATGGGGTAGGTATAGGAATAATCTCTGTGTTCAACTGTGGTGAAACTAGCTGACTGTGGGTTTAGCCTAATGGAGATGTCAACATTCTGAGTGTGTCTTCCTGGTTCTATCTAACCCCATTGCGAATGCCATGGCCAATTTCACGCTCCCCCTGGAAAGGTCGTGGCATCAGTGTGTGTGCGTGTATGTGTGTAGTGTGTGCACACAAGCATGACGTGTGTGTGTGTGTGTGTGTGTGTTTGTGAGCCACAGTTAACCTTTGTTACTGGTGAAAATGTGCTGCTTTAGCATGCTTTGCCAACAGAGGCCCTGGCCTCTACTTAGTGTCAGTATGGATCAGAAACACACACTCAGACAAGCCTCTCACGCACGCACACACGCACACACGCACACTCTACCTTTATCTGTCTTCCCCTCTTTCTTTCTTCCCTTGTTTCTCAGTAGCTAGAGTCTCCTCCTCCCTTCACCCCGTTCTCTTTCAGGCTTGTCTCAGTGTCACACAAACCTAGAACTAGCATTGAAGTAGAATGAGAAAACATGTCTGGGCTTGCTGGCGTGTGTGTGCCCTTGTGCGTATACTCTTCTCACGTCGAGCATGTGTGTGAGTGTTCGAGCATACATGCATGTGTGTGTTTGTGTGCGGGCGTGTGCACATGTCGAGGGTGTGTGTGTGTGTCAGTGTGTGCACGTCCTGCCCCTCCAATTCTCCCTCTCCAGTGATCATTCTGACACATGTCTGACCACCTCGGCCATTTTAATGTCACTGTGGAAATTCTGCAGCTGAGCATCAGCAGCCGTCACGGCCCAGCCTCCATCTAACTCTACAGAACACATACAATATTCATCACTAATATCTCTTCTCCTCAGCCTGCTGCTGCATGTCTCAACATTACACTGACACACGGCAGAAGATTCACTACTCAAGGCTGAAGCTTTCAGACACACACACACACATACGTACGCACACACTGACGCAAGTACCCACCAAGCACAACCTCTTGTAGGGCTATCTGTGTGTTTTCCATTCAAAACACACACATCATCTGAGGTTCATCTTACAGAAATCCTTTAGTTACCATTGCAAGTGTTTAGTCAGAATTATCACTGAGACCAATTTATACTGTATATATACACAGTACCAGTCAAACGTTTGGACACACCTACTCATTCCAGGATCTTTCTTTAATTTTACTATTTTCTACATTGTAGAATAATAGTGAAGACATCAAAACTATGAAGTAACACATATGGAATCATGTAGTAACCAAAAGTGTGAAACAAATCAAAATATATTTTTTATTTGAGATTCTTCCTTGATGACAGCTTTGCACACTCTTGGCATTCTTTCAACCAGCTTCATGAGGTAGTTACCTGGAATGCATTTCAATTGACAGGTGTGCCTTGTTAAAGTTAATTTGTGGAATGTATTTACTTTTTAATGCGTTTGAGCCAATCACTTGTGTTGTGACAAGGTAGGGGTGGTATGCAGAAGATTGCCCTATTTGGTAAAAGACCAGTAGCTAAAATAAACAAAGAGAAACAACAGTCCATCATTACTTTAATGCATGAATGTCAGTCAATCCCCAAAATGTCAAAAACTTTGAAAGTTTCTTCAAGTGCAGTCGCAAAAACCATCAAGCGCTGTGACGAAAACTGGCTCTCATGAGGACCGCCACAGGAATGGAAGACCTAGAGTTACCTCTGCTGCAGAGGATATGTTCATTAGAGTTACCGAGCCTCAGAAATTTCAGCCCAAATAAATGCTTCACAGAATTCAAGTAAGAGACACATCTCAACATCAACGGTTCAGATGAGACTGCGTGAAGTAGACTATGTGAATCAGGCCTTTATGGTCGAATTGCTGCAAAGAAACCACTACTAAAGGACATCAATAATAAGAAGAGACTTGCTTGGGCCAAGAAACACGAGCAATGGACATTAGAGCGGTGGAAATCTGTCCATTGGTCTGATGAGTCCAAATTTGAGATTTGGGGTTCCAACCGCCGTGTCTTTGTGAGACGCAGAGTATGTGAACGGATGACCTCCGCATGTGTGGTTCGCACCGTGAAGCATGGAGGAGGAGGTGCGATGGTTGAGGGTGCTTTGCTGGTGACACTGTCAGTGATTTATTTAGAATTCAAAGCACACTTAACCAGCATGGCTTCCACAGCATTCTGCAGCGATACGCCGTCCCATCTGGTCTGGGCTCAGTGGGAGTAAAATTTGTTTTTCAACAGGATAATAACCCAAAACACACCTCCAGGCTGTGTAAGGGCTATATAACTAAGAAGAAGAGTGATGCATCAGATGGCATGGCTTCCACAATCAACCGACCTCAACCCATTTGAGATGGTTTGGGATGAGTGCTCAGCATATGTGGGAACTCTTTCAAGACTGTTGGAAAAGCATTCCAGGTGACTGCCTCATGACGCTGGTTGAGAGAATGCAAAGCTGTCATCAAGGCAATGGGTGGCTACTTTAAAGAATCTCAAATATAAAACTTTTGACTGGTACTGTATATATAGAGAGTGAGACGGACACAGAGTGAAATGGAGAGAAAGAGAAAAAAAGAGAGTGAGGGTATTAGAAATGCATGCTGAGGGAGAGTCACTGTTCTAGTGATTTGAGACAGTATGTGGATTGCGACCCAGGAGAGCACTGGAGTACCAGAGGACTACACAACACACACACACACACACACATGCTCACACACGCACACACACACGTGCACAGGAAAACACACACACAGACAGACTAGAATGCATACGTAGAGCTGTCAGTTTTATTTCGTTACACACATATGCACACACATGCACGCACACAGAAACACACACACACTAGGGTGACCACATTTAAAATACCCAAAGGCGGGACAACAGGATGATTTTGCGTGAAATTCACAAGACAGTGTAGCCTACATGAATACAAAATGTTGGCAGCATTCTTCACATTTTACTGATGAAACTTCCAAACTCTGTTTGCATGCCAATCATTTCATCTCAATCAGTTTCATGGGAATATGTATTTAGATCTTCTTCAATTACTGTTTCGTGAGCATGCTGAGGAATATTTCTGTCTGTAATAAAGCTCTTTTGTGGGGAAAAACTCATTCTAATTGGCTGGGCCTGGCTCCCCAGTTGGTGGGTCTGGCTGCCAAGTGGGTGTGCCTATGCCCTAAATGGCCCACTCATGGTGGCGCCCCTGCCCAGTCATGTCAAATCCATAGATTAGGTCCTGATGAATTTATTTCAAATGACTGATTTCCTTATATGAACTGTAACTCAGTAAAATGTTGAGTTTATATTTTTGTACAGCATATATAGTCGGGTTTTACACTTAGGTTGGAGTCATTAAAACTCGTTTTTCAACCACTCCACAAATTTCTTGTTAACAAACTATAGTTTTGGCAAGTCGGTTAGGACATCTACTTTGTGCATGACACAAGAAACTTTTACAACAATTGTTTACAGACAGATTATTTCACTTATAATTCACTGTATCACAATTCCAGTGGGTCAGAAGTTTACATACACTAAGTTGACTGTGCCTTTAAACAGCTTGGAAAATTCCAGAAAATGATGTCATGGCTTTATAAGCTTCTGATAGGCTAATTGACATAATTTGAGTCAATTAGAGGTGTACCTGTAGATGTATTTCGAGGCGTACCTTCAAACTCAGTGCCTCTTTGCTTGACATCATAGGAATATCAAAAGAAATAAGCCAAGACCTCAGAAAAAAATTTGTAGACCTCCACAAGTCTGGTTTAGCCTTGGGAACAATTTGCAAACGCCTGAAGGTACCACGTTCATCTGTACAAACAATAGTACGCAGCCGTCATACCGCTCAGGAAGGAGACGCGTTCTGTCTCCTAGAGATGAACGCACTTTGGTGCAAAAAGTGCAAATCAATCCCAGAACAACAGCAAAGGACCTTTTGAAGATGCTGGAGGAAACAGGTACAAAAGTATCTATATCCACAGTAAAACGAGTCCTATATCGACATAACCTGAAAGGCTGCTCAGCAAGGAAGAAGCCACTGCTCCAAAACCGCCATAAAAAAGCCAGACTACGGTTTGCAACTGCACAAGGGGACAAAGATTGTACTTTTTGGAGAAATGTCCTACGGTCTGAAGAAACAAAAATGTAACTGTTTGGCCATAATGACCATCGTTATGTTTGGAGGAAAAAGGGGGAGGCTTGCAAGCCAGAGAACACCATCCCAACCGTGAAGCACGGGGGTGGCAGCATCATGTTGTGGGGGTGCTTTACTACAAGAGGGACTGGTGCACTTCACGAAATAGATGTCATCAAGAGGTAAGAAAATGATGTGGATATATTGAAGCAACATCTCAAGACATCAGTGAGGAAGTTAAAGCTTGGTTGCAAATGGGTCTTCCAAATGGACAATGACCCCAAGAATACTTCCCTTATAGTTGTGGCAAAATGGCTTAAGGACAACAAAGTCATGGTATTGGAGTGGCCATCACACATCTGTGTCTAGGATGTAGCAGTGTTTGTCAACTATAACAACAGCAACGACCCTACACATGGTGTCTAAGAGAGGACTGGGCCTAAATTATGCATGAGCCCTGATTAATAATGTAGCCGCTCCAAACAGTAGTCCAAAGAGGGACGTGCTGGCCCTTTGCTTTTCTGTATCACTGGGGGAGACATACTGTTCAGCAGTCCCAAGCTACTGGCTACAACCACACTGCGATGCATGAACACAGACGTCACTGTTGTTTTTTTGTCCGTCAAAAAAAGTAAACTGTTTTTGGATGAGTTTGTCCATCGAAAGACGGAGCATTTTTATCAGACAATCATCGCCATTGTCATTCATCCGGCAACGGATGACTCCCATCCAAAATTCTCAGACACTTCCCACCACTTTACCCATCTTCTCTTCACCACCCTCATCTCTCCCTTTCACCCCCGTCTTCTTCTAGTTTTCTCTCTCTTCCTTCTCGGTAACTATATTTGTGTGGGAGAGGCAGGATTTTTATAAACTAGATTTGGCCTGTGTGTGTATGTGGGTGAGGGCTTGAAATCCCCAAAAGTCCCAATAAGGATAGTAAAACAAGGAAAATTGTCCCTTGTTGGGACATTTCCTCAGGTCCCCATGAGGACAAATTCTATTTTAGGCTTAGGGGTTAGGTTTAGGGTTGCAAATAGGGTTAGGGTTAGAATTTGGGTTAGGGGTTAGGTTTAGGAGTTAGAGGTTAAGGTTAGGGTAAGGGTTAGGGGTTAAGTTTAGGAGTAAGGGGTTAAGGTTAGGCTAAGGGTTAGGGGTTAGGTTTAGGGTTAAGGTAAGAGTAAGAGTTAGGTTTGGGGGTTAAGGCAAATAGGATTTTTAATATAATCAATTTTAGGTCCCCACAAGGATAGCAACACATATGCTGTGTGTGTGTGTATGTCTATGTATGTCTATGTGCGTGTGTTACTCACATTGTGTCCCTCTGTATTGCACTCTGGCGGACAGGCACAGCGGTAGGGAGTCACACTGGTGACACCGTGATCAGCACTGCCATGACACTCACATCTAGAGAGAAAGAGAGAGGGAGCAGAATTAGGCCGATACCCGCTAAATATCAAAATCCAGAAAAGAGACTTTAAATTCTAAAACCATCTAAAATGAAGCGATTTCCAAACCGTCCATTACAAAGCCATCACCTACAGAAAGATTTACCGAGAGAATAGTCCGCCAAGCAAGCTGGTCCTGGAACTCTGTTCACAAACAGACCCCACAGAGGCCCAGGACAGCAACAGCAACACAATTAGACCCAACCAAATCATGAGAAACAAAAAGATAATTACTTGACACATTGGAAAGAATTGACCAAAAAACTGAGGAAACTGGAATGCAATTTGGCCCTAAGCAGAGTATGACCCAAAATTAAGGAAAGCTTTGACTACGTACAGACTGAGCATAGCCTTGCTATTGAGAGAGACCGCCATAGGTAGACGTGGCTCTCAAGAGAAGACAGGCTATGTGCACAATGCCCACAAATGAGTTGGAAACTGAGCTGCACTTCTTAACCTCCTGTCAAATGTATGACCATAGTAGAGACAAATATTTCCCTCAGATTACACAGATCCACAAAGAATTTGAAAACAAATCCAGTTTAGATAAACTCCCATATCTATTGCGTGAAATACCAGTGTGCCATCAAGGCATTAAGATATGTGACCTGTTGCCACAAGAAAAGGGAAACCAGTGAAGAGCAAACACCTTTGTAAATACAACCCATATTTCTGTTTATTTATTTTCCATTTCGTACTATTTGCACATTGTTATAACTTTGTACGTAGCCATAATATGACTTTCTAAACGTCTCTATTCCTTTTAAACTTTTGTGAGTATAATGTTCACTGTTAATATTTTATTGTTTATTTCACTTTTGTTTATTATCTATTTCACTTGCTTTGGCAACATAAACATATGTTTCCCATGCCAATAAAGCCCTTTGAAATGAGAGAGAGAGAGAGAGAGAGAGAGAGAGAGAGAGAGAGAGAGAGAGAGAAACCATCATTTGCAATGGATGTTAAAAAACAGACTTTGTTGACTTGTGTGAGGTGAAGAAAAAAATGTGTGGTGTACGTGATGCGTTAAGCCAATCAGAAATAAGACAGTGCCAAATCGGCACTTTCCTACATATGCATGCATTCTGGAGAGAAACACACCATATCTTTGCCACACCCCCCTTCCCTTTGTCTTGATGTAACATTTTAAATGATACTCAAAACACAATGTCTTCACAGATATTTTTGACGCTTTTCACTGAAAGCTGCAACTCAATCAGATATACCCATTGCCAAATCGCAGGCTTCCCAAACACAATTGTGATTTGAAACAATCCACAGCAAAAAATGTAACATGAATAAGCTAATGATCCTCTGTGGCTAGACAGGAGTAATTATGTAATGTTTGTTTCAAAACAAACATTTACTTTAGGGCAATCCAGCATCCTAACAGTGAGTGCACATACTGGAAAGATTTTGGCGAGAGTGAGCCCTCTCGCTTCGACCTCTTCCTCTCTGCTGAAACTATATCACCGGAGAAAGCATCCAAGCGAGCAAAACAGCGCCCATCTGTATGTAGCCCATGTCTCTGATGCCATCTGGACAGAAATAGTATGACATGCCATACTCTTTTGGTCCAGACAGCATCAGATACATGGTCTACGCATACTGAGATAGAGGGGCGCTATTTTGCTCCCTCGGATGCTTAAACTGAGATTGATGCGTTTTTCTGTTGGCGCGTGTCTCGGTCAAATGAATGATCAATATTTCAATATTTTATTTGGACGGTCAAGGAGAAACGGTGGGCCAGGCCCCCTAAGGCCCGTCAATAACGTTGGCCATGGCTAGGTCTGATATCTGATTGGAGGTTAACTTTACAGTAATACTATTGGTCAAAAACTCAGGTTGGAATCAAAAACAACTCAGATGCTTATAAAAGGGTCTAAGATTAATAGTTTTTTCTATTATTTGTTCCTGACCTGCTGTAGTGACATGCTCTTTCTTTCTCCATCCCATGGACTTTTGGGGCATGGCCTTTCAAGCTATGGTCTCTCTCTCTCTCTGTCCTTGTAATGCTTGTTAATGCTTTGTAACTTAATTTGATGCCTTGTATGTGAATCCATTCATTTTACAAAGTTATTAAATACACTATTTAGAATTCCAACTCAACCATAGTCTCCTTCCATATTCCTATTTATCCTATGGAGTCAGCTAAAGATAATTCATTTAACGGGCTAATTGCTTAGTCTTATTACGAGTACCATGTGATGTGTATTTTATATACTGCATATTCACATATCAAATATTACTGTTCAGTACAGCAGCTTAACCAAATATGATTCCAGCTTTAAGAACACTGGTGTAGACACAATGCATTATCATATGAAATGGATGTGACGCTTTAGCATGCACAATCATTATACTGTTTGCTACTCATCATACATGATATGGGAAGAGTCATTGTCAAATCCCTCAATTTAATTTAAAAGCAACACCCTCTGATAGGCAACTTATTTCTCTCTCTCTCTCGCTCTCTCGCTCTCTGGATGTCCCATTCAACATTTATAAATGCCACTGGAAATATCAGGCTCCGGTTGTAATGTACGACATCCAACCTGACATGTCTCAATCTCTCACACACACCCACACACACCCACACACGCACACACAAACACCGCTGCAGGTCACCTCGTTAATTATTCATACACACACGTTCAGACGCTGTCTCTTTCCTCTCTCTCTCCTCCTCTCTCCTCCGTTCTTCGTCTCAAGGTATTGAGTGTAATCTCATCTGAATAGAGAGGTGCCTAAAAGCATCAACCCCCACTCTCCCAGCCCCCAGACAAGAACCCAAGTCCCCCACTACCAAACATGAATAGGCTAATCTCTACAAACAGCACTAGCTAACATGCATAGTTGCATACAGCAAATCTACGCTGCTAAATACACTTGGAAAGTGGAGACATCATAGAACATCAAAAAGTAAACATTGCTGGAAACACCTTGCCGTTTTGGAAACACCGTCAAGTTTGCAAACAAATGGATTTGCGGTGGCTAATTAACAGTAAATAAGTTAAATGTTTTCGCCTCACAGTTAGCCAAGATGCTTGGCTAGCCAGCTAACATTGTTTTAAGTTAGTTAGCTATCACTTCTACACTATTTTGCTTGCTACAGTAGCTTCGACGAGACAATAGTAACCTGCATCCAAAATGACAGGTGTCCTTAGTTGTGTTTACATTTGACCATTGTAATGCACATTCATGTGTATCCACTTTCTACGTGTATATAAGGACTTAACTACAGTAGGGTCTGACGTGTAGTTCTCCCAGACAATGAGCAGACATGTTTACTGGCCTCTTTGTTACCTCAACAAGCCTGTCCACACACCTCCGAGAAACAGAGAGAGAGAGGGAGGAGGAGAGGGAGGAGGGTGTGTGTTGGAATGCCTCTGAAGAAACGAGTGGAGCAATGATGAGATTTGAACGTGTCTAAATCTCCATCCCTCTTCACTGTAACCTGCCCTTAATTAAAGAAGCTTATTTCACTCCGAAAGAGTGAAAGGGAGAGAGAAGACAGGGAAAGAGGGCGAGAGAGAGAACAAGGATAGAGAGAAAGAAAGATAGAGTAAGAGAGGGTGAGTGTGTGAGAGAGAGGGAATGACATTACTGCTTTCTTTATAATGACATAATTAGCATAGTCATAAGACTAGAGGGTGTTTAATGAAGAGATGTATACAGGACTATAACTAGAAGACTGCCTCAGGAGAGATAGAACACACTAAACCCTGACTAAAGAGACAGAGAGAAGGAGGGATGGAGGGCAGAACAGGAGAAAAGAAAAGTGCAACACAGATTGAGTGCCTGTAGCAGCCCGCAGTAGGTGGAATACATTAGAAGACTGAATTACTTTTCCCTGACAGCCTGCAATACACTGCTGTCTATCGGCTCACACTAGACAGACAGTGTGTTTGTGTGTGTGTTGGAATGATGTCCAGTGATGAGAAAATAACCAGGCTGCCATGACAGTTTCATGTGGCCATTCCTGGAAGGGCTAGAGGTCAGGGGTTAAATGTAAGGACCCCTGGCATGCCATCCTCTCAGATGCCTGTGTTATATTAGTTATTATTATTAGCCCTTCTGAATGTGTCCACATTAAAAGAGGTCAGGTTCTTTTACACACACACACACACCCTCCCTCCTCAGAGTAAGTCTACCTCCTCCCTCATCAGCTCTGATGGTGTTATTATGGGAGAATTATGATGATGTGAGCCAAGTTCCTAATAACAGCCTGTGTAGATGTTGTGACAGGGCCACTGTTAACTTGTGACTTCAGGCCTCAGTGACTGTATTTCCATGAGACATGCACTCTCATTGTCAGTGGTTTCAATTGAACGTTCTATTTAAGTTTGAAACAGTTTTAGTGGTCTTGAAGGCCAAACCAGGAGAGTACATCTCTATAGCCCAGGGCCTGTAGTCAATGAAATCATAATCAGTGGATCCTGAGAGACATAGAGACTATATAAGCTTGCTATAAAGTGTTATAATATGTCACTGATTAATATTGATGGAGAATAACAGAATTGTGGTCATTGAGGCCTGGTTCCAGATTCATAAAGTGGCTCAGAGTAGGAGTGACGATCTAGGATCCGGCCCCCTCTCTTATTACTACTCCGTAGTAGCGGTAGGTCACCCCTGTATCTTGCATGTGGTCCTGTCCACTCAGGTGGATCCTGACCTGGGTGGCCTGAACCATCTCCTGCAGGACTGGGGTGTTGTAG
This sequence comes from Brachymystax lenok tsinlingensis, assembly GCA_030435695.1. Taxonomy (NCBI): domain Eukaryota; kingdom Metazoa; phylum Chordata; class Actinopteri; order Salmoniformes; family Salmonidae; genus Brachymystax; species Brachymystax lenok. Next base: position 12,172,217 of record CM059786.1, on the reverse strand, counting down.
AAGTCGTTGTAGCCTGGACGCAGGTTGGGCTTCGGAGTCAACATACTGAAGGTGATGTTACCTTGGGAGTAGGTGACATCACTGAAACAGAAACACATGCAGAGAGTACAAAGTCAACAACAGAAAGAACAGAAAGTCAACTCTGAGGAATTCCCACTGTCTGTCTTTCTGTCTGTCTGTGTATGTGTCTGTGTGTGTGGTGTTCAGGTTCAGTATGAGGGCATGTGTTAGACTGTTACTGTGTTGCTGTCTCAGTAACGATAGGTGCTGCTACTACTGCATTATTCACTGAACACACTCCCACTGTTTCTATCCTTCTGTCTTATTTTTCCCACAATCCATCTCTGCATTCCCGCTACCCGATCCTAGCTCTACCTCTCCCTCCGTCTTTTTCTATCCCTCTCTCTACTTCTTGGACTCTTTCTCTCCCTCTCCTCCCTCTCTCTCCTTGGCTAATAGGGTCAGACTTATCCAGGCCAGTTCTACTGTGACGTCACCTCTGCTCTAACCTGTCTCTCTGCTCAAGGTGTGTGTGTGTTTGTGTGTTTCATTGTTAATCAAAATTAAGTATTAAAATGTGTGTGTCTGTGTGTGTGTGTTAAGCGTTTGGGGGGGGCAGGTACACCAATGTTTTGGAGTGTTGAAATATTGAGAGACTTGGTACTAAGCATCTGCTCTAAACACAATCACACACACACACACACACACGTATTCTTCAAAGTTTGATGCAGGGAGCAAAGGGTCTCAAAGCCCAATAACAGTTTGTATTAATTGTGTTTTTATTTACCTTTATTTAACAGTTTATCTTTGATATGTAGCTAATGAATGTACTAGGAGACGGTGTCAGTGTGCCAACCCACGGTGTTGCTGATTTATTTTATCACTCTAATCTATAATCATCACTTTAATCTTTATTTGTAAGAGGGATCCATGTTTATCCAATCGGGTGAAAGAGAAAGCACGTGACCTCAGCTCTGTAGGGGTTCTATTGCTGTGATTGGTGATCAAACACTTCCTGATTGTGTGTGTGTGATCGCAAGCATGTGTGTGTGCGCGTGCTAGTGTGCATTGTGTGTTCCTGTGTTTAATCGGAGCCTGGCCTGGGTGTTTCTATTCTCAGCCAAGCCCCTTCAGTCCCTCACTACTCCTACCATCTCCCAGACAGATCTGAAATCTGGGAACACACTACCAGGAACAGTGCCAAGACAAGCCAGAAAAGCTCCACACACACAGAGAAACAAAAGCATGTGTTCGTACCCACACATGCACATACTCTACCTTAAGATCCACTCGTCTTTTTTAGAATTTAAATTGGTACAAAAGGCATAGAAACCGTCAATTGCTTAGTAATAGGAAATAAATGTATTTCCATGACAGAATTAAAAAAGCTATTTTGGACAAACCAAAGAAGATATTTTCAAGTACATGGAACATAAAAGTTTGATATCACAAAATTTCAATTTTAAGTATTTTAGACATCAGAGCAACCTTGAGGGAATCTTATTTGAGTCCGAAAAGAATGTTCATACGATCGGGAAGATGACAGGGAAGCATATCCAACTGACAAACTCTTCGAAAAAACGATAAACTATTGAGACCTAAAAAGAACTGACACTGGCACAAGATGGACATTAACGAAATGAAAGTTAATGAAAATGTACGCTTAATCCAGTATAAACTAATGTATAGAAGTTCTTATACAAGAAACAAAATGTCATGTCTTAAGTGTAAAACTAACAACGACTCAATAATAGTCCAAAGGTTATGGGCTGAGTTAGAAAGTTGGCTGTCAGAAGCATCACAAAATAAATGTACTGTACATTTAATCGGTTTGCCTGCCTATATCAAGACATGGCATATGGGGATGTAGTGAGACAACTGATGGTTTGGACGATAATTTTGTGGAAACTGGAAATCAACCAATCCTCCATTATTAACACAATGGAAAGATCAAATGCTTTATTATCTAAATGCTGAAAGTGTGTGGGCGACAGAGAGAAACAGAATGGTGCAGTTTGAGGCCAAGTGATGCGGGCGCTGGAGATGTGAGCATGTGGGTCTGGGCAGGTGTGATGTCATTGATGTTTGTGTGTCTGTATGCGGTCGTTTGTATGCGTATGTTTTGTAATGTATAATGTATAAAAAAATAACAAAAATCGTACAAAAAAAGTTATTAACCTCAAAGCTCTCAAGTACCCTGCTACTATCCCACAAACCTTTGTTCCTAATCAAAGATGAAGCCTCTCTCTGGCCAAGCTGACACAGATTAGGACAGGAGGAATTGACTGTATGTGTGTGCGTGTGCGGATGTAAATAAGTTTGTTTGGTTACTGTTAGAGAAATAGAAATAGAGAGAGAGAAAAAGAGACGAGTGTGGGCTTAGTGGCTCCTTACCTGGGGGACTGTAGACAGTTGACAGTCTGGTCTGGGCTTAGTGGCTCCTTACCTTGGGAACTGTAGACAGTTGACAGTCTGGTCTGGGCTTAGTGGCTCCTTACCTGGGGGACTGTAGACAGTTGACAGAGTCTGGTCTGTCAGGGGTCCATTGTTTGGGGGTTGTACTAAGTAATCTGGAATTGTTTTAAGAAGGTCATACCAAGGACCATTTAGATATTTGATTAGACATTTTAAGACTCCTTGAAGTATCAAAAAAAGGTCTTACTGCTATTAGTCCATAGAAACGCATTGAATAACAGATTCACTACATGGAACAACAAATAGTCCTTACTTGTCATGATCATTGACAGAATTGGACCAAGGCGCAGCGTGCAGGGTTGAGTGAAACATATTTACTTTATTAGAAAGCAACTCACCAAAAACAAGAAAATCACAGCGACCATAACGCACTGTGTAGCGCATACACAGCAACTACACAACATAACATAAATATCCCACAACACAGGTTGGGGACTGAACAACCTAAATAGGATTCCCAATTAGAGACAATGACTAACAGCTGCCTCTAGTTGGGAACCCAAACCAACCAACATAGAAATACAACAAAAACACACCCCTGATCACGTCTGACCAAAACCACCATAGAGCAGCCAAAGGGCTATCTATGGCCAGGACATGACAGTACCCCCAAAAACGCAGACTCTGACTGCGACCAAAAGTCACTGGGGGTCTCTCGGGTGGGTCTTCGCTTTTGGCGGAGGCTCCGGTGCGGGCCGTCCCGGCCCGAGAAGACGCACTGGAGGCCCGGTACGTGGAGCAAGAACAGTACGTACCAGGCTGGGACGACATTCTAGAGACCTGGTGCGTGAAGCAGGAACAGTCCATGCCAGGCTGGGACGACACCCTAGAGGCCTGGTGCGTGAAGCAGGAACATTACGTGCCAGGCTGGGACGACACCCTAGCAGCCTGAAGCAGGAACAGTCCGTGCCGGTCTCTCGATGCGCACGGGGGGCCTGGTGCGCAGAGCAGGGACAGGACGTGCCGGGCTCTCGATGCGCACAGGGGACCTGATGCGCGGAGCAGGGACAGGCCGTGCCGGGCTCTCGATGCGCTGGGGACCTGATGCGCGAGCAGGGACAGGACAGGCCGTGCGGGCTCTCGATGCGCTGGGGACCTGATGCGCGGAGCAGGGACAGGCCGTGCGGGCTCTCGATGCGCTGGGGACCTGATGCGCGGAGCAGGGACAGGCCGTGCCGGGCTCTCGATGCGCACAGGGGACCTGATGCGCGGAGCAGGGACAGGCCGTGCCGGGCTCTCGATGCGCACAGGGGACCTGGTGTGTTGAGCAGGGACAGGACGTGACGGGCTCTCGATGCACACAGGGAACCTGATGCGTGGAGCAGGGACAGGCCGTGCCGGGCTCTCGATGCGCATAGGAGACCTGGTGCGTGGAGCAGGAACAGGCCGTACTGGGCTGTGGAGACGCACCGGAGATACAGTGGGCAGAGCCGGCGCAGGATCTCCTGGTCCAAGGAGGCGCACCGGAGACCAGGAGCGCTGAGCCGACACCCTCCTTCCAGTCTGCACACTCCCCCTAGCTCGACAGATGCGGGAAGCTGGCATGTCGTGCACCAGGCTGTGAACGCGCACTGGTAACACCCTGCGCTTCACCGCCTCACACGGGGCCTTACCAGTGAGACGCTCCCTCTGGTAAGCACGATGAGTTGGCACAGGTCTCCAACCTGGCTCAGCCAACCTCCCGTGTGCCCCACATTTTTGGGGGCTGCCTCTCAGGCTTCTTTGCCAGCCGTGTTCCCTCGTACTTCCTCTCATAGAAGAGCCGCTCTGGCGTCACTACCTCCAACTCCTCCCTGGGACGGCGATACTCCCCCTCCTGGCTCCAGGGTTCCTGCACGGTTGCACGCTGCTTGGTCCTGGTGTGGTGGGATATTCTGTCATGATCGCTGACAGAATTGGACCAAGGCGCAGCGTGCAGGGTTGAGTGAAACATATTTACTTTATTAGAAAGCAACTCACCAAAACAAGAAAATCACAGCGACCATAACGCACTGTGTAGCACATACACAGCAACTACACAACATAACATAAATATCCCACAACACAGGTTGGGGACTGAACAACCTAAATAGGATTCCCAATTAGAGACAACGACTGACAGCTGCCTCTAATTGGGAACCCAAACCAACCAACATAGAAATACAACATAGAACAAAAACACACCCCTGATCACGTCCTGACCAAAACCACCATAGAGCAGCCAAAAGGGCTATCTATGGCCAGGACGTGACATTACTGCTATTAGTCCATACAAACACATTGAATAACAGATTCACTACATAGAACAACAGATAGTCCTTACTGCCATTAGTCCATAGAAACACATTGAATAACAGATTCACTACATGGAACAACAGAGAGTTCTTACTGCTATTAGTCCATACAAACACATTGACTAACAGATTCACTACATGGAACAACAGATAGTCCGCAAAAATGATCCAAAGGAAGTTTGTTCTGAAGTGTTTTTCCTATATCTGAAAGATCAGGAAACATTCGCTGTTTTTTTTTTACATGTATTTAACCGCATATTTTTGGCATTAAACAGTCTCCATATTACTTCTATTAACATTCCATTAAAACTTCCAACCGGTACCGTGGGACCTTCAGACGAGTCTTGTGAGGCTTGAATTTGGCCAACTTTAGAGGTGTATGTTTGTGAGAGTCTCACCTTTGCACAGAGAGGTCATATTAGTATGTGGCCCAAATGTTTCGGACACTGCAGACAGAAGTTAGCAGATCGGCTGTACCGACTTCAGAGGGGTCGCATAGTCTGACAAACACCGCTCTAGCACTTTTGGCTCGTGAGCACCACTTTGTGTGTGTGTGTGTGTGTACTGTACGTGGCGGTGAGTGTGTGTACCAGTCAGTCAGTCCACACAGGGAGATGTGCACCATCCCTGGATTATCTCCTATCGGCACAACAACAGTCTAGGCTGGGACACTGAGACACACAGCATGGAGCCTACTGAGCTGCACTGCTGCTCTGCTTCATTCATACACACACAGACATACACACAAACACACACAGATGCAAGCACACAAACATGTACACACACACACACTCTTCAGAGAGGAGATGGCTGTGTTTAATCTGGGGACTTGAGCTGAGACGCCGTGTCAGGACATCACCAGCCTTTACCCCTACCCCCTCCTTTCCTCCCTCTCTGTAAAATAGCTTTGTTGTGCTTAAACACAGAGGGAGATGAAGCCTCTGTCTCAGATTTCCCCTGGCTGAAGCCCCACAAACAAACACTACAGGTGCAGGGAGACAGATAGCCTACTGTACTGTCCTAGCCTCACAGCTCTACCTACCACAGATACACAGCCCTACCTACCACAGATACACAGCTCTACCTACCACAGATACACAGCTCTACCTACCACAGATACACAGCTCTATCTAACACAGAAACACTGCTTTATCTAACACAGATACACAGCTCTACCTACCACATATACACAGCTCTACCTACCACATATACACAGCTCTAGCTACCACAAATACACAGCTCTATCTAACACAGATACACAGCTCTACCTACCACAGATACACAGCTCTACCTACCACATATACACAGCTCTACCTACCACATATACACAGCTCTAGCTACCACAAATACACAGCTCTATCTAACACAGATACACAGCTCTACCTACCACAGATACACAGCTCTACCTACCACAGATACACAGCTCTATCTAACACAGATACACAACTCTATCTAACACAGATACACAGCTCTACCTACCACAGATACACAGCTCTACCTACCACAGATACACAGCTCTATCTAACACATATACACAGCTCTATCTAACACAGATACACAGCTCTATCTAACACATATACACAACTCTATCTAACACATATACACAGCTCTACTTACCACATATACACAGCTCTACCTACCGCATATACACAGCTCTAGCTACCACAGATACGCAACTCTATCTAACACAGATACACAACTCTATCTAACACAGATACACAGCTCTACTTACCACATATACACAGCTCTACCTACCGCATATACACAGCTCTATCTAACACATATACACAGCTCTACCTACCGCATATACACAGCTCTAGCTACCACAGATGCACAGCTCTATCTAACACAGATACGCAACTCTATCTAACACAGATACACAACTCTATCTAACACAGATACACCGCTCTACTTACCACATATACACAGCTCTACCTACCGCATATACACAGCTCTACCTACCGCATATACACAGCTCTACCTACCGCATATACACAGCTCTATCTAACACAGATACACAATTCTATCTAACACAGATACACAGCTCTAACTACCACAGATGCACAGCTCTACCTAGCACAGATACACAACTCTAGCTACCACATATACACAGCTCTACCTACCACAGATACACAGCTCTACCTAGCACAGATACACAGCTCTACCTAGCACAGATACACAGCTCTACCTAGCACACATACACAGCTCTACCTAGCACAGATACACATCTCTACCTAGCACAGATACACAGCTCTACCTAGCACAGATACACAGCTCTACCTACCACAGATACACAGCTCTACCTACCACAGATACACAGCTCTACCTAGCACATATACACAGCTCTACCTAGCACAGATACACAGCTCTAGCTAGCACAGATACACAGCTCTACCTAGCACAGATACACAGCTCTACCTACCACAGATACACAGCTCTACCTAGCACAGATACACAGCTCTACCTGGCACAGATACACAGCTCTAGCTACCACAGATACACAGCTCTAGCTACCACAGATACACAGCTCTACCTAGCACAGATACACAGCTCTACCTAGCACAGATACACAGCTCTAGCTACCACAGATACACAGCTCTACCTAGCACAGATACACAGCTCTATCTAACACAGATACGCAACTCTATCTAACACAGATACACAACTCTATCTAACACAGATACACCGCTCTACTTACCACATATACACAGCTCTACCTACCGCATATACACAGCTCTACCTACCGCATATACACAGCTCTACCTACCGCATATACACAGCTCTATCTAACACAGATACACAACTCTATCTAACACAGATACACAGCTCTACTTACCACATATACACAGCTCTACCTACCGCATATACACAGCTCTATCTAACACATATACACAGCTCTACCTACCGCATATACACAGCTCTAGCTACCACAGATGCACAGCTCTATCTAACACAGATACGCAACTCTATCTAACACAGATACACAACTCTATCTAACACAGATACACCGCTCTACTTACCACATATACACAGCTCTACCTACCGCATATACACAGCTCTACCTACCGCATATACACAGCTCTACCTACCGCATATACACAGCTCTATCTAACACAGATACACAATTCTATCTAACACAGATACACAGCTCTAACTACCACAGATGCACAGCTCTACCTAGCACAGATACACAACTCTAGCTACCACATATACACAGCTCTACCTACCACAGATACACAGCTCTACCTAGCACAGATACACAGCTCTACCTAGCACAGATACACAGCTCTACCTAGCACACATACACAGCTCTACCTAGCACAGATACACATCTCTACCTAGCACAGATACACAGCTCTACCTAGCACAGATACACAGCTCTACCTACCACAGATACACAGCTCTACCTACCACAGATACACAGCTCTACCTAGCACATATACACAGCTCTACCTAGCACAGATACACAGCTCTAGCTAGCACAGATACACAGCTCTACCTAGCACAGATACACAGCTCTACCTACCACAGATACACAGCTCTACCTAGCACAGATACACAGCTCTACCTGGCACAGATACACAGCTCTAGCTACCACAGATACACAGCTCTAGCTACCACAGATACACAGCTCTACCTAGCACAGATACACAGCTCTACCTAGCACAGATACACAGCTCTAGCTACCACAGATACACAGCTCTACCTAGCACAGATACACAGCTCTATCTAACACAGATACTAACTCTATCTAACACAGATACACAACTCTATCTAACACAGATACACAGCTCTACTTACCACATATACACAGCTCTACCTACCATATACACAGCTCTACCTACACATATACACAGCTCTACCTACACATATACACAGCTCTATCTAACACAGATACACAATTCTATCTAACACAGATACACAGCTCTAACTACCACAGATGCACAGCTCTACCTAGCACAGATACACAACTCTAGCTACCACATATACACAGCTCTACCTACCACAGATACACAGCTCTACCTAGCACAGATACACAGCTCTACCTAGCACAGATACACAGCTCTACCTAGCACACATACACAGCTCTACCTAGCACAGATACACATCTCTACCTAGCACAGATACACAGCTCTACCTAGCACAGATACACAGCTCTACCTACCACAGATACACAGCTCTACCTACCACAGATACACAGCTCTACCTAGCACATATACACAGCTCTACCTAGCACAGATACACAGCTCTAGCTAGCACAGATACACAGCTCTACCTAGCACAGATACACAGCTCTACCTACCACAGATACACAGCTCTACCTAGCACAGATACACAGCTCTACCTGGCACAGATACACAGCTCTAGCTACCACAGATACACAGCTCTAGCTACCACAGATACACAGCTCTACCTAGCACAGATACACAGCTCTACCTAGCACAGATACACAGCTCTAGCTACCACAGATACACAGCTCTACCTAGCACAGATACACAGCTCTATCTAACACAGGTACACAGCTCTATCTAACACAGATACACAGCTCTACCTAGCACAGATACACAGCTCTATCTAACACAGGTACACAGCTCTATCTAACACAGATACACAGCTCTACCTACCACAGATACACAGCTCTAGCTACCACAGATACACAGCTCTACATAGCACAGATACACAGCTCTATCTAACACAGGTACACAGCTCTATCTAACACAGATACACAGCTCTGGAGCTCAAACTTTGGTAATCTGAATGAGTATAATCTTGATTAATATGTAGATCTATTTGCGTACTTCATCCACTGGCAGAATCCATTGTAAGTAAATCAACGACACAACTAGAAAGTACCAGAGAGCACTTGGAATCTAAGACCCTGTCTCCCTAACTCTACCTCCTCAGAGAGACGAAGACGAAGACGAAGACACAGAGACAGACACACACACATGCACACGAACGTGCACGCACACACACGCACACACACACACACAGTTACCTGGTACTGTCCGTTGACCAGGTCTATGGTGATGGTCAGCCCTTGGTCAATGTCCTCCTGTCCGGTCAGAATATTGGAAACCTAGGCTGTACCCATGTCCTGGTCATTGTTATAGCTGACAGGGTGGGCGTCCAGGTTGAGCCTCAACACACTGTTGTTAGCGGTGTCCTCCACCGCGTTCGGGATAAAATACCTGGACAGGGATGGGATACTGTGATGTTATGTGGATTTAGACTGGCTGTTTATGTAGCTGTGTTAATCTTTGTTGTGCTGAAAGTTACGAATTGGTTTTCTGTTAACTTGGTTAAATTAAAGCTTATGGGTCATTCCACCAATTATGTGCCTTTTGAGAAGTGTAACTTGGTAAAAAAAAATATTTAATTTCACCTAATTATAACATTCTGTCATAAAGAGCAGAACAAGTTTTCCCAAAATAAACATTTAAAAAGGAATAGATTCATCATACTGAAACGGGAGTTCAGTTCACCTTAAAATGAGGGATGACATGAAATACATAATAATCTCCAGAAATGACTTTGTCAAAGTTACAAAGTAACTAACTTGGGCTTTACAATGATGGTGAAAACAGACGGTGCACAAAGGGATATCAAAATGCATTATTTTGGCCCTTTAGCAAGTCTTGTGTTTATATAAAAAAATATATTGAACTTTCCATGTGGTCTATATTAAAGGGCACTTCATTTAATATTACAGGCTTTATTTTTAGGGGGGATTGTGCACAATTTCAACTTATTGTCTACTTAAAAAAATTATTATATAAAGGGACACAAAAGGCACTCTTTTTGTGGAACGACACTTATATAGTTAATAAATAAATCGGCATATCAATAAATAAATCTATCAGTATATCAGTCAATCAACCAATGAACCAAACTGTTGTTTACATACCTCCCCACTAAGGGGTGTACTCTGGGGTGGCTGAGGGGGCAGTGGCACTCTGACTGGGGATGGAGGAGGGCAGGAGGCCTGAATACACCTCCAGTCCTCCACTGTCTATCTGGATGGGGGAGAAAAATGAATCAGGTTGTGAGTTAAAAAAAAATGCTTACTAAACGTCATTTCATATTCTGCTATATTGCAAAAAATAAACGCAGAGACATTATTGCAATCAAACGAAAATCATCCTTCCACCTTCCCTTCATCCCTTCTTCAATCCCTCTCACCTATTAGTTAGTGTGTTAGGGTAAAATATGAAGTCCTGCATTCAGCCCATGAATTGATTTGACCCTGGAGAGACAGAAGAAAGAGAAGAGAGGGAGGGTGAGAGGCGCGAGGAGAAGAGAGGGATGTCAATGGTCTGTATTGAAGACTGTGAGCTGGATCCATAGTGACCAGTGGATTAGCTTATCTTTCTCTTTATTCTCTGTTAAAGGCACAACGACACTGAGCTGAGTGCTGTTTAGTTTATCTAGTAGTGTTATTTACAATTGACTGGGCTCTGAGCTATAGTAGGCTGCTCCATGCCTAATGTGGTAGGCCTCTTAGACTGAACACGAGGAACCAGAGACAAACAGATAACAGTCTCACTTGTTTTTTTCTCCCACTTTTTCCTTCTCTAATGCTGCATGTCTTTGTCTTTCTGCCTCTGACTGTCTCTCTCTCTCTCTCTCTGCCATAATCACTTGCCAGTTTTGCTGATACTACAGAATGGCATGGGTACTTAAGCTCTGTCCATCCTTTCAGGCTCTAGACAACTCTGTTTCATCAGCTATGTTTCAACTAATGCTTTTGGCACTTACAGAAACCCTGTACACACATAAGGAGCATATGAGCTATGAAACGGTTTTCTTTAGAAATGGTGTCTCTCAGTATCAGTGGTGAAACAGTAGCAGACTGTGTGTACTGTAGCCTGTTGGCAGTGGTAGGAGAGCTGGAGATCTGAGAAGGTTCAACATCAGGACGTGGATCCAAACACATGGAGATTTAAGAAAAGACTAAAGCCACAGGAGATAGAGACTTCCCTGCCTTTTCCCTGTCCAGCTAAGAGCCTCGTCTTTCCTACAGTGTGCCGAACAAAGTAACAACTCCTCTGTTGTTCCACACCTGTCACAACTAGAGCTAACATCTCACGTCAGAAGGCCTGCCATATTTATCTGTGTGTGTATGGATGTGTTTCACAGTGGGTGTGTACATCTGGAGAGATCAGATGTAGACAGGACAGTAGTAGAGGATGGAGGAGAGAAGCTCTACAGCCCAGGGCTTTGGATGAGGGCTTCTTTAGTGTGTGGAAACAAGATTAGGCCTACTGAAACACTGCACATTGTTGCTGTGATGATGCACTGTAAGCTCCCTCTCCCTCTCCCTCTCCCTCTCCTCCTTATTTTCTATTTTCTATTTGCTAAATGACTGGAACACCACAACCCCTGTCATGGCAAGCGAACCACAGCTGAAGAAGTGTTTAGTTACAGTATATTCAGAAAAAGGAGTGGTAGGACCACTAAGAAGACACTAAGAATACAGGGCCCCTTATTCAAAAAGCGTTTTAGAATAGGACTGCTGATCGTGGATATATTCTGTCTTTTAGATAATAGAAGAATGGACGAGGGGACCTGATCCTGGATCAGTTCTGCCTTTTAGATAATAGAAGAATGGACGAGGGGACCTGATCCTGGATCAGTTCTGCCTTTTAGATAATAGAAGAATGGGACGAGGGGACCTGATCCTGGATCAGTTCTGCCTTTTAGATAATAGAAGAATGGGACGAGGGGACCTGATCCTGGATCAGTTCTGCCTTTTAGATAATAGAAGAATGTACGAGGGGACCTGATCCTGGATCAGCACTCCTACTCTGAGAAGCTCTAGGAATGCAAGCCCTGATGTACATTGTATTCTGAGTATACATACTGTATGTGGCCATCTAAGGAGAAAATTTAGCACTGTGATAATTCAAAGGGTTATCCATGACGAGGATCCATCCTAGCATCTCCCCTTGGTCTTTAGTCAATCAATTTAATCAATCTGATCAACATTCTATGATTAAATCCACTGATCAGCATTCGTGACACAACACAAATCAGTGGGGGTGAACAATACAGCTGATCACTAGTATGGATCAGTATAATGCTGATCCTATCATGGGCTGATCATATGCTATCTAGGTGTAAATCACTGTTCAATAGCAGATGAGCAGCGTGACCGTGTAGTGGAAATCATTTATTATTAGGTTCCATAAAAGGAGATTGTACTCTCTGTTGCAAATCCTTTTCAGTGTGCTTCTATTCACACTGATGGAGGCTGTGAAAGAAATCCAGCTATAGGCCTGACCAGGATAAAGATATTCGACACAATGTCATATCATCGTTTCATGTTCTGTTAACTTAAAAAAGGCACTCGCACATCTGAGCTACACTGCTCTTGCTAGTGTCGCTCTATTTATTCCAGTGTACGTATCAGCCACTTGACCTGGCTTGTCAGTGCTTTCTTTTCTTTTCATATCATATTAACTTCAAAACATTTTGTCATTCCTCACTCATAGCCCTCTATCTGTGCCATACTGCACATCTTTGTATTTACCGTCATTTCATAACTAGGGTAGTTTGTATTTCCTTGGTGTTTCCCCAGGAAAGCACGGTGCGCCTACCCATATACTGTAGGTACAGTTGAAGTCGGAAGTTCACATACACCTTAGCCAAATACATTTAACTCAGTTTTTCACAATTCCTGACATTTGACCCTAGTAAAAATTCCCTGTCTTAGGTCAGTTAGGATCACCACTTTATTTTAAGAATGTGAAATGTCAGAATAATAGTAGAGAGAATGATTTATTTCAGCTTTCATTTCTTTCATCACATTCCCAGTGGGTCAGAAGTTTACATACACTCAATTAGTATTTGGTAGCATTGCCTTTACATTGTTTAACTTGGGTCGAACGTTTCGGGTAGTCTTCCACAAGCTTCCCACAATAAGTTGGGTAAATTTTGGCCCATTCCTCCTGACAGAGCTGGTGTAACTGAGTCAGGTTTGTAGGCCTCCCCCTTTTTCCTCCAAACATAACGATGGTCATTATGGCCAAACAGTTCTATTTTTGTTTCATCAGACCAGAGGACATTTCTCCAAAAAGTACGATATTTGTCCTCATGTGCAGTTGCAAACCATAGTCTAACTTTTTTATGGCGGTTTTGGAGCAGTCGCTTCTTCCTTGCTGAGCGGCCTTTCAGGTTATGTCGATATAGGACTTATTTTACTGTGGATATAAATACTTTTGTGCCTGTTTCCTCCAGAATCTCCACAAGGTTCTTTGCTGTTGTTCTGGGATTGATTTGCACTTTTTGCACCAAAATGCGTTCATCTCTAGGAGACAGAACGCATCTCCTTCCTGAGTGGTATGACGGCTGCTTGGTCCCATGGTGTTTATACTTGCGTACTATTGTTTGTACAGATGAACGTGGTACCTTCAGGCGTTTGGAAATTGCTCCCAAGGATGAACCAGACTTTTTTTCTGTGGTCTTGGCTGAGTTCTTTTGATTTTCCCATGATGTCAAAAAAAGAGGCACTGAGTTTGAAGCTAGGCCTTGAAATACATCCACAGGTACACCTCCAGTTGACTCAAATGATGTCAATTAGTCTATCAGAAGCCATTACATCATTTTCTGGAATTTTCCAAGCTGTTAAAGGCACAGTCAAAGTGTATATAAACGTCTGACCCACTGGAACAGTGAATTATAAGTGCCATAATCTGTCTGTAAACAATTGTTGGAAAAATGACTTGTGTCATGCACAAAGTAGATTTCCTAACCGATTTGCCAAAACTCTAGTTTGTTGACAAGACATTTGTGGAATGATTGAAAAACTAGTTTAATGACTCCAACCTAAGTGTATGTAAACTTCTGACTTCAACAGTATGTATGCATCATGTTGTATGATGTTGTCATTACCATTAGAGCTCAGTCTGACCCTCATGGCACTGTCTGTTCTGATTTCAGAGATGGGCGAGGTCAGAGGTCGAGTGTAAAAAGGCCTGCCGTCCTCCTCCAGCCCATCCAGGAAGAGACTGACGCTCCTGTCATGCACCTGTGGACCAATTATAACACATCATTACTCTGTGAGCGAAACACAACTGATTGTTACTCTGAACTAGCCTAATTAGAATGCACAATTTATTCTGCTAGCCAAGCAGAACTCTCCATAACTCTTTGCTTGAGACTTTATTTCACCTTAGACTAAATTGTATACAGTGAAGTGGAAACAGTTTAAATTCACTGACAAAGTTTGCCTGGTCCTTTATCAGGCCTGATACAAGCTCTGTTAGGGAGTATTTAACAGCATGTGGGGCTCTTGTTTGTGACTGAAAGTGAGAAGTGTTAGCAGGTACTGCTCAATCACAGTGTAGCCCAGGAGCAATCAGCGTTCAGTCTGCCAGTCAGTTAGATGCTAGGAATGAATTATACATACGGATAATCTTCCAGTTCATTTCCCTAGCAGAATCCCCCTCAGGCTAAAACCTCAGCCACAAATGAGCTTCCTGTTGACCAAAACCACTCCTCGCCCCGACCATGAATATTAAAACACAGACACAGTCAAAGCAACTGCTTCCCTTCAGATCAAAACTCTGGAAAAACATGTTTATAGACCTTAAAAACTTCACTGTCCCCTCTATCTCCATCTTCTTCTCAGTCTATTCCCCTCTCCCACTTTTTCTGGCTAGTGTATGCTGTGGTAGCACAGATAAAGGCCCTCTCTCTTTCTAGCACGCTCCCTCGCTCTCTCTCCCTCTCTCCCGCTCTCTCTCTCACGTTTGTGTTTTCTATCCGGCTCTTCTCTCCTTGCCTCTTTAGAGGAGTTGAAAAAGGTGCAGGGAAATAAGTCTGGCCCAAAACACCTTTGGGGATGAAGGAAAGGCGGCGCTCAGCTCCACAACTGCCTGCCTGTCTGGAGGATACTTAAGCCTCGCACTTTCATGACGGCTGATTGAAAACGGCAGAGACGAAGAGAGGGAGAGACGGAGAAAGAGAAGGAGGTAGAGGGAAGGGCCGCTCTCAAAATCTCTAACCAGCCAATGGCGGGTGTGGAGATCTGAGGCGTTGTCAAGGTGATGTAAATGAATTGGAAAGAGCTTCATCCTGCTTAGCGCCACAAGCCCCTTTGAATCCCGGCCAGCACTCGTTTGTTAGTTTTAGGATTTTTTTTTTTTTTTCTCTTCTTACATTTTCTTTGCTATCTTCATTATTTTTTTTTAACTATTGTTGCTTCAAAAAACCTTTGAGGAGTCAGGAGTTTCTTCTTCTTCTTCTTCTTTAAAGCTAGAATCCTTAGTTGAAACAATAACAAATACCCAACCCTGCCTCTGTTTTGGTAAACAGTTGAGGGATGTGCCTGGAGAAATGTTCCCACTCTCAAATTCATAGACAGATCCACGGATGCAAGTACTGACCATCCATGATATTAACATCTTAGTTTAACCCATGTTTTGAGGCTATACAGTGCTTGTTTACATTTACGTTGGTTGCAAACATTGGAGTAAAACAAGCTTATATTTTGGGCTTCTGATGAGGTAGGACGGTTGAACTACAGTAAGCTCATGAGGCATGTATAAGTTATATTCTTAAATAATTAATGGGTAAACTGTATATCATTAATTTATAAGTCTAAAAATGGATGTAGCAACTAAGGATTCTCTCACCTGTCCCCTCTCACCAGTCTTCATTCTCACCTGTCCCCTCTCACCAGTCTTCCTTCTCACCTGTCCCCTCTCACCAGTCTTCCTTCTCACCTGTCCCCTCTCACCAGTCTTCCTTCTCACCTGTTGCCCTCACCTGTCTTACTCACCTGCCCTATTGGCCGAAGATGCTGAAGAAGTGGAAAACTTTTAATGAATCACTGAGCACCATTCACAGCTTTTAAAGTTATCCTCTTTTTTGTGTGTGCGGGAGAATGCTATCTGCTCGAATGGAAAAGTGCCAAATGTAAACGGTTTTTTTAATATTTTATTTATTTAACCTTTATTTAACTAGGCAAGTCAGTTAAGAACAAATTCTTATTTACAATGACGGCCTACCAAAAGGCAAAAGGCCTCCAGCGGGGACCGGGGCTGGGATTATTTATTTTTATAAATAAATAAATAACATAAGTATAGGACGTAACAGACATCACGACAAGAGAGACAACACAACACTACCTAAAGACAGACCTAAGACAACAACATAGCATGGAAGCAACACATGACAACACAGCATGGTAGCAACACAACATGACAACAACATGGTAGTAGCACAAAACATGGTAAAAACTTTATTGGGCAAAGACAACAGCACAAAGGGCAAGAAGGTAGAGACAACAATACATCACACAAAGCAGCCACAACTGTCAGTAAGAGTGTCCATGGTTGAGTCATTGAATGAAGAGATTGAGATAAAACTGTCCAGTTTGAGTGTTTGTTGCAGCTCGTTCCAGTCGGTGGCTGGAGCGAACTGAAAAGAGGAATGACCCAGGGATGTGTGTGCTTTGGGGACCTTTAAAACCTCTTAGGGATAATTAAGGAGCAGTGGGTCACAGGCGCCCCACCTACGACAACATCCGGAAAAATGCAGAGCGCCAAATTCAAATTACAAATGTAGTAATATAAAACATTAATGAAAATACAAATGTTGCACACTGCTCAAAAGCTTAAAAGTCTCAAAAGCTTAGAAATCTCACAGCATTGTCAGATTTCAAAAAGGCTTTACGGCGAAATCATAACATTTGATTGTCTGAGGACAGGGCTCCGCATATTTTCAGCATTAGCATAATAACATAACCAGCACGGGTGTCACAAAACTCATAAAAAGCAATAAAATAAATTGCTTACCTTTGAAGATCTTCTTCTGATGGCAATCCGATGGGTCCAAGCAAGACAATCAATGTTCTTTTTGTTCGAAAAAGTCCCTCTTTATATCCATAAAGCTCCGTTTGGTTGGCACGTTTTGTTCAGAAATCCACAGTCCACTCGTCCATTATACATACAGACATACAGAGCGTTAAAAATATACCTATAAACTTTGTCCAAACAAATCAAACAACGTTTCCAATGGATTCTTAGGTACACTAATATGTATATTAACGATAATATTTCACACGGATAATATCCTGGTCGATAGAAAAGGAAGAAAACGAGGCGCACGCTCACGGTCCCGCGCGTCAAAGAGAAAAGTAACTTCCTCCCTCCGCCTGGAAAAACTTCTCTTATTCCTCTATTTTTCTAGATAAACGCATGAAACCTTGCCTAAAGACTGTTGACATCTACTGGAAGCCATAGGTACTGCAAGCTGGGAGCTAAAATCCAGCATTTCTTATAGGAAGTCAATGGCAAAAAAGGCACCTCACAGAATCACATTTTCCCGGATGGATTTTCCTCGGGTTTTCGCTTGCCAAATCAGTTCTGTTATACTCACATACATTATTTTAACACTTTTAGAAACTTCCGAGTGTTTCCTATCCAATAGTACTAATTATGTGCATATCCTGAGTACCAGGAATTTTACTTTGGGCACGCCAGACTCTCCAAAACCGTCACCTCTGCTGCCGCTCCCTAAGAAGTTAATGCCTGCGACAACACCAGCCTCTCCCGTCCCAACTCCTTTCGTCTCCCCTTTTTCCTCTTCCGCATGACATTGTCCACCACCCCCACTAGTCGCTTACCCTTCCCAACCATACTCTCCTCTTCCACTAGCATAACCTGATTGGACTCAGCCTCATCTACCCCACCATCTATAGCATGACTAAACTCAACCTCATCTAACCCACCATCTATAGCATGACTAGACACAGCCTCATCTACAACACCATCTATAGCATGACTAGACCCGGCCTCATCTACAACACCATCTATAGCATGACTAGACCCAGCCTCATCTACACCACTGTCTATAGCATGACTAGACCAAGCCTCATCTACCCCACCATCTGCAGCATGACTAGACCCAGCCTCATCTACCCCACCATCTGTAGCATGACTAGACCCAGCCTCATCTACACCACCATCTATAGCATTTCAAGACCCAGCCTGATCTACACCATCTATAGCATGACTAGACCCAGCCTCAGATACACCACCACATGTAGCATGACTAGACCCAGCCTCAGATACACCACCATCTAAAGGATGACTAGACCCATCTGAGCTACACCACCATCTATAGCATGACTAGACCCAGGATCATCTACCCCACCATATGTAGCAAGACTAGACCCAGCCTCAGATACACCACCATCTATAGCCTGACTAGACCCAGCCTCACCTACACCAACATCAATAGTATGACGAGACCCAGCATCAGATACACCACCATTTATAGCATGACTTGACCCAGCCTCATCTACCCCACCATCTATATCATGACTAGACCCAACCTCATCTACAACACCATCTATAGCATGACCAGACCCAGCCTCAGATATACCACCATTTATAGCATGACTTGACCGAGCCTCAGATACAACACCGTCTATTGCTTGACTAGACCCAACCTCAGCTACAACACCATCTATAGCATGACTAGACCCAGGATCATCTACCCCACCATATGTAGCATGACTAGACCCAGCCTCAGATACACCACCATCTATAGCCTGACTAGACCCATCTGAGCTACACCACTACCTATAGCATGACTAGACCCATCTGAGCTACACCAACATCTATAGCATAACTAGACCCAGCCTCATCTACACCACCATCTATAGCATGACGAGACCCAGCCTCATCTACCCCACCATCTATAGCATGACTAAACTCACCCTCATCTACCCCACCATCTATAGCATGACTAGACCCAGCCTCATCTACACCACCATTTATAGCATAACTAGACAGCCTCATCTACACCAACATCTATAGCATGACTAAACTCACCCTCATCTACCCCACCATCTATAGCATGACTAGACACAGCCTCATCTACACCACCATTTATAGCATAACTAGACAGCCTCATCTACACCACCATCTATAGCATAACTAGACGAAGCCTCATCTACCCTAACATCTATAGCATGACTAGATCCAGCCTCATCTACCCCACCATCTGCAGCATGACTAGACCCAGCCTCTTCTACCCCACCATCTGTAGCATGACTAGACCCAGCCTCATCTAGACCACCATCTATAGCACAACAAGACCCAGCCTGATCTACACCATCTACAGGATTTCTAGACCCAGCCTCAGCTACACCACCATATATAGCATGACTAGACCCAGCCTCAGATACACTACCATCTATAGCCTGACTAGACCCATCTGAGCTACACCACTACCTATAGCATGACTAGACCCATCTGAGCTACACCAACATCTATAGCATAACTAGACCCAGCCTCATCTACACCACCATCTATAGCATGACGAGACCCAGCCTCATCTACCCTATCATCTATAGCATGACTAAACTCACCCTCATCTACCCCACCATCTATAGCATGACTAGACCCAGCCTCATCTACACCACCATTTATAGCATAACTAGACAGCCTCATCTACACCACCATCTATAGCATGACTAGACGAAGCCTCATCTACCCCAACATCTATAGCATGACTAGATCCAGCCTCATCTACCCCACCATCTGCAGCATGACTAGACCCAGCCTCTTCTACCCCACCATCTGTAGCATGACTAGACCCAGCCTCATCTAGACCACCATCTATAGCACAACAAGACCCAGCCTGATCTTCACCATCTACAGGATTTCTAGACCCAGCCTCAGCTACACCACCATATATAGCATGACAAGACCCAGCCTGATCTATACCATCTAAAGCATGACTAGACCCAACCTCAGCTACAACACCATCTATAGCATGACTAGACCCAGGATCATCTACCCCACCATATGTAGCATGACTAGACCTAGCCTCATCTACCCCACCATATGTAGCATGACTAGACCCAGCCTCAGATACACCACCATCTATAGCCTGAATAGACCCATCTGAGCTACACCACCATCTATAGCATGACTAGACCCAGCCTCATCTACACCACCATCTACAGCATGACTAGACCCAGCCTCATCTACACCACTGTCTATTTCCTGACTAGACCCAACCTCAGCTACAACACCATCTATAGCATGACCAGACCCAGGATCATCTACCCCACCATATGTACCATGACTAGACCCAGCCTCAGATACACCACCATCTATAGCCTGACTAGACCCATCTCAGCTACACCACTACCTATAGCATGACTAGACCAATATGCGCTACACCACCATCTATAGCATGACTAGACCCAACCTCATCTACTCCACCATCTATAGCATGACTAGACCCTGCATCATCTACCCAACCATCTGTAGCATGACTAGTCCCAGCCTCATCTACCCCACCATCTATAGCATGACAAGTCCCAGCCTGATCTACACCATCTATAGCATGACTAGACCCAACCTCAGCTACAACACCATCTATAGCATGACTAGACCCAGGATCATCTACCCCACCTTATGTAGCATGACTAGACCTAGCCTCATCTACCCCACCATATGTAGCATGACTAGACCCAGCCTCAGATACACCACCATCTATAGCCTGAATAGACCCATCTGAGCTACACCACCATCTATAGCATGACTAGACCCAGCCTCATCTACACCACCATCTATAGGATGACCAGACCCAGCCTCAGAAACACCACCATCTATAGCATGACTAGACCCAGGATCATCTACCCCACCATATGTACCATGACTAGACCCAGCCTCAGATACACCACCATCTATAGCCTGACTAGACCCATCTCAGCTACACCACTACCTATAGCATGACTAGACCAATATGCGCTACACCACCATCTATAGCATGACTAGACCCAACCTCATCTACTCCACCATCTATAGCATGACTAGACCCTGCATCATCTACCCAACCATCTGTAGCATGACTAGTCCCAGCCTCATCAAACCCCACCATCTATAGCATGACAAGTCCCAGCCTGATCTACACCATCTATAGCATGACTAGACCCAACCTCAGCTACAACACCATCTATAGCATGACTAGACCCAGGATCATCTACCCCACCTTATGTAGCATGACTAGACCTAGCCTCATCTACCCCACCATATGTAGCATGACTAGACCCAGCCTCAGATACACCACCATCTATAGCCTGAATAGACCCATCTGAGCTACACCACCATCTATAGCATGACTAGACCCAGCCTCATCTACACCACCATCTATAGGATGACCAGACCCAGCCTCAGAAACACCACCATATATAGCATGACTAGACCCAGTCTCATCTACCCCACCATCTATAGCATGACTAGACCCAACCACAGATTCACCACCATTTATATCATGACTAGACCCAGCCTCATCTACCCCACCATCTATAGCATGACTAGACCCAACCTCATCTACACCACCATCTATAGCATGACTAGACCCAGCCTCATCTACACCACTGTCTATTGCCTGACTAAACCCAACCTCAGCTACACCACCATCTATAGCATGACTAGACCCAGCCTCATCTACACCACCATCTACAGCATGACTAGACCCAGCCTCATCTACACCACTGTCTATTGCCTGACTAGACCCAACCTCAGCTACAACACCATCTATAGCATGACTAGACCCAGGATCATCTACCCCACCATATGTACCATGACTAGACCCAGCCTCAGATACACCACCATCTATAGCCTGACTAGACCCATCTCAGCTACACCACTACCTATAGCATGACTAGACCAATCTGCGCTACACCACCATCTATAGCATGACTAGACCCAACCTCATCTACTCCACCATCTATAGCATGACTAGACCCTGCATCATCTACCCAACCATCTGTAGCATGACTAGTCCCAGCCTCATCTACCCCACCATCTATAGCATGACAAGTCCCAGCCTGATCTACACCATCTATAGCATGACTAGACCCAGCCTCATCTACCCAACCATCTGTAGGATGACTAGACCCAGTCTCATCTACAACACCATCCATAGCATGACTAGACGCAGCCTCATCTACCCCACCATCTATAGCCTGTCTAGACCCATCTCAGCTACACTACCAACTATAGCATGACTAGACCCAGCCTCATCTACACCACCATCTATAGCAAGACTAGACCCAGCCTCAGATACACCACCATTTATAGCATGACTAGACCCAGTCTCATCTACCCCACCATCTGCAGCATGACTAGACCCAGGATCATCTACCCCACCATCTGTAGCATGACTAGACCCAGCCTAATCTACACCACCATCTATAGCCTGTCTAGACCCATCTCAGATACACCACCAACTATAGCATGACTAGACACAGCCTCATCTACCGCACCATCTATAGCATGACTAGACCCAGCCTCAGCTACAACACCATCTTTAGCCTGACTAGACTCACCCTCTTCTACCCCACCATCTATAGCATGACTAGACCCATCTCAGCTACACAGCCATCTATCGCCTGACCAGACCCATCTCAGCTACACCACCATCTATAGCATGACTACATCCGGCCTCATCCACACCACCATCTGTAGCATAACTAGACCCAGCCTAATCTACCCAACCATCTGTAGCATACCTAGACCCAGCCTCATCTACCAAACCATCTGTAGCATGACTAGACCCAGCCTCATCTACAACACAATCTATAGCCTGACTAGACCCAGCCTCATCTACACCACCATCCATAACATGACTAGACCCTTCCTCATCTACACAACAATCTATAGCATGACTAGACCCAGCCTCATCTACACCACCATCTATAGAATGGTTAAACCCAGCCTCATCTACACCACCCTTCTGTAGCATAACTAGACCCAGCCTCATCTACCCAACCATCTGTAGCATGACTAGACCCAGCCTCATCTACCCAACCATCTGTAGCATGACTTGACCCAGTCTCATCTACACCACCATCTATAGCATGACTAGACCCAGCCTCATCTACACCACCGTGTATTGCCTGACTAGACCCAACCTCAGCTACAACACGATCTATAGCATGACTAGACCCAGCCTCATCTACACCACCATCTGCAGCATGACTAGACCCAGCCTCATCTACACCACTGTCTATTGCCTGACTAAACCCAACCTCAGCTACACCACCATCTATAGCATGACTAGACCCAGCCTCATCTACACCACCATCTACAGCATGACTAGATCCAGCCTCATCTACACAACTGTCTATTGCCTGACTAGACCCAACCTCAGCTACAACACCATCTATAGCTTGACTAGACCCAGGATCATCTACCCCACCATATGTACCTTGACTAGACCCAGCCTCAGATACACCCCCATCTATAGCCTGACTAGACCCATCTCAGCTACACCACTACTTATAGCATGACTAGACCCATCTCAGCTACACCACTACCTATAGCATGACTAGACAAATCTGAGCTACACCACCATCTATAGCATGACTAGACCCAACCTCATCTACTCCACCATCTATAGCATAACTAGACCCTGCATAATCTACCCAACCATCTGTAGCATGACTAGTCCCAGCCTCATCTACGCCACCATCTATAGCATGACAAGTCCCAGCCTGATCTACACTATCTATAGCATGACTAGACCGAGCCTCATCTACCCAACCATCTGTAGGATGACTAGACCCAGTCTCATCTACAACACCATCCATAGCATGACTAGACGCAGCCTCATCTACCCCACCATCTATAGCATGACTAGACCCAGGATCATCTACCCCACCATCTGTAGCATGACTAGACCCAGCCTCAGATACACCACCATCTATAGCCTGAATAGACCCATCTCAGCTACACCACCAACTATAGCATGACTAGACCCAGCCTCATCTACACCACCGTCTACAGCAAGACTAGACCCAGCCTCAGATACACCACCATTTATAGCATGACTAGACCCAGACTCATCTACCCCACCATCTATAGCATGACTAGACCCAGCCTCATCTACCCCACCATCTATAGCATGACTAGACCCAGCCTCAGCTACAACACCATCTATAGCCTGACCAGATCCATCTCAGCTACACCACCATCTATAGCATAACTAGACCCAGCCTAATCTACCCAACCATCTGTAGCATAACTAGACACAGCCTAATCTACCCAACCATCTGTAGCATAACTAGACCCAGCCTCATCTACCCAACCATCTGTAGCATGACTAGACCCAGCCTCAGATACACCACCATCTATAGCCTGAATAGACCCATCTCAGCTACACCACCAACTATAGCATGACTAGACCCAGCCTCATCTACACCACCGTCTACAGCAAGACTAGACCCAGCCTCAGATACACCACCATTTATAGCATGACTAGACCCAGCCTCATCTACCCCACCATCTATAGCATGACTAGACCCAGCCTCATCTACCCCACCATCTATAGCATGACTAGACCCAGCCTCAGCTACAACACCATCTATAGCCTGACCAGATCCATCTCAGCTACACCACCATCTATAGCATAACTAGACCCAGCCTAATCTACCCAACCATCTGTAGCATAACTAGACCCAGCCTAATCTACCCAACCATCTGTAGCATAACTAGACCCAGCCTCATCTACCCAACCATCTGTAGCATGACTAGACCCAGCCTCAGATACACCACCATCTATAGCCTGACTAGACCCATCTCAGCTACACCACCATCTATAGCATGACTAGACCCAGCCTCATCTCCACCACCATCTATAACATGACTAGACCCATCTCAGCTACACCACCATCTATAGCATGACTAGACCCAGCCTCATCTACAACACCATATGTAGCATTACTAGACCCAGCCTCATCTCCACCACCATCTATAACATGACTAGACCCATCTCAGCTACACCACCATCTATAGCATGACTAGACCCAGCCTCATCTCCACCACCATCTATAACATGACTAGACCCATCTCAGCTACACCACCATCTATAGCATGACTAGACCCAGCCTCATCTACAACACCATATGTAGCATTACTAGACCCAGCCTCATCTCCACCACCATCTATAACATGACTAGACCCATCTCAGCTACACCACCATCTATAGCATGACTAGACCCAGCCTCATCTACAACACCATATGTAGCATTACTAGACCCAGCCTCATCTCCACCACCATCTATAACATGACTAGACCCATCTCAGCTACACCACCATCTATAGCATGACTAGACCCAGCCTCATCTACACCACCATCTATAGCATGACTAGACCCAGCCTCATCTACACAACCATCTATAGCATGACAAGACCCAGTCTCATCTACCCCACCATCTGTAGCATGACTAGACTCCAGCCTCATCTACCCCACCATCTATAGCATGACTAGACCCAGCCTCATCTACAACACCATATGTAGCATTACTAGACCCAGCCTCATCTCCACCACCATCTATAACATGACTAGACCCATCTCAGCTACACCACCATCTATAGCATGACTAGACCCAGCCTCATCTACAACACCATATGTAGCATTACTAGACCCAGCCTCATCTCCACCACCATCTATAACATGACTAGACCCATCTCAGCTACACCACCATCTATAGCATGACTAGACCCAGCCTAATCTACACCACCATCTATAGCATGACTAGACCCAGCCTCATCTACACAACCATCTATAGCATGACAAGACCCAGTCTCATCTACCCCACCATCTGTAGCATGACTAGACCCAGCCTCATCTACACCACCATCTATTGCATGACTAGACCCAGCCTCAGATACACCACCATCTATAACATGACTAGACCCAGCCTCATCTACACCACCATCTGTAACATGACTAGACACAGCCTCATCTCCACAACCATCTATAGCCTGACTAGACCCATCTCAGCTACACCACCATCTATAGCATGACTAGACCCAGCCTCATCTCCACCACCATCTATAACATGACTAGACCCATCTCAGCTACACCACCATCTATTGCATGACTAGACCCAGCCTCATCTACAACACCATATGTAGCATTACTAGACCCAGCCTCATCTCCACCACCATCTATAACATGACTAGACCCATCTCAGCTACACCACCATCTATAGCATGACTAGACCCAGCCTCATCTCCACCACCATCTATAACATGACTAGACCCATCTCAGCTACACCACCATCTATAGCATGACTAGACCCAGCCTCATCTACAACACCATATGTAGCATTACTAGACCCAGCCTCATCTCCACCACCATCTATAACATGACTAGACCCATCTCAGCTACACCACCATCTATAGCATGACTAGACCCAGCCTCATCTACAACACCATATGTAGCATTACTAGACCCAGCCTCATCTCCACCACCATCTATAACATGACTAGACCCATCTCAGCTACACCACCATCTATAGCATGACTAGACCCAGCCTAATCTACACCACCATCTATAGCATGACTAGACCCAGCCTCATCTACACAACCATCTATAGCATGACAAGACCCAGTCTCATCTACCCCACCATCTGTAGCATGACTAGACCCAGCCTCATCTACCCCACCATCTATAGCATGACTAGACCCAGCCTCATCTACAACACCATATGTAGCATTACTAGACCCAGCCTCATCTCCACCACCATCTATAACATGACTAGACCCATCTCAGCTACACCACCATCTATAGCATGACTAGACCCAGCCTCATCTACAACACCATATGTAGCATTACTAGACCCAGCCTCATCTCCACCACCATCTATAACATGACTAGACCCATCTCAGCTACACCACCATCTATAGCATGACTAGACCCAGCCTAATCTACACCACCATCTATAGCATGACTAGACCCAGCCTCATCTACACAACCATCTATAGCATGACAAGACCCAGTCTCATCTACCCCACCATCTGTAGCATGACTAGACCCAGCCTCATCTACACCACCATCTATTGCATGACTAGACCCAGCCTCAGATACACCACCATCTATAACATGACTAGACCCAGCCTCATCTACACCACCATCTGTAACATGACTAGACCCAGCCTCATCTCCACAACCATCTATAGCCTGACTAGACCCATCTCAGCTACACCACCATCTATAGCATGACTAGACCCAGCCTCATCTCCACCACCATCTATAACATGACTAGACCCATCTCAGCTACACCACCATCTATTGCATGACTAGACCCAGCCTCATCTACAACACCATATGTAGCATTACTAGACCCAGCCTCATCTCCACCACCATCTATAACATGACTAGACCCATCTCAGCTACACCACCATCTATAGCATGACTAGACCCAGCCTCATCTACAACACCATCTATAGCATGACTAGACCCATCTCAGCTACACCACCATCTATAGCATGACTAGACCCAGCCTAATCTACACCACCATCTATAGCATGACTAGACCCAGCCTCATCCACCCCACCATCTATAGCTTGACTAGACCCAGTCTCATCTATACCAACCATCTATAGCATGACTAGACCCAACCTCATCTACACTACCATCTATAGCATGACAAGACCCAGTCTCATCTACCCCACCATCTCTAGCATGACTAGACCCAGCCTCATCTACACCACCGTCTATAACATGACTAGACCCAGCCTCATCTACCCCACCATCTGTAGCATGACTAAACCCAGTCTCATCTACTCCTCCATCTATAGCATGACAAGACCCAGCCTGATCTACACCATCTATAGGATTACTAGACCCAGCCTCATCTACACCACCGGCTATTGCCTGACTAGACCCAACCTCAGCTACAACACCATCTATAGCATGACTAGACCCAGGATCATCTACCCCACCATATGTAGCATTACTAGACCCAGCCTCATCTACCCCACCATATGTAGCATGACTAGACCCAGCCTCAGATTCACCACCATCTATAGCATGACTAGACCCAGCCTCATCTACAACACCATCTATAGGATGACCAGACCCAGCCTCAGATACACCACCATATATAGCATGACTAGACCCAGTCTCATCTATCCCACCATCTATAGCATGACTAGACCCAACCTCAGATTCACCACCATTTATATCATGACTAGACACAGCCTCATCTACCCCACCAACTATAGCATGACTAGACCCAACCTCATCTACACCACCATCTATAGCATGACTAGACCCAACCTCATCTACACCACCATACTTAGCATGACTAGACCCAGCCTCATCTACACCACCATCTATAGCATGACTAGGCCCAGCCTCTGCTGCATGTGTCTCATGGCCCTCTGCACGTTGACCTCGATTTCCCCCACTGGTGCTTGTACCCTGACCTTGTCTATGGCCTTTATGTGGGCACGCAAAGCTCTTATGCCCCAAATCCCCACAATCAAAGCACTGTAGACTATATGTGCTAGCAAACCCTGAGTTAGAGCCCCTCCCCATGCCTCACTTTAAAATGCACATTTAACTGTTGATCATTGTTATTCAGAAACATTTTCATTTTCACTTGCTTGAACGATACAACATGCTTGATGGCATCTGCCTGAAAATCTGCAGACAATACACAAAACCCACTAGCAAACTTACCAAAACGACTCAGCTCTTTCCTGATTTGATCATCCGTAATAAACTGAGAAATTTGCAACTACCACCCTGCTCGAGGGGGTAGAAAGAGGAGAAATTGGCACCAACACACCCCTTACAAATATTCCAATAGCAATGAGCGTACCCACCACATTTGCTCATTTTATGAACACAACCACAACTTTGTTCATTCTGGATGCTGGATGTATAAATTCAGCTCCTACCTGTTCGCCGACAGCGAGCAGAACCAATTCCACCTTAACTTCTTAGGGAGCGGCAGCAGAGGTGACGGTTTTGGAGAGTCTGGCGTGCCCAAAGTAAAATGCCTGCCACTCAGGCCCAGAAAATAGGATATGCACATAATTAGTACTATTGGATAGGAAACACTCTGAAGTTTCTAAAACCGTTAAGATAATGTCTGTGAGTATAACAGAACTGATATAGCAGGCGAAAACCCATCCGGATTTGCAGTTTGTTTTATAGATGACCTTATTCTCCGAGCTGCCTATTGCATACAATGTTATGTAGGACTGAGACTGCAGTACCTATGGCTTCCACTAGATGTCAACAGTCTTTATACAGAGTCTGGAAGGTCTAGCAGTAAGCAGAACGGAAAGGAAGTGGAAGTAGTCAGGGGACCACTTTTGTTTACAAAGTTTGACGGGCGTGCACCACTTTATTTTCCTTTCCTATTGTTCACTTTATCGTCCGGTTGAAATATTACAGTAAATATACATAAAAGGATACCTAAGGATACATAAAACATTATGTTTGATTTGTTTGTAGAAAGTTTATAGGTATAATTTGAACGTGTTCTCTTCACGGTTCAATGGGCTAGCATGCCACTACTCCCTAAGTAGTTAATTCCATTCTCAGGAACACACCTGAATCCATGCCGTAACGACAGCGTCTTCTCAGCGCTAAGCTGCGGAGCCATTGATCACACACCACACCGTTCAAAACCCCAGGAAACTAAAACTCTGTCTTCTTCCTCCCTAACTTTGAAAAAAACAGTGGGTACTTCTAAACTAACTGTGTGTTAACCCTCCACCATAGAAAATAAACATTGAAAGAAATGACCAAGGAAAGAATCAAGAAAATAAGTTAGGACAGAGCCCTCCACACAAAATACTCAAACTCCCAAAAACTCCCAGCATGCACTGAGAGAGAGAGAGAGAGAGAGAGAGAGAGAGAGAGAGAGAGAGACAGCCAGAGAGAGAGAGAGAGAGAGAGAAACAGCCAGAGAGAGAGATTGTGAAACCTGATGAAGTGACATTAAGGTCGTAACTCAAGCAGAGGCTTAACGTCAGTGTGAATGATAGGCCTGTTCGTGCTATGTGAATGTTACACCTGTAGACGGTCTGTTTCAGACTTCTGACATCTCCTAGTTTGCTAAGGTCTCTGTGCTTTTAGGTGAGATTCGATTCAATAATGGGTTTTCCCATAAAGATTGTTAACATTACAGACATTCCTTATAATTCATAAGGTGTTTACAAGCATGAGTCAAGTGCTAAATCTTTAAATGAGTTAGCGGCACCACAGAAGATATACAGTGGAGGAGTGTATCCATGCAGGTTTAAGTCATATCTATTCTACATTAGTATATTAGTTTTCTCTCCTCATAGAGGAAGGATATTATTGTACATTAACATTGGCGTCAGTTAGCACACTGTCTCATCCACAGTCTATTACAATGAATGCATTCAGCCGACAATGTGTAAATACATTACTGTGCAAACAGGCCGGGAACAGGCGGAGAGCTTAAGATTTCTATCAGGATGCTTGATATTAGTGGGTATTAGGACTGAGCAACATTAGAATAGATGCCCTTTCCTGCTGCCCTGCAGATGACATGAATTCAATAAAGGCCTCTGACAGCCACACTCACATACACACATGCACGTCACACGCAACACACACAAACGCCGGATCGAGAGGCCTGTGTCTCTGACACTCTAAACAAGCCCCCGCTGCCGCCCCTGACCCAGCTCATAAGGAAGGGCACCGTCTCACCCCCCCTCCTCCCGGACGCCTTCCTCTCCCCCACTGTGAATGACACACCACTCACTGATAACACACTCTCATTCCAGGGACGGGAGAGCTGTCAGAGGGGAGATAGACACACTCCACGGAGGAAGAAGGGATGGAGGGAGGGAAGGATGGAGGGAAGGAGATATCAGGAGAGATCCTCCTATGCTGAGGCACCTCGGCTGATACCTGGATGAGGCTACGGAGCGACACACATACACACTCCATCATCTCCAGGTTTTATTTACGATCCTGTCTCGCCGTCTCTGTGTGACTGACTCTTATCATTTAAATGAAGCAGAAATGTTTTCCTGTTTGTAATTTGTTACATTATCACGTTTTGCTTTACAGCAGGGCCAGGGCTAAGCGACAAGTGAAATATCACTGTCTGAAAAGAGAGGGGGAGGAGGAGAAAGATATGGATACATGAAGAGAGAGGTAGAGAGAGGGGAGAGGGAAGGAGAGAGAGAGAGGGAGAGGGAAGGGGAGAGAGAGAGAGGTAGAGAGAGGGGAGAGAGACAGACCCACTTTCTACGATATGTATATTCTGATCATGGCTCATCCTATATAACTGAATTTTTTTCAATTTCTCTGTATTATGTGTGTATTGTTCTTTTATTGATAGATACTACTGCACTGTTGGAGCTAGAAACCCAAGCATTTCGCTGCACCTGCAATAACATCTGCAAATCTGTGTACACAACCAATACACTTTGATTTGATTTGAGAAAGAGAGGCGAGAGAGAGAGATGGAATAGAGTCACAAGGTGGGTATTGATGCTGTAAAGGAGGTATAGAGGCAAGGAGGCAGCAAGGCCTCTCTCTCTCCCTCTATCCCTCCCTCTCTCTCTCTCTCCCCCTGTCCCCCATCTCAGTAGAAGCTCTGATGAACAGCCAATTTTCCCTTTATCACATTAGCACAGCCATGGGAGGAACACATTTGTTCTACTCAAGTATACTAAAGATACAATTACCAATCCAGCATATCCATGTTTTATATCACCGCCGGCCCATAGCGCTATGAGGACCCCAGACATATATTAACACTGCCATGACAGTTTATTTAAGAAAAGAAAATTGTCTCCGGGGAGAGGGAAGAGTCCCACATATATAAGAGGACGTGTCAGTACTTTAATAAAGGCTATAACTCCGGGGAGACTTTTCCTTTAAGCACAAAGCATACCCCCGCATTCTTTTATGGTGCGATCGAGACACGCAGAAATCATCTGGGCTAACAAGATGGGATGCAATACACCATGGCTGCATCGTCAGGATGGCTGACTTCTATCTCTCTACTTCCTCTCTCTCTACCTCCTCTGTCTCTCTGTCTGTCTCTCTCACTCTCTCTCTCTCGTACCTTTTTCTCCTCTCCCATTCCCTCCCTTTGTTTCTCCAATCTCACTCTTTTCTGTAGCCTATATCTCACTGTCTATCTATTTATTCAAGCCTCTCCACAACCACAGAGGATGTTGTGGAGACATGTTGACCACCCATTAAAACCACTGTCTTCCCCAGTCCCTATGTGAAGGTCCTGTGTGTGTGTGTGTGTTTGTGTGTATGCGTGTGTGTGTGTGTGTGTGTGTGTGTATGTGTGTGTGCATGTGTGCGTGTGTCTATGGTTAAAATATGGAGATGTGTTGGAGAGCTAAATGTCTTAATGGATTTAATGATAATCTTCATCGTTAATCAGACACACAGGCAAACAGAAGAGGTTCAAAAGAGCACCTGCACAACCCTTACCCCAGTCACTGCACCGATACTGAAACAGGCAGTAACCAGGCAGTCACCAGGTAGTAACCAGGCAGTAACCAAGTAGCAACCAGGTAGTAACCAGGCAGTAACCATGCGGTACCAGGCAGTAACCAGGCAGAAACCAGGCTGTCACCAGGCAGTCACCAGGTAGTCACCAGGCAGTAACCAGGCCGTAACTAGACAGTAACCAGGCAGTCACCAGGTAGTAACCAGACAGTAACCAAGCAGTTACTAGGCAGTAACCAGGCAGTAACCAGGCAGTCACTAGGTAGTAACCAGACAGTAACCAAGCAGTTACTAGACAGTAACCAGGCAGTAACCATGCGGTCACCAGGCAGTAACCAGGCAGAAACCAGGCTGTCACCAGGCAGTCACCAGGTAGTCACCAGGCAGTAACCAGGCAGTAACCAGATAGTCACTAGGTAGTAACCAGGCAGTAACCAAGTAGCAACCAGGTAGTAACCAGGCAGTAACCAGGCAGTAACCAGGCAGTCACCAGTTAGTAACCAGTCAGTCACCAGGCAGTAAATAGGCAGAAACCAGGCAGTAAGCAAGTATTAATCAGGCAGTTACCAGGCAGTAACCAGGCATTAACCAGGCAGTAAACATGTAGTAACCAGGCAGTCACCAGACAGAAGCAGTGTGGGCAGCCAGATGTGAACAGACATAACACGTTCTATAGCTCATCAGGCCAACACAGATCCTGCAGCAGCTTGGACATACCAGGGTTAGGCTGAACCACAACCGCCACTAACACAACCCGAAAATGATAATTTGCTAATGAAATCTCAACAACAATACTAATGCCAACGACAATCCATCCCTCCAGTCCGAGCATGTTTGATCTGTCCCGTCAACGTGTGATTGGACAGATAGTGCTTCCTCCGATCAACTCTAAACTCATTCTAATTCATATCACAAAGACCTCATATCAACTCATCACAGATCTCATTCGCAGTCAACCCCTCATATCAACTCATATCACATAGCCCTCATATCAACTCATATCACAAAGACCTCATATCAACTCATATCACATAGCCCTCATATCACATATCCCTCATATCAACTGTCACGTCCTGGCCATAGAGAGCCCTCTGGGTTCTCTATGGGGTTTTCGGGCCAGGACGTGACTAGGGGTTTCTAGCATTTTTTTATGTTGGTTTTGGTTTGGTTCCCAATTAGAGGCAGCTGTTTGTCGTTGCCTCTAATTGGGAATCCTATTTAAGTTTGTTCCTTCCCCACTTGCCTTTGCGGGTCATTGTTTCTGTTAGTGCATTACAGATGTTACAGTCTGTTTATGCGTTATTGTAGTTGGTTCCATTTTTGTAGTAAAACATGTGGAACGCTATGCCTTGGTCCAGTTATTCAAACGATCGTGACAGAATAACCCACCAAACCAGGACCAAGCAGCGTGCACCCAGGGAGAAGCAGTTCTGGACCTGGGAGGAGATCATGGGGGGCTGTGAGACCCTTCCTTGGCGGGAGTCGCCAAGGAAGAAGGGAGGACAACGCTGAGGTCCGAGGCCACAGCAACCCCAATATTTTTTTTGGGGGGGGCACATGGGCTGTCGGATGAACAGAGAAGAGAGGGACGTCCAGTGTGCTCGCTCAGCCTGGTACGTCCTGTGCGTGAGACCAGCCCGGTACGTCCTGTTCCGGCTCCACGCACCCGGCCTCCAGGGTGTCGTCCCAGCCCAGTACGTCCTGTTCCGGGTCCACGCAGCAGGCCTCCAGAGTGTCGTCCCAGCCCAGTACATCCGGCATTGGAGCCGCCACCGAATGCCCACCCGAACCCTCCCCCATTGACTTATGGTTTGCGGTCAGAGTCCGCACCTTTAGTGGGGGGGTGGGGGTGGGGGGTACTGTCACGTCCTGTACATAGAGAGCCCTCTGGGTTCTCTATGGGGTTTTGGGCCAGGACATGACTAGGGGTTTCTAGCATTCTTTATGTTGGTTTTGGTTTGGTTCCCAATTAGAGGCAGCTGTTTGTCGTTGCCTCTAATCCTATTTAAGTTTGTTCCTTCCCCACTTGCCTTTGTGGGTTATTGTTTCTGTTACTGCATGTGTTTGTGCTTTACAGACGTTACGGTCTGTTTATGCTTTATTGTTTTTGTAGGTGGTTCCATTTTTGTAGTAAAACATGTGGAACGCTATGCCCGCTGCGCCTTGGTCCAGTTATTCAAATGATCGTGACATCAACTCATATCACATAGCCCTCATATCACAAAGACCTCACATCAACTCATATCACAAAGACCTCACATCAACTCATATCACATAGCCCTCACATCAACTCATATCACATAGCCCTCATATCAACTCATATTACAAAGACCTCATATCAACCTCATTCAAAACAGTCAGTTCCTCATTTCGAATCATGTCACATTCAAATCACTCAACTCCATGGATCACATCGAACTTCATTCAAATCCTTTGGATCCCTCGAGCACGTTTGTATGGTCATTCCCAGGCTGTCTGCCACTGTGCTCTACCCTGCCCTACTGATTAATCTACCAGCCACATCATATGACTTGACTCTAATGTCATGTGAAGAAACAGTGTGAGGCTCGCCAGGCTAGCTCTGTGTCTCTCTGTGGATGTATGTCAGCTGGCATCATGTTGACGTGCTAATCAAACACACTACAGAGAAGATGGAGCCGTTCACATCTCACATCTAGGCCCTGTGGCAATTCACCCAGTAGAACAATGGTCACCAACCTTTTCTGAGTCAAGATCATTTTCTGAGTCAAAATGCAAGCCTAGATCTATCGCTCAGATTTAAGAAAAAAAACATGACATTAGCCTATGTATGCAACAATAACCAATTAAAAACAGCTCTGAGGAAATGAGGTTATTAGGGTGAGACACATGGGCTACTAACAGCTTACTACACTACAAACACTTAGTATTACTTTCTTAGCTACAGTATACATATCTCCCTGGCATATCGCATAATTTCTGCAGCAGCACACCATACATTTTTGAACTCACCTTGTTGTGCTGTGCTCACTTGAACAGGAAGGTGGCGGGGCAGTTCCTTGTGGGCAAATTTTGTCATCAAAGTCTGGCATATGGTGCTTTCAAGACAACTTGGAACTCGGAAAAAAACGATTGGATAGGAAACACTGAAGTTTCTAAGAGTGTTAAAATATTGTCTGTGAGTATAACAGAACTTATATAGCAGGCGAAAACCAGAGGAATTTCTGTCCTGGAAAAAGTGTTTTTGACACATTGCCTCATTTTGAACCCCTTCCTAATGAAAACAGCCATATATGGGAGTAAGATTGCAGTACCTATTGCTTCCACTGGATGTCAACAGTCTCTAGACAGTGTTTGGTGACGAGCCAACCAAACTGAGATTTATGGATATAATAAATGACTTTTTCTAACAAAAGAACCATTGGATGTCTTCGTTGGACACTTAGGAAGCCCTCAGCAGAAGTTCTTCGAAAGGTAAGGGATTTTATATTAGCGATTTTATGCGTTTAATGAGACCCGCTTTGGTTATGGATTTATGCTAATGCCTAAAATATGAGAGGGGCTATCCTCAAACAATCAAATGTTGTGCTTTCGCCATAAAGCCTTTTTGAAATCTGACAACGCTGTGATATTGCCAAGAATCAGAGCTTTTGATGACTATGCAACACTTGTA
This sequence comes from Brachymystax lenok tsinlingensis, assembly GCA_030435695.1. Lineage (NCBI taxonomy): Eukaryota > Metazoa > Chordata > Actinopteri > Salmoniformes > Salmonidae > Brachymystax > Brachymystax lenok. The sequence goes on along the minus strand of CM059786.1, from coordinate 12,135,527 downwards.
TATTGATGAATGATTAATAATTCAACTTTTGGATTTTGAATTTGGCGCCTTACATTTCACCGGCTAGCGCCCCACTGCTCCCTAAGTAGTTTTTAAAGTCACCATTGGCCTCATGGTGAAATCCCTGAGCGGTTTCCTTCCTCTCAGGCAACTGAGTTAGGAAGGACACATGTATATTTGTAGTGACTGGGTGTTTTGATACACCTTCCAAAGTGTAATTAATAACTTAATGTGCAAAGGGACATTTCTGCTTTTTATTTATTTATACACATCTACCAATAGGTCCCCTTCTATGTGAGACATTAGAAAACCTCCCTGGTCCAGGGGGTACAGACATGAGGTAGTCATTATAAAAATCGAATTAAACAATATTTTTGCACAGAGTGGTACATGCAACTTATTATGCGACTTGTTAAGCTTATTTTTACTCCTGAACTTATTTGACTTGCCATAAAAAAGGGGTTGAATAGTTATTGACTCAAGACATTTCAGATTTTTATTTTTCAGGTCTGTAACAACAAAATGTAGAAAAATTCAAGGTGTGTGAATACTCTTCTGAAGCCACTGTATTTCTGGTTGCTCCTATGCATCTCTCTCTCTCTCTCTCTCTCTGAAGGTGTATCAGTGTAATTCATGCCAGGCCGATGCCCTCTTTCCTCTCCTGCCAGTGGACAGAGGGCTGGCATAAAGGTGCCCACATCTCTCGCCCGCCGCAACCTTGCCTCACCTTCACACACACACACACACTCACACCTCCTCACCTTCACTGAGACTGACAATCCGTCTTTGTCACTGTGGGTGGCATGGGTCCGAGCGAGAGTGAGAAGGGGGGGATCAAGAGTGAGGTGGGCGGGCGGTGGGTCTGACCCTATGCCAGGCACAACCCCCTTAACTGCCCCCTCCACCTCCCTCCCTCTCCTTCCTACTAGCAGATGATCTAGCCCAGTGGACCACCCGAGAAGGAAAGACATTACCATGGGATGTGTGTTCATATTACACGGTATGTCTAGAGAGTAGCCAGTGGTCCAAGGGCAGAGGGACAGAAGAGTTCTGTGAAGGGTTCTCAGGTCAGTGAAGCTTGACCAACAGGCCAGAGCATCTCTAACATACTGTAAGGCAGCTCCTCTCCTCCTTTCCTCCTCCCTTCCTCCATCCCTCCTCATCCCCTAATTCACTGCCACCAGCCAGGCTGGCTTGTATTCAGGCCAGGGAGCAAGGGAAAGGGGCAGAGGGAGAGGTGGAGGAGTGTTTGGGTTGAGGGGTGGATCGTCGAGGGGTTTGAGGGAGTAGGGGAAGGGGTGGAAGCGGGGTGGTAAACTGGGGGTTTAAGGTTTGCATGGGCTGATGAGGCATGTGCACATTGGGGTTAGGGGCGTGAAACATCCTAGCCAACATAAACATCCCCTGGAGAAAGAGAGAGAGAGAGAGAGAGAAAAAGAGAGAGGGAGCGGGATAGAGAGAGAGGGAGAGAGAGGTAGAAAGGGAGAGAAGGAGAGAGAGGGAGAGAGAGGTAGAAAGGGAGAGAAAGAGAGGAGAGAGAGAGAGAGAGAGAGAGAGAGAGAGAGAGAGAGAGAGAGAGAGAGAGAGGGATGGGGGTGATCTCGCCATCTCCCTCCATCATTCCACTGTGTGTATCTAAGGGAATGGTATGGCATGGTGTCCAGTCTTTGCCTAGACGGGGGCTCCAGGTCTAATTGTGCGTGTAAATGTTCATTAAGGTTGTGGGATATAGAGGACGGAGGGTAAAGCATGGCAGGATGGACTTTCTTTCAGTAGCCAGAGACACTATGAGGGAACTGAGGCAGAAGAAGGCAGAAGTCTCACTGCCTGGAGGAAGAAAGACGAGAGAAAGAAGAAAAAGAAAAGGGAAAGACAGGAGGAATATGAATGAGTTAACAGGATATGCCTGGGATATGAAGAAAGACAAAGAGAGGAGAAGGAGAAACAGAGCAGAACAGAGTAGAGCAGAACAGTGCAATTCCCTGCTCCCAGACAGGGAATAGCCTACTGACCCTTTCCAGTAGCAGATAAATGCTGAGTGTTTGGAAAGATATGTCAACTAATAGTGTTGGGTAACCAACTGCCATGCACGTCAATAGATTAGAAGTAGACAGGTCAGCTGTGCTCTCAACAGCCTCATCCACTGTCCTTACCTCACCCTGGCTTCCAGCGAGCCAGCTGCCATGTCACCTGACAACCACAGCCAGCTACCATGTCACCTGACAACCACAGCCACCTACATAGTGTCTCCTCTGCTCTCCCCCGGGGTCACTTTAGCTTTCAGAAATCTGCATTTTCAGAACACAGACCATCAAAAAAGCTGCGTTTTAAACAATTTCACCTGTGTTTTATGTGAATGTCAAAAAAAAGTCAATAGAGTGATAAAGGGAGTGCAACTCTAGTATTTCCTCACAAACACCATGACCATAACACTACAACACCATGACAATAACACTACCACACCAAGACCATAACACTACCACACGAAGACCATAACACTACAACACCATGTCAATAACACTACCACACAACAACCAATAACACTACCACACCATGATCATAACACTACCACACTTTGACCATAATTCTACCACAAAATGAGCATGACACTACCACAACATGACCATAACAATACCACACCATGACCATAACACTACCACATCATGACCATAACACCAAAAAAGCTTGACCATAACACTTCCACGACCACACCACTACCACAGCACAACCATAACACTTCCACACCATGACCATAACACTACCACAACATGACCATAACAATACCACACCATGACCATAACACACCCACATCAAGATTTTGTGGTGTTATGGTCATGACCATAACACTTCCACGACCATAACACTACCACACAACCATAACACTTCCATAACATGACCATTACACTACCACACCATGACAATGACACAACAACACCATGACCATAAAACGAACAGACCAAGACCGTAACACTACCACACCATGACCATAACACTACCACACCATGAAAATAACATCACAACACTATGACCATAACACTACCACACCTTGACCATAATTCCACCACACCATGACCATAACTCCACAACACCATGACCATAACACTACCACACAATGAGCATAACACTTACAGACCATGACCATAACACTACCACACCATGAACATAACACTACCACACCATGACCATAACACCCTAACACCATGACCATAACTCTACCACACCATGACCATAACACTACAACACCATGACAATAACACTACCACACCAAGACCATAACACTACCACACGAAGACCATAACACTACAACACCATGTCAATAACACTACCACACAACAACCAATAACACTACCACACCATGATCATAACACTACCACACTTGACCATAACACCCCAACACCATGACCATAAAACTTCCACGACCATAACAGTACCACAGCACGACCATAACGCTTCTACACCATGACCGTAACACTACCACACCATGACCATAACACTACCACACCAGGACTATAACACTACCACACAATGAACATTTCACTACCACACCATGACCATAACACCACCACACTATGACCATAACACCACAACACCAAGACCATAATACTAACAGGCCATGACCGTTACACTACCAAACCATGACCATAACACTACCGCACCATGACCATAACACTACCACACCATAACCATAACACTACCGCACAATGACCATAACACTACCACACCATGACCATAATACTAACAGACCATGACCGTAACACTACCACACCATGACCATAACACCACAACACCATGACCATAACACTACCACACCATGACAGTAACACTACCACACCATGACCATAACACTACCACACCATGAGCATAACACTAACATACCATGACCGTAACACTACCACACCATGACCATAACACTACCACACCAGGACTATAACACTACCACACCATGAACATTTCACTACCACACCATGACCATAACACCACCACATCATGACCATAACACCACAACACCAAGACCATAATACTAACAGGCCATGACCGTTACACTACCAAACCATGACCATAACACTACCGCACAATGACCATAACACTACCACACCATAACCATAACACTACCACACCATGACCATAACACTACCACACCCTGACCACAGCACTACCACACCATGACCATAACACTATCACACGATGACAATAACACCACCACACCATGACCATAACTAACCCACACCATGACCATAACACTACCACACCATGAACATAACACTACCACAACACCATGCCCATAACACTACCACACCATGACCATTAAACCACAAAACCATGACCATAACACCACCACACCATGACCAAAACACCACAACACCATGACCATAATACTAACAGACCATGACCGTAACATCCCAACACCATGACAATAACACTACCACACCATGACAATAACTCCACAACACCATGAGCATAACACTAACAGACCATGACCATAACACTACCACACCAAGACCATAACACCACATAACCATGACCATAACACTTCCACGAACATAACACTACCACAGCACAACCATAACACTTCCACACCATGAACATTTCACTACCACACCATGACCATAACACGACCACACCATGACCATAACACCACAACTCCAAGACCATAATACTAGCAGGCCATGACCGTAACACTACCAAACCATGACCATAACACTACCACACCATGACCATAACACCACAACACCATGACCATAATACTAAAAGACCATGACCGTAACACTACCACACCATGACCATAACACCACAACACCATGACCATAACACTACCACACCATGACCGTAACACTACCACACCCTGACCATAACACTACCACACCATGACCATAATACTTCCACAACCATAACACTACCACAGCACATCCATAACACTTCCACACCATGACCAAAACACTACCACACCATGACCATAACACCACCACACCATAACCAAAACACCACAACACCATGACCATAATACTAACAGACCATGACCGTAACACTACCACACCATGACCATAACACCACAACACCATGACCATAACACTACCACACCATGACAGTAACACTACCACACCATGACCATAACACTACCACACCATGACCATAACACTACCACACCATGACCATGACCATAAAACTACCACACCATGACCATAACACCACAACACCATGACCATAACACTAACAGACCATGACCGTAACACAACCACACCATGACCATAACAATACCACACCATGACCATAATTCTACCACAAAATGAGCATGACACTACCACAACAGGACCATAACAATACCACACCATGACCATAACACTACCACATCATGACCATAACACCACAAAAGCTTGACCATAACACTTCCATGACCACACCACTACCACAGCACAACCATAACACTTCCACACCATGACCATAACACTACCACAACATGACCATAACAATACCACACCATGACCATAACACACCCACATCAAGATTTTGAGGTGTTATGGTCATGACCATAACACTTCCACGACCATAACACTACCACACAACCATAACACTTCCATAACATGACCATTACACTACCACACCATGACAATGACACAACAACACCATGACCATAAAACGAACAGACCAAGACCAAGACCGTAACACTACCACACCATGACCATAACACTACCACACCATGAAAATAACATCACAACACTATGACCATAACACTATCACACCTTGACCATAATTCCACCACACCATGACCATAACTCCACAACACCATGACCATAACACTACCACACAATGAGCATAACACTTACAGACCATGACCATAACACTACCACACCATGAACATAACACTACCACACCATGACCATAACACCCTAACACCATGACCATAACTCTACCACACCATGACCATAACACTACAACACCATGACAATAACACTACCACACCAAGACTATAACACTACCACACGAAGACCATAACACTACAACACCATGTCAATAACACTACCACACAACAACCAATAACACTACCACACCATGATCATAACACTACCACACTTGACCATAACACCCCAACACCATGACCATAAAACTTCCACGACCATAACAGTACCACAGCACGACCATAACGCTTCTACACCATGACCGTAACACTACCACACCATGACCATAACACTACCACACCAGGACTATAACACTACCACACCATGAACATTTCACTACCACACCATGACCATAACACCACCACACCATGACCATAACACCACAACACCAAGACCATAATACTAACAGGCCATGACCGTTACACTACCAAACCATGACCATAACACTACCGCACCATGACCATAACACTACCACACCATAACCATAACACTACCGCACAATGACCATAACACTACCACACCCTGACCATAGCACTACCACACCATGACCATAACACTATCACACGATGACAATAACACCACCACACCATGACCATAACTAACCCACACCATGACCATAACACTACCACACCATGACCATAACATCACAACACTATGACCATAACACTACCACACCTTGACCATAATTCCACCACACCATGACCATAACACCACAACACCATGACCATAACACTACCACACCATGACCATAACACTACCACACCATGACCATAAAACCACAACACCATCACCATAAAACTTCCACGACCATAACAGTACCACAGCACGACCATAACGCTTCTACACCATGACCATAACACTACCACAACATGACCTACATAAGGGACGCGGATGGCATTTGCTGTATGTTTGATGAGAAACTGCATATTGCAAATGTACGCTCCCTTACTAGACGTCCGAAATTGTTTCTAAAATAAGCCGACGCCGTCGGGCCGTGCCCTAGGGCCAAATCTTCCAGGAAGTCATCAAACGAACTTTCTCGGACTTTCGATGTCCGTTTAATTTAAAAAAATCATTTTTTTCATTTTTCCGCCCTTCATGTTAATCCCACCAGATGGCGAATGCCTTCATATTGCAAATGTACAAAACATACACCTAATTGACCTGGCTTTTTCCTAAACCGAAAAGAGTTCAAGACGAAACTTGGTGGGCATGGGTTTGGCCATATGGGCAGTTGGCCCCGAAACAGAATGGCGTCAGGGACTCGCGGTTTTTGAGATAAGGCCCATTTTCTGGGATTAAAGGTGAAAAATGGAAATAGAGCACTAATTTGACAGCTTTACGTCAAAGTACATGAACCTTCGGTGTAAGAAAAAAAAGAACCAGACATTTATCTCTTTTCATTTTCGATTAATTGTCAAATGTCCAATTCGTAATGTTGAGAAAAATAATTTTTTTTTCCAAAAAAGTTATGGATCCAGATGCTGTGTGTTCAGACGAATCCGTTAAAGTGGGTTTCGGAGCTCTACGTGATTTCTGTGATTTTCTGTGATTTTCTGAAATCACACACACGCACAGTCAATGGGGAATGACACAGTGAGGGGCTTACAGACAGACACTGCCTGCAATAGTTACTTTTGTTCGAACTATTAAAGAACCGTCAGACCTAGAGCTCTGAAACTTTAGAAACCCATTCTAGACCTTTAGTCGATCGTGCACGGTGAGCTACGGGGCTCTAGAAGGTTTTCAGGCTGAGAAACAGCCTCGTACATTTGCAATATTTTCAATTCATTTTTACATCACGAAAATGACAAAATTTCTAAAAGTCCCAGAGTCACAAGGCTAGGTGCATTAGAACCGCCTCGGCCCATAGAGACGGACCCTAACGTTTCTGTCCGATAGCTCATTCAAGGACCCCGTAGCAACGCCCGGAAAACGTGGATTTTCAGCACCAATTAAGGTCGCTGCTCGGACTCCAAATGACCTATCGAGCCGAAACTTGAGATTCGGGGGGTCGCCTCAGCTAGGCCGACACATAATGTCGGAACTGGACCCGCAGCTAGAACGTAACTAGGTGTTTTACATTTTTACTATGATTTAAACAGAATTTTGAGCCTGCCCTGATATATGTGATTGTTGGCTTCTAAATGAGATGGGAAAAGTGGGTTTGGTGTCAGTTTTTATCAGTTTGGTGTCAGAATGATATCTAATTGATTGATTGACGCTGACTTGCTCGTTGACTTTTGTACATTTGCAATATGTTTTAATAGGGCTGAAACATCACCAAAATGACAGACTGAAATCAACACTAAAAAGGGCATCACCATAGTCTCTAGACCGTGCCGAGTTCAACGAGACGCCCCTCTTGACTGTAGCTCGCTCTGACCTCATAGACCGTGCAAAAAAAGTAGGCGCAAAATGAAGCCTGGCCCTAAATGTCAGCTGATTTTGGGTGACAGCGGCAGACCCGTTTGGGTTAGAAGCACAATTCAACTTCAGGAATGTTCCTAAGGTCCTCCCGATCTGAGCAAGCCTAACTGTGACTGTGTGGCATTAACCTTTAACAGTGAAAACAGGGTATTTACATCAAACCGTTTGCTATGAAATCTCTCCCCATAGGAATACATTGCCTGCTCCCCTAAATTCAACCTGGTGCCTATGTGGGTTATGAATGTCTTATGAACCTGTCTTCGATAGCAATCCATCAGACCACTATGAGGTCTACCTGTGTTGATTCTAAGCTTCCTGGAGCAACCGGAAGTGGTAAAAATCACCCAAAAGGTGTTTTGATATACCCAACCTGCAGTTTGTGAAAAACAGACAATTCAACCCTGTGTAAATCAGTCAGTTCTGAACCTAAAGACTTAAAACTCAGGATTCTGTTAAAGCATACCCCATTGAGGATATGTGTTCACTTACAGCTTCCTGTGCCAACCGGAAGTGCTTTAAATTGGGGTCAAAGGGTCTGTTTCGTAAGGTTAAAAAGGTCACATCTTTCCAAAACTTCATATGTGTGATTAGGCAACCCCAATGAACTATAAATGAGTCATTTCTCCCATCAGATTTACAAGAAAAGCCTCAAACACACACACAAACACAGATATGGTATGGAGTGACACAGTGTGGGGCTTGAAGACACACAGAGCCTGCAATGGCATCACCATAGTCTCTAGGCCTTCCTGAGTTCAACGAGATGCCCCGCTTGACCGTAGCTCACTCGGTCTGACCGCAGCAACCGTGCCAAAAAGTAGGCCCAAAATGAAGCCTGGCCCTAAATTTCAGCTGCTTTTGAGTGACAGCGGCAGAACCGTTTGGGTTAGAAGCACGATTCGACTTCTGGAACGTTCCTTAGGACCTCCCAATCTGTGCAAGCCTAACCTTGACCCTGTGGCATTAACCCTTAACAGTGAAAACAGGGTATTTACATCAAACCGTTTGCTATGAAATCTCTCCCCATAGGAATACATTGCCTGCTCCCCTAAATTCAACCTGGTGCCTATGTGGGTTATGAATGTCTTATGAACCTGTCTTCGATAGCAATCCATCAGACCACTATGAGGTCTACCTGTGTTGATTCTAAGCTTCCTGGAGCAACCGGAAGTGGTAAAAATCACCCAAAAGGTGTTTTGATAGACCCAACCTGCAGTTTGTGAAAAACAGACTTTCAACCCTGTGTAAATCAGTCAGTTCTTAACCTAAAGACTTAAAACTCAGGATTCTGTTAAAGCATACCCCAATGAGGATATGTGTCTACCTACAGCTTCCTGTGCCAACCGGAAGTGCTTTAAAATGGGGTCATTGGTGCTGTTTCGAAGGGTTAAAAAGGTCACATCTTTACAAAACTTCATATGTGTGATTAGGCAACCCTCATGAACTGTAAATGAGTCATTTCTCCCATCAGATTTACAAGAAAACCCTCAAACACACACACAAACACAGATATGGGATGGAGTGACACAGTGGGGGGCTTAAAGACACAAAGAGCCTGCAATGACATCACCATAGTCTCTAGGCCTTGCCGAGTTCAATGAGATACCCCGCTTGACCGTAGCTCACTCGGTCTGACCGCAGCAACCGTGCCAAAAAGTAGGCCCAAAATGAAGCCTGGCCCTAAATTTCAGCTGCTTTTGGGTGACAGTGGCAGAACCGTTTGGGTTAGAAGCCCGATTCGACTTCTGGAACGTTCCTTAGGACCTCCCGATCTGTGCAAGCCTAACCGTGGCCCTGTGGCATTAACCCTTAACAGTGAAAACAGGGTATTTACATCAAACCGTTTGCTATGACATCTCTCCCCATAGGAATACATTGCCTGCTCGCCTAAATGCAACCTGGTGCCTATGTGGGTTATGAATGTCTTATGAACCTGTCTTTGATGGCAATCCATCAGGCCACTATGAGGTCTACCTGTGTTGATTCTAAGCTTCCTGGAGCAACCGGAAGTGGTTCAATTCACCCCAAAGGTGTTTTACAGTACCCAACCTGCTGTTGGTGAAAAACAGACTTTCAAACCAGTGTGAATCAGTCAGTTCTTAACTTACAGACTTAAAACTCAGGATTCTGTAAAAGCATACCCCAATGAGGATATGTGTCTACCTACAGCTTCCTGTGACAACAGGAAGTGCCTTAAATTGGGGTCACAGTGTCTGTTTCGAAGGGTTAAAAAGGTCACATCTTTCCAAAACTTCACATGTGTGATTAGGCAACCCCAATGAACTGTAAATCAGTCATTTCTCCCATCAGAATCCCTTGAAAAACTCACACATGCACACAGTCCATGGGGAGTGACATAGTGTGGGGCTTACAGACACACACTGCCTGCAATAGTTACTTTCGTTCAAACTATTAAAGAACCGTCAGACCTAGAGCTCTGAAACTTTAGAACCCTTTTCTAGAGCTTATGTCGATAGTGCACGGTGAGTTACGGGGCTCTAGAATGTTCACAGGCCGAGAAACAGCCTTGTACATTTGCAATATTTTCAATTCATTTTTACATCACGAAAATGACAAAATTTCTAAAAGTCCCAGAGACACAAGGCTAGGTGCATTAGAACCGCCTCGGCCCATAGAGACGGACCCTAACGTTTCTGTCCGATAGCTCATTCAAGGACCCCGTAGCAACGCCCGGAAAACGTGGATTTTCAGCACCAATTAAGGTCGCTGCTCGGGCTGACCTATCGAGCCGAAACTCGGGATTTGGGGTCGCCTCAGATAGGCCAACACATAACGTCGGAACTGGACCCGCAACTAGAACGTAACTAGGTGTTTTACGTTTTCATTATAGTGACTTTATGGCAGACTTTTGTCCATTTGCAATAAGTTAAAACCATCAAGCCCGGCCATCCTGAGATCAACGGGCAGTCAATTGGCCATTCCTGAAGTATTTTAGAGCTTGTCATATTCGTGATGTTAACAGCCCATTGAAACATATTGCAAATGTACTGTACATTTGCAATATGTTTCACTGTACATTTGCAATATGTTTCAATGGGCTTTTTTTTGACATGTTGAAATCAACACCAACGAGCTATGGACAGGTAGCACTATCAATCCTGGCCATCCTGAGATCAACGGGCAGTCAATTGGGCATTCCTGAAGTATTTTAGAGCTTGTCATATTCGTGATGTTAACAGCCCATTGAAACATACTGCAAATGTACTGTACATTTGCAATATGTTTCACTGTACATTTGCAATATGTTTCAATGGGCTTTTTTTTGACATGTTGAAATCAACACCAACGAGCTATGGACAGGTAGCACTATCAATCCTGGCCATCCTGAGATCAACGGGCAGTCAATTGGGCATTCCTGAAGTATTTTAGAGCTTGTCATATTCGTGATGTTAACAGCCCATTGAAACATATTGCAAATGTACAGTGAAACATATTGCAAATGTACTGTACAAAGCAATGGAAGAGAGTGTGGACACTGTCATTTTTTTGAACATTTTTTGAAAACCTCCATAAATGAGCAGGGGCTTCTCCCACTGACTTAGGGCCATAGTGGGATACTCCCATAAAGATCCTGGACCAGGAGCAGCCCCCTAAAGTCATTTAAAACCCTTTTGAAAATATGGACCTGGTAAATGTACTGTACATTTGCAATATGTTTCACTGTACATTTGCAATATGTTTCAATGGGCTGTTAACATCACGAATTTGACAAGCTCTAAAATACTTCAACGAGCGATGGAGAGGAACCATGATCACTTCCCGGCCATCCCGAGTTCAATGGGCCAGTCAATTGGGCATTTCTGCAGTATTTCGGAGCCTGTCAAATTTGTGAGGGTAAATGCCCATTGTAAGACATTGCAAATTGACAACCGTGTACCTGGTAATTGAAACGGGTAACCATGAGCATATTTTAAACATTAATGTCTTTAGAAGGGTGCAAGGTATCCATGGCTGGTTAGGGAGCACCCCCACCTGTGGCCATCCCAATGGGGGCACCCCTTGTCATTTTGGACGTTTTTCAAAAATAGACCCTATAGGACGATTGAGGGCTTAACATAGTGATATATATCATTTTGTCAGTTTAAATGCCATTTGGACATTGCTCACTGACTTTTGGGTTCGAAGCCGACTTCCTATGACGATATATGAAAATGGCTTTGACATTGACTTTTGACTTCCTATGGTAACATATTGCAAATGGACAAAACATATTGCAAATGGACATTGACTTTTGACTTCCTATGGTAACATATTGCAAATGGACAAAACATAGGCCTTATGGACAAAAATTTTGTATAAAAATTAATAAAACTATATTAATAAAATTAGACAAGGGTATGTTTATACACATCTTATATACGTGTTATTATCAAAAATATCGTTAGAATCGCAAAAACGCCCAGAAAGCACTTTTTAGGGGCGAGGTATTTTGATATTTTTTTTGAAATGTCCAAATTTGACCCTTGGGTCTTGTCTTCATGTACATTTGCAATATGTTTTGCCCCGTTGGAAAGCACTCGCCACCTATAGTAATTTTGAGTTATTACACTTGGCATTTGCCGTATGCCGTTTGCCATAAGAAATGATTGAAATGGCGTACATTTGGGCACTCTTTTCCATCGTGTGTATGTTTGTTCCAATGGCAATATGTTGCCATTAATTTTTGTACATTTCATGGGGGTATTCCCTTCCCATAACAATACCACACCAAGAACATAATACTACGACACCATGAGCATAACACTAACAGACCATGACCGTAACACTACCACACCATGACAATAACACTACCACACCAGGACTATAACACTACCACACCATGAACATTTCACTACCACACCATGACCATAACACCACCACACCATGACCATAACACCACAACACCAAGACCATAATACTAACAGGCCATGACCGTTACACTACCAAACCATGACCATAACACTACCGCACCATGACCATAACACTACCACACCATGACCATAACACTACCACACCCTGACCACAGCACTACCACACCATGACCATAACACTATCACACGATGACAATAACACCACAACACCATGCCCATAACACTACCACACCATGACCATAAAACCACAACACCATGACCATAACACCACCACACCATGACCAAAACACCACAACACCATGACCATAATACCAACAGACCATGACCGTAACATCACAACACCATGACAATAACACTACCACACCATGACAATAACTCCACCACACCATGACCATAACACCACAACACCATGACCATAACACTACCACACCATGACTATAACACTACCACACCATGAGCATAACACTAACAGACCATGACCGTAACACTACCACACCATGACCATAACACTACCACACCATGTCCATAACACTACCGCACCATGACCATAACACTTCCACACCAAGACCATAACACCACATAACCATGACCATAACACTTCCACGACCATAACACTACCACAGCACAACCATAACACTTCCACACCATGAACATTTCACCACCACACCATGACCATAACACCACAACACCAAGACCATAATACCAACAGGCCATGACCGTTACACTACCAAACCATGACCATAACACTACCGCACCATGACCATAACACTACTACACCATGACTATAACACTACCACACCATGACCATAACACTACCACACCAAGACCAAGACCATAACACCACAACACCATGACCATAACACTTCCACGACCATAACACTACCACACCAAGACCATAACACCACATAACCATGACCATAACACTTCCACGACCATAACACTACCACAGCACAACCATAACACTTCCACACCATGAACATTTCACTACCACACCAAGACCATAACACCAGAACACCATGACCAGAAAACTTCCATGATCATAACACTACCACAGCACGACCATAACACTTCCACACCATGACCAAAACACTATCACACCAAGACCATAACACCACAACACCATGACCATAAAACTTCCATGATCATAACATTACCACACCATGACCATAACGCTACCACACCATGACCATAACACTACCACACCATGACCATAACACCACCACACCATTAACCATAACACCACAACACCAAGACCATAATACTAACAGACCATGACCGTAACACTACCACACCATGACCATAACATCACAACACCATGACCATAATACTACCACACCATGACCATAACTCCACCACACCATGACCATAACACCACAACACAATGACCATAACACTACCACACCATGAGCATAACACTAACAGACCATGACCGTAACACTACCACACCATGACCATAACACCACAAAACCATGACCATGACACTACCACACCATGAACATTTCACTACCACACCATGACCATAACACCACCACACCATGACCATAACACCACAACACCAAGACCATAATACTAACAGGCCATGACCGTTACACTACCAAACCATGACCATAACACTACCACACCATAACCATAACACTACCGCACAATGACCATAACACTACCACACCCTGACAATAGCACTACCACACCATGACCACAACACTATCACACGATGACAAAAACACCACCACACCATGACCATAACTAACCGACACCATGACCATAGCACTACCACACCATGACCATAACATCACAACACTATGACCATAACACTACCACACCTTGACCATAATTCCACCACACCATGACCATAACACCACAACACCATGACCATAACACTACCACACCATGACCATAACACTACCACACCATGACCATAAAACCACAACACCATCACCATAAAACTTCCACGACCATAACAGTACCACAGCACGACCATAATCAAAATCAAATCAAATCAAATCAAATTTTATTTGTCACATACACATGGTTAGCAGATGTTAATGCGAGTGTAGCGAAATGCTTGTGCTTCTAGTTCCGACCATGCAGTAGTATCTAACAAGTAATCTAACAAATTCACAACAACTACCTTATACACACAAGAGTAAAGGAATGAATACGAGTATGTACATATAAATATATGGATGAGCGATGGCTGACCGGCATAGGCAAGATGCAGTAGATGGTATGGAGTACAGTATATACACATATATATGAGATGAGTAATGTAGGATATGTAAACATTATATAAATGGCATTGTTTAAAGTGGCTAGTGATACATTATTTCATCCAATTATAATTATTAAAGTGGCTAGAGATTTGGGTCGATGACCGAACGGCATAGGCAAGATACAGTAGATGGTTTAGAGTACAGTGTATACATTTGATATGAGTATGTCGGATACGTAAACATTATATACAAAATTGTTTAAAGTGGCTAGTGATACATTTGTTACATCCAATTCCTATGTATAAAGTGGCTAGAGATTTAAGTCAGTATGTTGGCAGCAGCCACTCAATGTTAGTGATGGCTTAGTGATAACGCTTCTACACCATGACCATAGCACTACCACAACATGACCATAACAATACCACACCAAGAACATAATACTACGACACCATGAGCATAACACTACCACACCATGAACATTTCACTACCACACCATGACCATAACACCACCACACCATTACCATAACACCACAACACCAAGACCATAATACTAACAGGCCATGACCGTTACACTACCAAACCATGACCATAACACTACCGCACCATGACCATAACACTACCACACCGTAACCATAACACTACCACACCATGACCATAACACTACCACACCCTGACCACAGCACTACCACACCATGACCATAACACTATCACACAATGACCATAACACTACCACACCAAGACCATAACACCACAACACCATGACCATAACACTTCCACGACCATAACACTACCACACCAAGACCATAACACCACATAACCATGACCATAACACTTCCACGACCATAACACTACCACAGCACAACCATAACACTTCCACACCATGAACATTTCACTACCACACCAAGACCATAACACCACAACACCATGACCAGAAAACTTCCATGATCATAACACTACCACAGCACGACCATAACACTTCCACACCATGACCAAAACACTATCACACCAAGACCATAACACCACAACACCATGACCATAAAACTTCCATGATCATAACATTACCACACCATGACCATAACGCTACCACACCATGACCATAACACTACCACACCATGACCATAACACCACCACACCATTAACCATAACACCACAACACCAAGACCATAATACTAACAGACCATGAACGTAACACTACCACACCGTGACCATAACATCCACAACACCATGACCATAATAATACCACACCATGACCATAACTCCACCACACCATGACCATAACACCACAACACCATGACCATAACACTACCACACCATGAGCATAACACTAACAGACCATGACCGTAACACTACCACACCATGACCATAACACCACAACACCATGACCATGACACTACCACATCATGACCATAACACTAACACACCATGACCATAACACTACCACACAAAGACCATAACACCAAAACACCATGACCATAACACTTCCACAACCACAACACTACCACATCACAACCATAACACTTCCACACCATGACCATAACACTACCACACCATGACCATAACACTATCACAACATGACTAAAACACTTCCACACCAAGACCATAACACCACAACACCATGACCATAACACTTCCATGACCATAACACTTCCACAGCACAACTATAACACTTCCACAGCATGACCATAACACTACCACAACATGAACATTTCATTACCACACCATGACCATAACCCCACCACACCATGACCATAACACTACCACACCATGACCATAAAACAACCACACCATGACCATAATACTACCACACAATGAGCATAACACTGCCACACCATGACCATAACACTACCACACCATGACCATAACACTATCACACCAAGACCATAACACCACAACACCATGACCATAATACTTCCACACCTAGACCATAACACCACAACACCATCACCATAACACTTCCACGACCATAACACTTCCACAGCACAACCAAAACACTTCCACAGCATGACCATACACTATCACAACATGACCATAACACCACAACACCATGACCATAACACTTCCATGATCATAACACTACCACAGCACGACCATAACACTTCCACACCATGAACATTTCACTACCACACCATGACCATAACACCACCACACCATGACCATAACACTATCACACCAAGACCATAACACCACAACACCATGACCATAAAACTTCCATGATCATAACACTACCACAGCACGACCATAACACTTCCACACCATGACCAAAACACTATCACACCATGACCATAACACCACAACACCAAGACCATAATACTAACAGGCCTTGACCGTAACACTACCAAATCATGACCATAACACTACCACACCATGACCATAACACTACCACACCATGACTATAACACTACCACACCATGACCATAACACTACCACTCCATGACCATAACACTATCACACCAAGACCATAACACCACAACACCATGACCATAACACTTCCACGACCATAACACTACCACAGCATGACCATAACACTTCCACACCATGACCATAACACTACCACAACATGACCATAACAATACCACACCATGACCGTAAAACTACCACACCATGACCTTAACACTACCACACCATGACCATAACACCACAACACCATGAACATAAATCCTCAACGACCATAACAGTAACACAGCACGACCATAACACTCCTACACCATCACCATAACATTACCACAACATGACCATAACACTACCACACCATGACCATAACACTACCACTCCCTGACCATAACACTATCACACCATGACCATAACACCCCAACACCATGACCATAACACTACCACACCATGACCATAACACTACCACATCATGACCATAACACTACCACACCATGACCATAATTCCACCACACCATGACCATAACACCACAACACCATGACCATAACACTACCACACCATGACCATAACACTACCACACCATGACCATAAAACCACAACACCATCACCATAAAACTTCCACGACCATAACAGTACCACAGCACGACCATAACGCTTCTACACCATGACCATAACACTACCACAACATGACCATAACAATACCACACCAAGAACATAATACTACGACACCATGAGCATAACACTACCACACCATGAACATTTCACTACCACACCATGACCATAACACCACCACACCATTACCATAACACCACAACACCAAGACCATAATACTAACAGGCCATGACCGTTACACTACCAAACCATGACCATAACACTACCACACCATGACCATAACACTACCACACCCTGACCACAGCACTACCACACCATGACCATAACACTATCACACAATGACAATAACACCACAACACCATGCCCATAACACTACCACACCATGACCATAAAACCACAACACCATGACCATAACACCACCACACCATGACCAAAACACCACAACACCATGACCATAATACTAACAGACCATGACCGTAACATCACAACACCATGACAATAACACTACCACACCATGACAATAACTCCACCACACCATGACCATAACACCACAACACCATGACCATAACACTACCACACCATGAGCATAACACTAACAGACCATGACCGTAACACTACCACACCATGACCATAACACTACCACACCATGTCCATAACACTACCACACCATGACCATAACACTTCCACACCAAGACCATAACACCACATAACCATGACCATAACACTTCCACGACCATAACACTACCACAGCACAACCATAACACTTCCACACCATGAACATTTCACCACCACACCATGACCATAACACCACAACACCAAGACCATAATACTAACAGGCCATGACCGTTACACTACCAAACCATGACCATAACACTACCGCACCATGACCATAACACTACCACACCATGACTATAACACTACCACACCATGACCATAACACTACCACACCAAGACCATAACACCACAACACCATGACCATAACACTTCCACGACCATAACACTACCACACCAAGACCATAACACCACATAACCATGACCATAACACTTCCACGACCATAACACTACCACAGCACAACCAAAACACTTCCACACCATGAACATTTCACTACCACACCAAGACCATAACACCACAACACCATGACCAGAAAATGTCCATGATCATAACACTACCACAGCACGACCATAACACTTCCACACCATGACCAAAACACTATCACACCAAGACCATAACACCACAACACCATGACCATAAAACTTCCATGATCATAACATTACCACACCATGACCATAACGCTACCACACCATGACCATAACACTACCACACCATGACCATAACACCACCACACCATTAACCATAACACCACAACACCAAGACCATAACACCACAACACCATGACCATAACACTTCCATGACCATAACACTTCCACAGCACAACTATAACACTTCCACAGCATGACCATAACACTACCACAACATGAACATTTCATTACCACACCATGACCATAACCCCACCACACCATGACCATAACACTACCACACCATGACCATAAAACAACCACACCATGACCATAATACTACCACACAATGAGCATAACACTGCCACACCATGACCATAACACTACCACACCATGACCATAACACTATCACACCAAGACCATAACACCACAACACCATGACCATAATACTTCCACACCTAGACCATAACACCACAACACCATCACCATAACACTTCCACGACCATAACACTTCCACAGCACAACCAAAACACTTCCACAGCATGACCATACACTATCACAACATGACCATAACACCACAACACCATGACCATAACACTTCCATGATCATAACACTACCACAGCACGACCATAACACTTCCACACCATGAACATTTCACTACCACACCATGACCATAACACCACCACACCATGACCATAACACTATCACACCAAGACCATAACACCACAACACCATGACCATAAAACTTCCATGATCATAACACTACCACAGCACGACCATAACACTTCCACACCATGACCAAAACACTATCACACCATGACCATAACACCACAACACCAAGACCATAATACTAACAGGCCTTGACCGTAACACTACCAAATGACCATAACACTACCAAACCATGACCATAACACTACCACACCATGACTATAACACTACCACACCATGACCATAACACTACCACTCCATGACCATAACACTATCACACCAAGACCATAACACCACAACACCATGACCATAACACTTCCACGACCATAACACTACCACAGCATGACCATAACACTTCCACACCATGACCATAACACTACCACAACTTGACCATAACAATACCACACCATGACCGTAAAACTACCACACCATGACCTTAACACTACCACACCATGACCATAACACCACAACACCATGAACATAAATCCTCCACGACCATAACAGTAACACAGCACGACCATAACACTACCACACCGTAACCATAACACTACCACACCATGACCATAACACTACCACACCCTGACCACAGCACTACCACACCATGACCATAACACTATCACACAATGACAATAACACCACAACACCATGCCCATAACACTACCACACCATGACCATAAAACCACAACACCATGACCATAACACCACCACACCATGACCAAAACACCACAACACCATGACCATAATACTAACAGACCATGACCGTAACATCACAACACCATGACAATAACACTACCACACCATGACAATAACTCCACCACACCATGACCATAACACCACAACACCATGACCATAACACTACCACACCATGAGCATAACACTAACAGACCATGACCGTAACACTACCACACCATGACCATAACACTACCACACCATGTCCATGACACTACCACACCATGACCATAACACTTCCACACCAAGACCATAACACCACATAACCATGACCATAACACTTCCACGACCATAACACTACCACAGCACAACCATAACACTTCCACACCATGAACATTTCACCACCACACCATGACCATAACACCACAACACCAAGACCATAATACTAACAGGCCATGACCGTTACACTACCAAACCATGACCATAACACTACCGCACCATGACCATAACACTACCACACCATGACTATAACACTACCACACCATGACCATAACACTACCACACCATGACCATAACACTTCCACGACCATAACACTACCACACCAAGACCATAACACCACATAACCATGACCATAACACTTCCACGACCATAACACTACCACAGCACAACCATAACACTTCCACACCATGAACATTTCACTACCACACCAAGACCATAACACCACAACACCATGACCAGAAAACTTCCATGATCATAACACTACCACAGCACGACCATAACACTTCCACACCATGACCAAAACACTATCACACCAAGACCATAACACCACAACACCATGACCATAAAACTTCCATGATCATAACATTACCACACCATGACCATAACGCTACCACACCATGACCATAACACTACCACACCATGACCATAACACCACCACACCATTAACCATAACACCACAACACCAAGACCATAATACTAACAGACCATGAACGTAACACTACCACACCGTGACCATAACATCACAACACCATGACCATAATAATACCACACCATGACCATAACTCCACCACACCATGACCATAACACCACAACACCATGACCATAACACTACCACACCATGAGCATAACACTAACAGACCATGACCGTAACACTACCACACCATGACCATAACACCACAACACCATGACCATGACACTACCACATCATGACCATAACACTAACACACCATGACCATAACACTACCACACAAAGACCATAACACCAAAACACCATGACCATAACACTTCCACAACCACAACACTACCACATCACAACCATAACACTTCCACACCATGACCATAACACTACCACACCATGACCATAACACTATCACAACATGACTATAACACTTCCACACCAAGACCATAACACCACAACACCATGACCATAACACTTCCATGACCATAACACTTCCACAGCACAACTATAACACTTCCACAGCATGACCATAACACTACCACAACATGAACATTTCATTACCACACCATGACCATAACCCCACCACACCATGACCATAACACTACCACACCATGACCATAAAACAACCACACCATGACCATAATACTACCACACAATGAGCATAACACTGCCACACCATGACCATAACACTACCACACCATGACCATAACACTATCACACCAAGACCATAACACCACAACACCATGACCATAATACTTCCACACCTAGACCATAACACCACAACACCACAACACCATCACCATAACACTTCCACGACCATAACACTTCCACAGCACAACCAAAACACTTCCACAGCATGACCATACACTATCACAACATGACCATAACACCACAACACCATGACCATAACACTTCCATGATCATAACACTACCACAGCACGACCATAACACTTCCACACCATGAACATTTCACTACCACACCATGACCATAACACCACCACACCATGACCATAACACTATCACACCAAGACCATAACACCACAACACCATGACCATAAAACTTCCATGATCATAACACTACCACAGCACGACCATAACACTTCCACACCATGACCAAAACACTATCACACCATGACCATAACACCACAACACCAAGACCATAATACTAACAGGCCTTGACCGTAACACTACCAAATCATGACCATAACACTACCACACCATGACCATAACACTACCACACCATGACTATAACACTACCACACCATGACCATAACACTACCACTCCATGACCATAACACTATCACACCAAGACCATAACACCACAACACCATGACCATAACACTTCCACGACCATAACACTACCACAGCATGACCATAACACTTCCACACCATGACCATAACACTACCACAACATGACCATAACAATACCACACCATGACCGTAAAACTACCACACCATGACCTTAACACTACCACACCATGACCATAACACCACAACACCATGAACATAAATCCTCCACGACCATAACAGTAACACAGCACGACCATAACACTCCTACACCATCACCATAACATTACCACAACATGACCATAACACTACCACACCATGACCATAACACTACCACTCCCTGACCATAACACTATCACACCATGACCATAACACCCCAACACCATGACCATAACACTACCACACCATGACCATAACACTACCACATCATGACATTAACACTACCACACCAAGACCATAATACTAACAGGCCATGACCGTAACACTACCAAACCATGACCATAACACTACCACACCATGCCCATAACACAACCACACCATGACCATAACACTACCACACCATGACCATAACACCACAACACCATGACCATAACACTACCACACCATGACTATAACACTACCACACCATGACCATAACACTACCACTCCATGACCATAACACTATCACACCAAGACCATAACACCACAACACCATGACCATAACACTTCCACGACCATAACACTACCACAGCATGACCATCACACTTCCACACCATGACCATAACACTACCACAACATGACCGTAACAATACCACACCATGACCAAAACACTACCACAACATGACCATAACAATACCACACCATGACCGTAAAACTACCACACCATGACCTTAACACTACCACACCATGACCATAACACCACAACACCATGACCATAAATCCTCCACGACCATAACAGTAACACAGCACGACTATAACACTCCTACACCATCACCATAACATTACCACAACATGACCATAACACTACCACACCATGACCATAACACTACCACTCCCTGACCATAACACTATCACACCATGACCATAACACCCCAACACCATGACCATAACACTACCACACCATGACCATAACACTACCACATCATGACCATAACACTACCACACCAAGACCATAATACTAACAGGCCATGACCGTAACACTACCAAACCATGACCATAACACTACCACACCATGCCCATAACACAACCACACCATGACCATAACACTACCACACCATGACCATAACACCACAACACCATGACCATAACACTACCACACCATGACCGTAACACTACCACACCATGACAATACCACTACCACACCATGACCATAACACTTCCACAACCATAACACTACCACAGCACATCCATAACACTTCCATACCATGACCAAAACACTACCACACCATGACCATAACACTACCACACCATGACCATGACCATAACACTACCACACCATGACCATAACACCACAACACCATGACCATAACACTAACAGACCATGACCGTAACACAACCACACCATGACCATAACAATACCACACCATGATCATAATACTACCACAAAATGAGCATGCCACTACCACACCATGACCATAACACTACCACACCATGACCATAACACTACCACACCATGACAGTAACACTACCACACCATGACCATAACACTACCACACCATGACCATAACACTACCACACCATGACCATGACCATAACACTACCACACCATGACCATAACACCACAACACCATGACCATAACACTAACAGACCATGACCGTAACACTACCACACCATGACCATGACCATAACACTACCACACCATGACCATAACACCACAACACCATGACCATAACACTAACACACCATGACCATAACACTACCCCACCATGACCATAACACTACCACACCATGACCATAACACCACAACACCATGACCATAACACCACAACACCATGACCATAACACTTCCACTACAACAACACTACCACTGCACAACCATAACACTTCCACACCATGACCATAACACTACCACACCGTTTCCATAACACCACAACACCACGACCATAAAACTTCCATGACCATAACAGTACCTCAGCACGACCATAACGCTTTTACACCATGACCATAACACTACCACAAAATGACCATAACAATACCACACCATGACCATAACACCACCACACCATGACCATAACACCACAACACCATGACCATAACACTAACAGACCATGAACGTAACACTACCACACCATGACCATAACACCACCACACCATGACCATAACAATACCACACCATGATCATAATACTACCACAAAATGAGCATGACACTACCACACCATGACCATAACACTACCACACCATGACCATAACACTACCACACCATGACCATAACACCACAACACCATGACCATAACACCACAACACCATGACCATAACATGTCCACTACCACAACACTACCACTGCACAACCATAACACTTCCACACCATGACCATAACACTACCACACCGTTTCCATAACACCACAACACCACGACCATAAAACTTCCATGACCATAACAGTACCACAGCACGACCATAACGCTTTTACACCATGACCATAACACTACCACAAAATGACCATTACAATACCACACCATGACCATAACACCACCACACCATGACCATAACACCACAACACCATGACCATATCACTAACAGACCATGAACGTAACACTACCACACCATGACCATAACACCACCACACCATGACCATAATATTACCACACAATGAGCATAACACTACCACACCATGACCATAACACTACCACACCCTGACCATAACACTACCACACCATGACCATAACACCACAACACCACAACCATAACACCACAACACCAAGACCATAACACTTCCACTACCACAACACTACCACTGCACAACCATAACACTTCCACACCATGACCATAACACTACCACACCATGTCCATAACACCACAACACCACGACCATAAAACCTCCATGACCATAACAGTACCACAGCACGACCATAACGCTTCTACACCATGACCATAACACTACCACAAAATGACCATAACAATACCACACCATGACCATAACACTACCACACCATGACCATAACACCACAACACCATGTCCATAACACCACAACACCACGACCATAAAACCTCCATGACCATAACAGTACCACAGCACGACCATAACGCTTCTACACCATGACCATAACACTACCACAAAATGACCATAACAATACCACACCATGACCATAACACTACCACACCATGACCATAACACCACAACACCATGACCATAACACCACCACACCATGACCATAACACCACAACACCATGACCATAATATTACCACACAATGAGCATAACACTACCACACCATGACCATAAAACTACCACACCATGACCATAACATCAGAACACCATGACCATAACACTACCACAACATGACCATAACAATACCACAAAATGACCATAACAATACCACATCATGACCATAACACCACCACATCATGACCATAACACCACAACACCATGACCATAACACAAACAGACCATGAACGTAACACTACCACACCATGACCATAACACCACCACACCATGACCATAATATTACCACACAATGAGCATAACACTACCACACCATGACCATAACACTACCACACCATGACCATAACACTACCACACCATGACCATAACACTACCACACCATGACCATAACACCACAACACCATGACCATAACACTACCACACCATGACCATAACACTACCGCACCATGACCATAACATTACCACACCATGACCATAACACTTCCACACCATGACCATAACACCACAACACCATGACCATAAAACTACCACACCATGACCATAACATCAGAACACCATGACCATAACACTACCACAACATGACCATAACAATACCACAAAATGACCATAACAATACCACATCATGACCATAACACCACCACATCATGACCATAACACCACAACACCATGACCATAACACAAACAGACCATGAACGTAACACTACCACACCATGACCATAACACCACCACACCATGACCATAATATTACCACACAATGAGCATAACACTACCACACCATGACCATAACACTACCACACCATGACCATAACACTACCACACCATGACCATAACACTACCACACCATGACCATAACACTACCACACCATGACCATAACACCACAACACCATGACCATAACACTACCACACCATGACCATAACACTACCGCACCATGACCATAACATTACCACACCATGACCATAACACTACCACACCATGACCATAACACTACCACACCATGACCGTTGTAGTTCCGTTGGGTGTTTGGTAGAAGAGATACTTTGTCCGTCCTTTCCTTGCCCACGTCTACAGCTGCGGCAGCTCACTCAAAGGCTAGGAGGTATCACCTCTTAAGTGTATAAGAGTTCAAAGTTCATACCATGTTGTCAAACTTCATGCTCACGCTGAAGTTGGCTTAGTTCTGTAGTTTGATCTTAGCCCTTTTAACGTATGGACCGTCGTCCTCACGTCCTTGGAACACAAAGTTGAATTTTCGTCATCGTGCTTATATAGTAGTGGGATTGGGGCATTTTTCATAGTTTAAAACCAATGTCTGCTCACTTGGGCGGGGCCACAGAGTTAAAATTACATTTCATCTTACCACAAATAGTTTCAAATTTAAACATTTAAATTGTACAACAATTCTATGTGAATCTGAAAACTATAATGTGTAGACTTTCCAAGATACAGTTTATGTCATCCTATCGTTAGTAATAATGTCTGCTACGCCAACTGATCTGACATAATATTCCTTAAGTACCAACGCATTTTTTCAGCTGGTTGGATTACCGAAATATGGTTCCTTTCCCCACCCTTTTGATGTTACCATACTCTCTCTATGTTAACAAAGGGATTTGAAGAGTCAACTCTATAGAGTAGAGAGAGAGAAAAGGGGGTATTTATGGGGGTCATAAACCTCACCAACAGGCCAACGTCATGACAACACCATGATCATAAAACTCCCACATCATGACCAAAACATACCACACCACGACCATGTCATTTAGTGATAACCTACTCAGATCCCCACGAGAGCAGTGGGGAAGGAAAGCGAAGTGAACATGAAAGGCCTGTGTGCTGTTAAACATTAATGTGGGCTGTTTTGTGGTGACGGCTGTCTGACACACACTGATATGATAATGTTAATTTAGACAGGCACACGGGAGACTGCCTCTGGGGTCCTTCAGGCACGCTCCATCACTGACACACTGACGACTCCGATGGAATTAATTCTGTCATTTACCTCTCTCTTTTTCTTCATTCATTCATTCTCTCTCTCTCTCTCTCTCTCTCTCTCTCTCTCTCTCTCTCTCTCTCTCTCTCTCTCTCTCTCTCTCTCTCTCTCTCTCTCTCTCTCTCTCTCTTCGATCTCTCTCTCTCTCTCTCTCTCTCTCTCTCTCTCTCTCTCTCTCTCTCTCTCTCTGCCTCTCCAGATGGCGGTAGGTGGAGAGAGCTACCAGTAGTCAGCAGCAGTAGTGTGACACCAGTTCCAACTGACGCCCCAGAGCTAAGGAACGAAACAGAGGAAACGCAACAGCACTTCCAATCGTCCCATCGCACCGAACTACTTCCCCTCTCACCTGCCTCCGCAGCTCCCCTCTTCAGTCTCACGTCAGTCGCTTCTTGTTTTATCTCTGTTACAGCAGTCGTTCGTCCCACCGACAAAAGTTCGATATGCACATACACACACACTGCTGCTTACCTGGCAGTGTTGCTGACACACATCAACCCATGGAACCCCCAAAACAGAATGCGTCAGAGACACATCACCCATCCACCTCCCTCCCTCCTTCCATCCATCCCTGCCTCCTTCCTCCAGGCAGCATTTTCCTCTCCTCTTTTCAGTCCCTTGTTATCATAATCACATTGGACAAGCGCCTAGGGTTGGCAGTTCCCTTCTCTCTCTCTCTCCCTGGAGCCCCTTCCTCCAAGCACTGTAATGTTGTATTCTTTTTTGACCGTCTTTTTTTCTCCTTTTCATCTTTTGAATTTGTCAAACGGACGAGAATGTGTGTGAGGATGTGTGTGCGTATGTGTGTGTGCCTGTGTATATGTGTGCATTCGAGGGTGCGTAGGTGTGAGTGTGTGTCCGTGTGCGTATGTGTGTGTCAAGTGCCTCTGTAGCTCCTCAATTACCTGGCTGTTTCATAGTGTAATGTCTGTATTGTAGCCGACACGCCGCTACAAACGACCCATAACCACCGCTGTGTTGGGGCCTACACAGACCAGGTTTGTCAGAGATAATAAGCACAATGTTCTTCTTCTTCTCCCTCTGTCCATTTGGTCACAAAGGATCACATCATCATCACACCATTCCACTACAATGGGTCAGTCAGTCAGTTAGTCAGTCATACAGTACAGGCAGGCAGAGCAGCAGCTTTAGCAACCTGGTCTCAGAGCATTTCGTATTATTCGTTACGTCAAGCTGAGACACCCCATTTAATATGATATGTTACATTTCGTATGGTATGTATTAATTTGTGGATATCCGTCACCCATTCGGTGTGATATGTTATGAATTACAATTCGTATTATATGTTACGAATTTGCAAAAAGTGCAATATGTTACGAATTTGCAAAACATATGATATGGTGCATATTCTAGCTAGGTGGCTCAGTGGCTAATGTTAATGTAAGGGCTAAGTTTAGGTTAAAGGGTTAGGGTTAGGGTTAGCTAAAAGGGTTAAGGTTAGGGGAAAGGTTAGGGTTAGCTAAAAGGGTTAAGGTTAGGATTAGGGGAAGGGTTAGGGTTAGGGTTAGGTGAAGGGTTAGCTAAAAGGGTTAAGGTTAGGGTTAGGTGAAGGGTTTAAGGTTAAGGTTAGGGTTAGGATAAGCTAAAAGGTTTAAGGTTAAGGTTAGGGTTAGCTAAAAGGGTTAAGGTTAGGGTTAGGGGAAGGGTTTAAGGTTAAGGTTAGGGTTAGGACAAGCTAAAAAGTTTAAGGTTAAGGTTAGGGTTACGGTTAACTAAAAGGGTTAAGGTTAAGGTTAGGGTTAGCTAAAAGGGTTAAGGTTAGGGTTAGGGGAAGGGTTAGCTAAAAGGGTTAAGGTTAGGGTAGTTGCCAAGTAGCGAAAAAGTAGTAAGTAGTTGAGAAGTTTCTAATTAGATAAAATGCTACATTTGTCCTGATAAGATTTGGGGAAGTCAGTAGGTACTCAACAACAAATCACTCCTGGATCACAACAATATCAACCGTGTTACGAGTCACATACAATGTTGTCTAGGCACCTCTAGTAAAATGAATGTATAGCAGGGATCATCAACTAGATTCAGCCGCTGGAGGATCTTTTCTTGAGCAGTTGGTCGGGTGCCGGAATATAATTACAAATCATTTTACTGCAAATTGACAGCAAGAATCCCAAATAGATATAATGTTTGACTAAAACATAATAATATCATAATGTAATAATGTATCTCTCTATTACGTGTGGGAATACTTGGGAATATATTTCTCAAATCAAAATCACTTGGAGCTGATATCCTGGTGTTTTTACAGTATTTTATGTAAAAAAAAAAAAGAAAAAGACATGTCTTTTTTTAACCTGACAAGTCAGTTCAGAACAAATTTCTATTTACAATGACAGCCTACAAATGTTTACCTTGTCAGCCCGGGGATTCGATCCAGCAACCTTTCAGTTACTAGACCAACACTCTAACCACTAGGCTACCTGCCACCCCTGTAGATATAAATATTTTATTTTTGTTTTGCTCTGAAATCTTGGGGGGGGGGGGCAAATAAAACCATCCAGTCAGGCAATATTTTACACTATGGCAGAATGCATTATATAAGTACTTGACAAGGGCAGTGATATCCCTGCATATAAAGCCATGGTTCTCCTCAGTCCTGTGCCTGCCTTTCTGTTTTGTTTGCCATCTCTGCCTGTTGGTGTGCTGTTTAGCAAGCGTAGGGAGGACTGTATGTATGCCCATGGTTGCGTCTTGATGTGTGTCTGTGCGTGTGCCCACGTGATTATGTCCAGGCCCGTGCGTGTGCCCATGTGACTGTGTGTGTGTACGTGCACACCCGTGCCCACGTGTATGTGCCCCTCTGCCCGCACAGCTGGTCCAAAGCAGATGTTTACCAGTATAATTACCCTCCGCCCATACGTCTTCTCCAGCCTCTAGATGTGTAGTGACACCAGTTCAACACAGACCTGCTGTGGATCTCAGTGAACACATTCATATCAATACTCTTGCTGCCTATTGGCCAACCATTCAAATGGCATACTGTAGCTAATGGCATACTGTAGCTAACAAAAGAAGTACATACTTTCAAAACAGAGGTAGAATGCGTATGTAACACCAGACCCCAGAGGATAGCAGGACAGGTTATATAGGCAGTTTGATAGTAACAGTAACAGTACAGTACAGTAACCCAGAGCTAGGTGGGTCCTGTGAGTCTGCCCTGGGTACTGAAGGCATAGAGAGAACCTGACCGCTGGGATGACCGTAGCGAGACCGCAGACTATGACACGGTCAGCAGGAATACCAACCCCTCTTCTGAACTCTTTCCCAACACTGTCCTGACCAGAGAGAGACTGAGACACCAGGTCAGGAGCACACACATACGCACGTACGCACACAGACACGCACGCACGCACACACACACACGCACACACCTCTCTCTCCTCTGCACTCTTCTTAATCAGCGTCAGACCACATCAAGAGCTCAAGCTTTTGCGTGTGCAGGCTTTTGTTCCGGCTCATCACTAAGACTCTGATTCAAATAATCAACTACAATAGTTACTGTAGGTGTGTTATTGCAGGGCTGGAACAAAAGTCTTCACTCCCCGTAACTCTCCAGCTCCAGGTTTATGTTTCCACAGAGGGTAGATCCACCCATAAGAATCCAATGAGGATCGTTGTGACATTTACACATGCAATATCCATATTTAACATGATTTCTCCCTGCTGTTACAATGGTCTAGAGGTGAAGCCACCCACACACTCTCTGTCATATTAAACACCATCAAACACATTTTATGGGGAAACTCTGGCCTTTTCTGAATACAGGCCTACACACCCAATAAATCACTAGCATAGTGTGTGTGTGTGAGTGTGTGTGTTGTTTGCACTGCCTGCCTCTTCAGTTCAGTCCAGTTCACTTGAGTGAATGAGATGAGGTAGGGCAGAGGGGACAACTTTTAGGAATGAAATGCTGCCTGTGTTTCTGCCTGTTTGGTCTACTTAGAATTGGGCCAATCCTCTCAGGAGTATGTGTGTGTGTGTGTGTGTGTGTGTGTGTGTGTGTGTGTGTGTGTGTGTGTGTGTGTGTGTGTGTGTGTGTGTGTGTGTGTGTGTGTGTGTGTGTGTGTGTGTGTGTGTGTGTGTGTGTGTGTGTGTGTGGCCGGTCCCAGCGTCTAGGGTGAGTGGGGCGGTACATATTTTAGTGTCATGTTATCCTAGGCCTGGTATACTTATAGGTATACATTTTTGAGGAGAATCAACTAGACTCACTCCCTCTTTGGTCCTGCTGTACACAGCCACAGAACCTTAAAGGGACAATCTGTAGTTGCTACATCCATTTTTGGACTTTTAATGTAATGATATTTACCCATTGATACTTGCAAAACATACATGGCTCATGAGCTGAGTTTTACTGTTGTACCTTATCAGAACCCCAAAATAAGCCTGTTTAATGACAATGTTTGTAAACAAAGCACATGTTAACAAACACTATATCAACAACATCTCACGGTCTGACAAGGTCTGACTTCAATATTCAATGTTTGTCCTGGGGGCGGGGGAAAAACGTAGAGTTTTGACGGTTCAGTATAGGAATTCATTCCGATTGGTAAGGGCTAAGGTTTGGTATAGTGGTAAAACAGAAACACCTCGACGGTTAAGTTCAGGCATTCATTCTGATTGGTTAAGGTAAGGTTTAAGGTTTGGGATAGAAACTAAAATAATGTGCCTACACATGGTTCCAAAAGTGTTCTTCAGCTGTTCCCATAGGATACTCCTGTTTGTATCCATTTAGAGCCATTGTTGGTTCCAGTTAGAGCCCTTTTTGGTTCCGGGTAGAACTGTTTTGGGTTTCAGGTGGAATCAAAAGGGTTCTACCTGGAACCAAAACAGGTTCTTCAAAGGGTTCTCCTATGGGGACAGCTGAAGAACCCTTTTAGGTTCCAGGTAGCACCTTTTTTTCCAAGAGTGTAGCGCTGGGATTGAACCTGCAATCTTCTGAGCTTG
Organism: Brachymystax lenok tsinlingensis; assembly: GCA_030435695.1. Lineage (NCBI taxonomy): Eukaryota > Metazoa > Chordata > Actinopteri > Salmoniformes > Salmonidae > Brachymystax > Brachymystax lenok. The sequence goes on along the minus strand of CM059786.1, from coordinate 12,101,953 downwards.
GTAATAGCATTCACTGTTGCCCCTAGCGGGCGGTATTGAAGGCATCTCACAACATCCCAGGGACCTGGACTCGATTACTGCATTGGATCTGGTGTGACCTGGCTGACTACATAGCCTCAAAACATGGTTAAAACTAAAGTTATGATTTCATGGATGGTTAGTCCTATATCCATTGCTCTGTCTATGAATTTGAGAGTGGTTACATTTCTCCTGCCCCAGCTGGGAGAGCGCTTTATTATTGTTTCAACTGCTGATTGCTGTTTTAACCTTAACTTTATCATTACCCCTAACCTAAAGTCTAACCATAACCCCAATTCTGATGATATAGCTGATTTAGTCCTTTGTAACATGGCTATTTAGTAGCTACCTGTTTAGAGCTGACGTGAGTAGTTGTAGTATCAGACTGTGTGTGTGGCTGAAAGGCAGTGGTTAGAGGATTCCCATCCTGAGGACATCCTTTTCTCTCTCAGTCCTTTCATCCCTCCACTCAGCTCCCCTCTCCGCTCCCCTGTCCACTGCCCTCTCCGCTCCCCTGTCCTCTGCCCTCTCCGCTGCCCTGTCCGCTCCCCTCTCCGCTCCCCTCTCCACTGCCCTCTCCGCTCCCCTCTCCACTGCCCTCTCTATTTAGACATTTTCTATGTGGAGGAAAACAAAATGCTCTTTGAGTCAAAGGTGTGGCAGAGGACCATGATGTAGTGCCATAGTAAGGAACGGATTCCTCGTGTGTCTTTTCTGTCCTTTCACACCCCTCTTCCCTCTCTTTATCTTCTTCCCTTTCTATCCTCTGTCTCTCCTCTCAAACAAGCCTCACTTCTACCCTGTCTTATCCCTCTCTCCTGCCTCCCTCCTTTCCCTCGTCTGACCCCTCCTCCTCCTCTCTCCCCCGTTCCTCCTCTCTCCCCTATTACTTCTCTCTTGCCTCTTCTCCTTCCGCCCCCCTCTTCACCCATCTCTCCTTCTTTTCCCCTCTCCTCCCCCCTCTCAGTGAGGTCCAGCTCCGTCCGTTTGGCCTTGTAGCCTCCAGAAGCCGAGTCGTTGAATAAGTCATGACGGTCACGGTGCCGGAGGTGACATTTTACAGACCACTGCCTTGGGTAAGCTTAACACACACACACACACCACACACACACTCGAACCAAAGCCTTCACATGATAGCATGGATTTCACCCCAGCGCAGACCCGGAGTGAAAGTCACAGGAGCGAGAGGGAGGGATGGATAGAGAAAGAGATAGAGAGGAGTCAGACATAAAAGGAATCTGAGGGAAATGTCATGCAGGCTAGTCCCTACCCAAGGCTATTATGTTTAGTTTGATGGAGGGAAAGCTAAACAGATATAAGGTACATTTCCTTTCTGCCTGCTGTTGAATTGAACTAAACGTGTCCTTTTTGCTGTGGTATATAGGGATTTCCTGGTTTATTCGGTGATGCTTCAATGCCCCGTTTCTCTGAGTTTGGGGGAAATTGGGGCTTAGGTGAAGCTATAACATTAGCCTAGCTCGCAATATTGTAAACTTTAGTGACATTTCTTTCTAATATGACGGTGCATAGTTTTTAATGGAGAATATTGGCAGCTGTCTAGTGAAAAGTTACGTGGTTGTCTATAAGTAGCCTACAAACTGTATATTTGGAAAGTGTTACAATATTGACTAAATATGTCAATCTAGACAGAGCACAACCTCCTTGTTTGCTGTTTACCTCAATGGCAGGTGTATCGGAGCTACGCTGTTTGCGCACTGGCAGCAACAAAATGCAACACGTTGCTGTGTGTCCAATCACTCCAATAAACTTAACACACACTCACACACTCACTTTTCCTTCGTTAACTAAACTAATATATCAATGTCTGTTGCTAAAACACAAAGTAGAGTATTATATCGTTTGGTGCTTTTACATATAGAAAACCCATACAGTTAAATGTCACACACAATGTAGGCTACAAACCTATTACAACTGGAGCAGGCCAATCCAGGCTCAATTAAAGATGTTGTACAACGGCTGTATTTGAAACACCACTCCCTTCTGCCCAGTTTCCCTGATGTTGCTTTGGCAATCAAGCTGTTTTTAACCATCCCTGTAACTCTCGCTTCTGTGGAGAGATCTTTTTCTAACTAAAGCTCATAAAGAAATACCTAAGAAGCATTAGGCTCTCGCTCTGATATGCGCTTTGAACACCTGAGGAAGCTCCACTCATTGCAGTGGCGCCGTCGTAGCCTTGACCACGGCATTTGTTCACCGATATCCCCTTAGTTTCAATCAGTTGAATCATTTTTCAAGGCCTGAGGCACTTTGATCAGTCACATTCTTGAAGCCCAAGAAACAAATACTTAGCTTCCTAGTACATATGAAAATTAAAAAGGTTTATGAATGACTTTTTGGAGGCTTACTGTCAAAATGATAAAACAATATAATAATTGACATCAATGACAGGCGCATGTGCTCCCAAAGCTTGTGGGCCCCCCCGCCTTACGGGGACTGCAGGGGTGCATCTGGTTCGTTAACGACAGCGGTGGCCACGTGACATTTGCGGCCACCCCTGAACGTTTTCTACAGCTCTGCTAGCAGGGATCTCACCGCTCACCTTCCCACAATCCCCCTGCCCATTTCTTAGTGTAACCTTGTTGAAATTCTGGTGAAAATCCCACGTTACCTCACACCTCAGGAGGCCCGTGGATGGTGAACACTCCGCCCTACTCACGCAAAGCAGATTACCGCTAGCTGCCATCTGGTCAGTGTGCCGCTTGAGACAGAAACAAAGTAGCAAGGAGTAACTTGACAATAAGAAAACAAAAACACAACAGGGCCATCCACTGCTTTAACCTACGGCGACAACATCCCGCCAGGACATGGCCGATGACACTCTAATGTATACGAGGCAGTCTAATGTATACGAGTACGATAATTACCCCCAGCCTGTAGCTGAGGAGAGATGACTAGTATTCAATTACACCGCCACGCGCGCGCTCGAGCGGTGTGTCTTGGTTTAACAAGTGGCTCTGGATTGTCTGGTGGTGTAGGAAGGAATGCTACCATCGTCATAGCCACCAGGGTATGGACACTACAGACAGAATGGGCGCATTCCACATTGCAGCCGACTTTAAAGGCGAGTCATGACTGACGGTCAGTCACAATTTACCCATGATACATCATGGTTTTGATGCTCTCGAACATGGCCACAGTGTCGTGCATTCATGTGCTGAAGCCCAGAGGGGGCAGAAATCCCTGTATGATGCATTTTGACAGGAAAATTGTCAAATTCAAACACTTATCAAGAGAACATCCCAACTTCATCTGATCTGGCAGACTCACTAAACACAAATGCTACGTTTGTAAATGATGTCTGAGTGTTGGAGTGTGCCCCTGGCTATCCATCAATAAAAAAAACATACATATATATATATATATAAGGAGTTTGAAATTAATTATACTTTTACTCAAGTATGACTATTTAGTGCTTTGTCCACCACTGGATGTGGCTAGGGGTTATAGAATTTATTGCACATGACCCATAAATTTAGACAGGTGTGTCTGGGTAAGCGTCATCTAATATTTATAAAATATTTTTATCTGGACACTTTGTTTACCTGGAATTTTTCCTTATTGTAGGCTACTACCACTTTTAGTCTTAATCTTTACTACCCTACTCATTGTTTAGCACATGACCTCATGTGAATCCTTAAAGAGATGGGTGGGGCTTAAGAGGGTGTGAACTATGCTGAATGGGTGTAGACAAAGGAGAGCTCTCCAGTAAGTATCAAAACATTCAAAGACCCTTTTCTCAAAAGTGAGTTTACAAGTGTATCAACTTTCAAAGCAGAATTACGTTCCCATTGTTCCTTAAAAATGCTGTGTATGATATACCATTTTGTAGCTTTGAGTCTCTACTTTTCTCCAATGTAAAATGTTGCTACAATGTCAAATTTTGCTACATAAGACCGAATCCAAGTGGTGAGTCACATATGATTTCTGTATTTTGAAAGTTACATATCTTAAAAACTTGAATGTTGACAAGCAAAACATTTGTGACAATGTCAACAATGGACTAATGAAACAAATACCCCAAAAATTGTTTTGGGATGGAAGTTTCCTTTAAGACATCTCTACCTACAGTATGGGTGCCTGACACCAAAGGGCCCATGCAGTCATGTTTCAGCACATCCACAATACAGACAAAATACAAAGAAATTTGTTCAACCAGCAGTAGCCTATAATAATTTATTTGGCCGTTTAACTCTTTATCAAAGAATCTACCCCCCAAAAAACTATTTATTACAGCATTCTCAACTGTCCTGTTGTCAAAATGATAATTGGCCATCAGGAGAAGAGAAAACTCTGCCTACAACTTAGAATTTCAGCACTTGTCTTTGCCTATTGGCAATAGCTTGTGCAATAGCTCGCAGAAGCCACAAGGCAAAATACTCTGTCTCTCCCCGTAGCCACATAAGCACGGCTGACACCGACATAGCGTTATGCATTCAAATTATGTAAACATATCAAAAAATGCCCCTTATATTTCTAGACAAGTTTGTTATCAGCTAATCGCGTTTGAACAGCTGCAATTGCTTTGGTGAACAAAGGCAGTCTAACCAGTTTTTAATTAGGTGCTCCTAATGACCTTAAGAAGATTACTGCACTCACCTAATAATCAATACTATGCAGGGTAGGCGGCTAGGGGCTTAGCCAAGAGGGAGGGAGAGAATGAGGGAGAGAATGAGGGAGAGAGGAAGGAGGGAGAGGGGGAGTGAGAGAGGTGGGAGGAGGGAGGCCCTAGCTATTAATATATTACATCCACAGAGGCCTCTCTTCATTCCTCTCCTCCTTCCTATCCTCCTCCCCCCTCCCTTCTTCCTCCATTTCCATTGGTAAACGTAGGATCCTGGAGGCGTATGTCCTAACCAGCTGACACTGAGTTCAATTGTCCATTATGAAAAATATATGCAGATATTTCTTTAAGCAGAAATGTGTGCATATCAGCCTATTCATATTATACTAGTGAATTATTGTGGTCATACATACGCCATGGTTGAAGCTCTAACAACCAAACAGGATCAGACTAAACACACTGATTTTCATTAGCTATATGAACAAATCTCTTTCTGCTTAATACCATTAAGGTAATACTGTAATGTAGCCCTAATGTTTCATTCCTAGCCTATCAGTTTCATTCCTTTCAAAATCAACATGAATATGTATGAATATAATTTGCTGGATGCTGATTAACAGAAGTGGAATAAATTGATGGCCTCGTTTTATCCAAACACAATATTAGGCAGGCCTATGGAAATGTTATACGTTCCACGCCTGTTTTATCTAGTCCCTAATAGTGTGCTACTGAATTAGAGTTGTTTGTGTGAGAGAGCGAGAGAGAGCGAGAGAGAGTGAGAGAGAGAGGGTGAGAGAGAGATATATATATATAGAGAGAGAGAGATTTGGGTGCCATTGATTTTCTAAGACCCTCGATCTGTCATTCAGTCATTCTGTCTGTCAGTCAGTGTTCCATCCTCTCTCTCTCTCTCTCTCTCTCTCTCTCTCTCTCTCTCTCTCTCTCTCTCTCTCTCTCTCTCTCTCTCTCTCTCTCTCTGTGTCTCTCTCTCCCTCTCTCTCTCTCTCTCTGTCTCTCTCTCCCTCTCTCTATGTCTCTCTCTCTCTCATTCTCTCTCGCTTTCTTCCTCTTCAATCTCTCTCTCTCTCTCTGTAGGGATGCTGAGGGAGAGGAATGGTAGTCTGGTATTAACATTATCTCCCCCATGGTCCATGGAGATAGGAACCAAATCATCCCTGTGTTTGCATTAGCCCTTATTCTACTTTTCCCTCCCTTCCTCTCCTCTCCTTTTATCTCTCTTTTCCCTTTTAGTTAGTTAGGCTTTCATTTTTTCATCACCCGTTCCTGCTCCCCTCTATTGTTTGCTGCCTCTTTTTTCCATTTCTGCTCTTCTCCTCTAACCTCCAGTCTCTTCTCCTCTAACCTCCAGTCTCTTCTCCTCTATCCTCCAGTATCTTCTCCTCTAACCTCCAGTCTCTTCTCCTCTATCCTCCAGTATCTTCTCCTCTATCCTCCAGTCTCTTCTCCTCTATCCTCCAGTATCTTCTCCTCTAACCTCCAGTCTCTTCTCCTCTATCCTCCAGTCTCTTCTCCTCTATCCTCCAGTCTCTTCTCCTCTATCCTCCAGTATCTTCTCCTCTAACCTCCAGTCTCTTCTCCTCTATCCTCCAGTCTCTTCTCCTCTATCCTCCAGTCTCTTCTCCTCTATCCTCCAGTCTCTTCTCCTCTATCCTCCAGTCTCTTCTCCTCTATCCTCCAGTCTCTTCTCCTCTATCCTCCAGTCTCTTCTCCTCTATCCTCCAGTCTCTTCTCCTCTATCCTCCAGTCTCTTCTCCTCTATCCTCCATCCTCCAGTCTCTTCTCCTCTATCCTCCAGTCTCTTCTCCTCTATCCTCCAGTCTCTTCTCTTCTATCCTCCAGTCTCTTCTCCTCTATCCTCCAGTATCTTCTCCTCTATCCTCCAGTCTCTTCTCCTCTATCCTCCAGTCTCTTCTCCTCTATCCTCCAGTCTCTTCTCCTCTATCCTCCAGTCTCTTCTCCTCTATCCTCCAGTCTCTTCTCTTCTATCCTCCAGTCTCTTCTCCTCTATCCTCCAGTCTCTTCTCCTCTATCCTCCAGTTTCTTTTCCTCTATCCTCCAGTCTCTTCTCCTCTATCCTCCAGTTTCTTGTCCTCTATCCTCCAGTCTCTTCTCCTCTATCCTCCAGTTTCTTGTCCTCTACCCTCCAGTCTCTTCTCTTCTATCCTCCAGTATCTTCTCCTCTATCCTCCAGTATCTTCTCCTCTACACTCCAGTCTCTTCTTCTCACCCATTTATATCGTCTCTTCTCCTCCCCTCATCTGTCCATCCGATTTAGCCCGTATTGACTTCCGGATTTCTGAGAGCCTGTCATTTTCCTCTTCCCACTTGTGCAATAAAACTCATGTCAACACCATTAATGCATTCATAAACATTTATAAACATTTCTGTTTATTTATAATGGATTATTATCAAGTGTAACTTAACCTATATAAAACATTAAAAGAATGCATGAACGCAGCACAGCATAGCAACCCATGGTGATTGAATAATATCTGAGTCAGTGTGTCCAGAACGTCTGTGTGTTCTCAGCATTTTATTCGGAATCAGACGTTCACCCCCAGGCCCAGCAATCCCCCTCCTGCTGAGTTTCCATAGGACCGAATTAACCCCCCACCTCCACACCCTGCACACACTGTCTACGTTAGCCTGCTGCTAAGAGTGCAAGGCGGCCATTCCTTCACACAAACAGGCTCTGACTCACTGTCCTAACTGACTCCCAGGTGGTCAGCATATTAGTGAAATTCAAACCCGTTTGGCCACGTGACTCTGAAGTCCACTGTAGTTATCTCTGTTTTGTCAAATGTAATGATTTTTTTCAGGCTAGGTTGATTTACTATTTTTGTCAATTGACTATTTATTTTTTTTCCTTTATTTAACTAGGCAAGTAAGTTAAGATCAAACTCTTATTTACAACTGCCTTGTTCAGGGGCAGAATAACATATTTTTTTTACCTTGTCAGCTCAGGGATTTGATCCAGAAACCTTTCAGTTACTGGCCTAACACTCGAACCACCAGGCTACCTGCCGACTAAGACTTTTCAAATCACCCAGCAGGCAGTTTGTTTCCTTAGTCTAAGCTGTGCTGCCTGACTGTGCAACTACCAAACTATGAATGTATTATATTGTATTATGTATTATGACACATTATGGGTTTTATAATAGGAGAACATTGCATTTAGACACAACATTTGTCATCCTTATACGGCAATGTCTCCCTGCAATAGTTACACAATATCAATAGGAATTGCACAATGAATTGTTGAATTTCCCTTGGATCTCTATCCACATGAATCTATGACCATTCATTGTAGGGCCATGTATCAGTGTCAGTAGCTCTATGGTCACAGACACACTCCTTTCCTTAATGAAACACTGTAAAAAAGATAGTCTCACAATTACAATTTATCACTCAGTCATTTAGCAGGTGCTCTTATCCAGAGAGACTTACAGTAAGTGCATCACATAGGGGAGCTGGTCCGAGCCTATCTACTGGGTGGCTACGGCGGTGTCTGGTGCTGTATAGGCCCCTAGTGAAGGGTTTAAAGTGCCACTAATTCACTTGACAATGACACACCAAACTATTTATAAAAGTGCACTAACTAAATTAATGGCCCATCGAATGGAGAGTAAAACATTTAAGTGCAAATAAACGCTGGCGGTGTGACCCTCTTACGCTCGCTAACTCAGCCCCGCGGCCATACTATCCATTTCATCCCTGAGAGAGGGAGAGGGAGAGGGAGAGGGAGAGGGAGAGGGAGAGGGAGAGAGAGAGGGAGAGAGAGAGAGGGAGAGGGAGAGAGAGAGAGATGGTGTAACAAGCTTTTGTACTAAAGCCCATTAATTACCAGTGAGTGATCCACTAGTTAACATTTCAGTGTTAAGTAGTCCTCAACATTCCCTGAGGCTTTTCCCCCAGCCAGCCACAAACCATTAGAGCGTTCAGGGGACGAGTGATGGAGGGAATAAAGGAAGGAATGATAGAGAGATATAAAAGGGAATGACAGAGAGCATGATAGAGTGGTGGAGGGGGATGAGACGGAGAGGAGCTCTGAAAAGAAAAAGGGAAAGAGCAGAATGTGATAGAATGTGATACTGGTTAAAACAATGATAGTGAGAACAGCATATACCAGTACAGTGGATACCAAAAATGAATGCAGTGCACAGTTCTTCTGGAATGGTTTAACATCAACTTTACGTATATGTGAAGCCTGATGCAATCTCAATGCAATCAAAATGGCAGTGTTCAAAATTGTTCTGAACGAACACATTTTGCACTTTTGTGCACGTGTCTAGATAACATAGCAGCTATTAGAGACTTCAGACGTAAAGTTCACAACGTAGTGAGGCCTTATCAACAATTTAGTTTTGAATGCAACATAAAATGGATTGTGGATTTACTCAATACAGTTGCCACAAATGTACACTCACACACATGCAGTTTTTCACACACTACCACATATATCCACACACATACACCGTCCTGAAAAGTGATTTTTCTAGGTTGGACGAGGGGTAGCTGTAATAGGCCCGTCACTACTGTGAGTGTGTGTGTGACCAGGCCTGTGAAGCCCAGGAGAGGCCTAGAGTTGATACTGAGAGGGAAAATGGCCGCACTCAGTGAATAAACACCATCAGTGAGAAGCAGCGCAAACGAGCACCTCACAGATCACAGTGCCCAAAACAGACATGGCACCAGAGGAGTCTGACCCCAACGTCAATGAACGGAGCCAAAATCCAATCCTTGCAAAGTGAAACCACCCCGACCCAATAAAACACACACTGAAATCCCATCAAACTAAATGGGAATGTGGCCAAGTGAATGCTGCCTGCCTGTATAAGTTCCTTATGTTTTGGAGATTTTATGTTATGGGTGTCCCTGGATAGCTCGAATTGATTAAAGGGATAGGTTGGGATTTTGAGGGCTTTATCTACTTCCTCAGAGTCAGTTGAACTCGTGGAATTAAACTGTATGTATCTGCGTACAGTTTGAAGGAAGTTGCTAACTAGCGTTAGCACAATTGCTAACTAGCATTAGCTTAACGAGTGAAAGTTCCGTACGCTTCCAGTCATTGCGCTAATGCCAGTCAACAATGGCTCGCGAAATTACCTCTAACTTCCTTCATGCTGGACGCAGATACATACAAATGGTATCTACAAGTTCATCTGACTCTGGGGATGTAGATAGAGGGCCTCGTTGACAAAACACCGAACTATCCCTTTAATGGAATAATTTCAATTTTGTATGAAATATGAGTGTGGAATATGCATTATGGTTCCTGTCTTTATCTTTCTATGCTGCTCTCTGCCCCTTTTTGCATTGCCCTAGTTTGGGCCGACCTCCTTAGCTCTAATGCATAGAGCAAAGAAGGGGGGGAAGAGAGAAATACGGAGAGAGAGACAGGGATAGGCAGAGAGAAAGAGGAGGGCGAGACGGAGGTTGAGCGAGAAAGAGAGAGGGGGAAAGAGAGATGGAGGGGGGGACAAAGAGTTAAAGTACTCATTAGAGATGCGCAGGAGGTCTTGGGGCGCTCCACAAGGTTAACGACAACGGCACTCAGCAGCTGAAAAGCTCAAGTAGCTTTTATTGTATCATAATAATGAATCAATGGTATAAAGATAAAATAAAATAAATGAACTCCGAAGCCAAGGAGTAAAACGTATGTGCAACAGCGGCGGCGACAAATAATAAAATAAATAAATATCTCTGGCACCATTGGGCCCTGCTCGGCTAATATCTACTGATGTCATCTTGTTGAAAAATATTTGCCTGGAGGTCAGCGCTCCCCGTTTGAAAGGCTTAAACGCTTCTGCTTCAGAACATTAAATATCTGCCCACATTACCTCTGGTTCGTAGTAACAGAGCAGAGCTGGGGGGGACAGACAGGGTGCGGGATGTGGTTGGATGTATGAGGCACTCACTTGAGGGCCTGGGAGAAAAGACTGTTCATCTCCTCGTCTGGCACGTGGCTGAATGCTAGGAGTTTTAAATGGGAGAGGGAGTGAGAGTTCAGGAGGAGACGTGGTCGATTCGCTCCACTGTGAAACCTGCTTGCTTTCTCTGTTTGCGTCTTCTCTCTTCTTTCCCTCTCTGTCTCTCTCTCCTGGGAGACTGTGGGGTTTATCTCTTCCTTCTGTTACTTTGTGGTTTCTGTCCCTCTATCTGTCTAACTGCGTGTGTGTGTTTGAATGTGCGTGGCTGAGACACACGATGTATTCAGTATCTGATTAGGCCTATTGAAGTGGACTGTGATGATTACACAGGGATTCTACCTACGTCATAGTGTGTCGAGGCCATTCTTCCAAATCGCGTCGACTCGACTACACGATAAACCTAGTTTTCCAAGGCTACCCCATGTCATTACCTACACTAACTTGAGGTGTGTGTGTGTGTGTGTGTGTGTGTGTGTGTGTGTGTGTGTGTGTGTGTGTGTGTGTGTGTGTGTGTGTGTGTGTGTGTGTGTGTGTGTGTGTGTGTGTGTGTGTGTGTGTGCGCGGGCGCATCTGTATTGGATGGTAAAGAAGGATGCGGTAGAGACAGAGAGGTCAAAACTGGAAGCATGTTTTAATATTGCTCTACCGTTATCCTGAAAGGCATGATGGGAGTAACACATCTGAACTGATCGTAGTTACAGAATCATAGGTCTCTCTTTTTGCATTGGACAATATATACAATGTAAAATAAATACATTTACACAAATGGACATATTGTTGGAGCACACTGTATGATACACACGTCACAAAAATATACAGGTAATCGTTAACTGATGTGAAGCACATCTACAACTACGGACATGTTTCTCACTACACGGCGTCCCAGCAACTCCTGGTCGGAAGATCTATCTTATCTTTTTTTCGTAATATGAATCATATATAATTGTTTAATGTTTTTCCGTCTTTCTTCACCCCTTCCCCCTCCCTGTATCTTTTTCATACATTGGCATGTCAAACTGCCAGGTTATAACCTAAGCACACAAGTGGTAAGTAGGCTACACCTCGGCATAAATACATACTTGACTAACACTCACTATCCTCCTCCTTCGCTTCTCATAAAATATAGCAGTTGTTTGTACATGTTCATGTCCAATAGATACAGCATTTTGATCTAATTCAAACACAAAGTGCAACGTCTGTCCGTCCGTCTGTCTGTTGCACAGTCATATTGCTTTAAATAACAACATCCCGTCGGGAGAATAAACGCCCTCGTTCCTTATGGCTAAATGACTCTCCTCTCTCTCTCTATCTTAAATATGATCCATAGAAGGTGTTGAAATATACATAGCAAAACCTCAGCGTGATTTAAGCCGCTAGAATTATGTGTATCAGCCAACAATATTTGTGGCAACAATCTACACACAAGCAGTTTCGTAGTGAGAATTATCATGCGTTGTTATGGTAATTTTTATGTTAACTAAGAATATTGAATAGTCAATGATGTGTAGCTAATCAGCTTAACTATGTCTTGAGACTGATACGTACAATCTTGTAAAATTTGCCTTTGACCTTATTCTCTGAAAAGGTTGCGATTATTATTGTTTTGTTATTATCATGGTTTGCCATCAACTATTAAACATCCAATTCAGCTCTGCTTAAATCACCTCTGAGAGACTGTTGTGTACTCTTTCAGCTCCTTTTATAGGCCAGTACATAGTATCGGTTTGAAAATGTAAAAACAGTTAGACAGAGACATCAACTAAAAACAGAAGCTGACAGAGAAAAAGAAAACAGCACCTCTCTTTCAGGAGTTGTGTATGGAAATGATAGACGAGCCAACACGTTTCCCAAAAAGAGCTTTGACGTTATTGTCTCACTCATCAGTGGCTGTAGAGAATTCCGTTCACAATTCAATGAACTGCAGATCAAGTAAAACCTCATTGCGGTTTCACACAGTATCTGAGGTGTAACCGTGCTAAATTGCCACACCAAGCAAGCTGCTCTCGCATAAGATATTGCCATTAGATATTGACATAAAACCACACCTGTCTTTAAAATACAGCTTTAACATTCACAGTCAGTACGTAGGGCGGTTTTCCTTTATCTGCAATTGATTGAATTGAAGCCTGAATTTAGAAAAGTACTTTCAGGAAAGTACTTTCTCCAAACCATCTACCTTTATGTTTAGCCAATGATACACACACGGTAGTTAACGAAAAAGACCAAGGAAGAAGATAAATTAATTAGAAACACAACCCCCCCAACCCCCACCCCCACCCCATTAGGCCTAGAAAATAACAACATTGTCATCTTTATTTATTTATTTTCATTATTTTTAATAAGCACACAAAGTTAAAGCGAGAGTTTTGGAAACAGGTTGAACTCCAAAAAATAAAAAATAAACTTTTTTTTTCTTTTTGTCCTTTGCAACCTCAGAGTTTAGATAATGTTACAATGCAGCTGTTTCTAAATGGAAGGAAGGCAGTATGTACAGCGAGTTATCAAAAAAAGTAATCGATCGTTCGGGAAATGCTCAAATGTCTTTTTTATTTTTTATTCATTTAAACCTAAGATATACATTGTTATTCTACAAGAAAGAGTTACACAAATGATCCCTTTTATATACGGTTGTTTCTTCCTTTAGATACTTGTTATTCTCTTCTACGTCAGTACAGGTTATTATGATGATGATGTCGTTGGATCAGTTGATCTAGCAGAACTAGCTAGGAAGAAGAGCCTTGTTTCCTGGTAAGTCGGGAGGTATGTGAGAACACGCCGCCCCTTATCTCCTGAGGATCGGTACATCCACCGTTGTCTCTACTTCTACCCTGTGTCTAAAAAAGCGCACGCCACGAGAACTGGAACCACCACGAGAAAGTACACAACGACGTCGTCGAACGCAACGGAAGGAAAAGAAAGGGAAGAGGAAGAAAAAAAACAAAACTAAAGAAAAACAACAAAGGGAACGTTTTTCAGAAAAGCACAGCAAACATGAAACACTGAGAGGCTGAACTAAATTTTTCTGTTTTTGTATTTTTTTCTTTTCTTTCTTTTGTTCCAATAAAATGTCTTAGGTTAGAATTATAATCTGTTAATTTACAATATACAATGGTTAAGAAGGTTCAGAAAATACCCCTTACTAATAATACTGACATATTTGTTATAGAGAGTGATGTAGGTTACTTGACTTATTGTTTAGCTTCTCAACTGGAACCAGTTACCATTTTATATTAGAGTACATCATAATCTAGATTATGGATATTGGCGTTCTTAATCTGCGTACAAAAACCCTGGACCAAATCCCAACCTCATTCCTTCCTATGAGCCCACCGCTGTTAAAAGCTGTCCTAAGTGCTAGTCTAGTATTATATCTCGGCTACAGATTACTGTTCTTGGTACAATGGCGGTCTTAAGACTCAAATGCATGAGTTACCTGCTTGCCTGCACATCCATGGTGCTTCCCTAGCCTTGGGTTAGTTTGATTCTAGGACTATGTCATCTAATAGCCTATGGCAAGCACAGAGAGAGAAGCTACACCTGGTAGAAATGCTAACATCCCCCACCCAACGAAGACCGGCACAAACATGACTCGCATTCATGTTCATATGCACCCTCCTTTTAAATGACTATTGCTTAGAGAAGATAAGAGTCGATCCATATATATATTCATATAGAATTGCTGAAAGTGGTAAAGCTGATAGAAAAACACATATATTGATTGCTTTCTTATTAACACAATATAAACAGAACAAAAGAATCATGTAGACCATATATGATGACCGGATCATATCTGTACCCTTATTCATTTCAATAAAAATAAGACCAAACAAGTTGAAAAACAACCATAAATATGTGAGTCTGTCCCTTCAGCACTCCTGTACCTCTCGTCCATATTGCATGAGTGACTAAAGCTTCCCCATCTCCCTCAGAAAGTAACAATAATCATCAAGCCACTACTTCACGTCTACGAACCCCCTGGAAGACTTAACAGAAGAGGGCAACGAGAGAGTCTAATTGCTGTGAGTGATTAAAATGGACAAACCCAAAGGGAAAGCTGGGGGTGATGACAACGATCTGTTCTAGTACATGCTGGCACATGGCACATGGGGACTGTGTGTGTCTTGCCTGTGTGGACATGTTTAACTATTCTTGTGGGAACCAGAAGTCCTCACGAGAATAGAAAATTAACAAATATTTGAGCAACTGACTGGGGACATTTTGTTAGTCCCCATGAGGTCAAATGCTATTTCTAGGGGGTTTAGGGTTAGAATTAGTTTTAGGGTTAGAATTACGTTAAGGTTTAGGGTTAGGAGATAGTGTTAGGATTTCCAATGGGACTGAAGTGTGTGACCCCACAAGGTTAGCTGTACAAGACAGTGTGACTGTGTGTGTGTGTGTGTGTGTGTGTGTGTGTGTGTGTGTGCGTCTGTGTGTGTGTGTGTCTGTGTCTGTGTCTGTGTGTGTGTGTGTGTGTGTGTGTGTGTGTGTGTGTGTGTGTGTGTGTGTGTGTGTGTGCGTGTGTCTGTGTGTGTGTGTCTGTGTGTGTGTGTGTGTGTGTGTGTTAGTGTGACTGTGTGTGACTGTGTGTGACTGTGTGTGTGTTATAATACTGTAGTTAAGCAGGCCAGACTGCAGTAAGAGGTAAATACTGGGGGTGGGGTACTGGGGGCACCAGATATTTGGGGGAGGGAGTGTATCAGAGGATATTAGAAGTAACAGGAGGTGTCGAGGCTGATAGTAAAGTTTGCTGGCATCCACTGAATGGATCTCCATCCTTTGGCAGGGCAAGTCTCCTCTCCTCCTTTCCACTCTTCTCTTCTCCGTTACACATTTCTTCATGAAAATCATCAACAAAAAGTCTTTGTTCATTTTCAAATGTTTTCTTCAACAGTACATCCTGTAAAAACTGTGTTGGGAAACAGACGAAGAAGTTGAGAAAGCTTTACAGTCTCTCTGCTGCTAACACAAGCAGAGCAGTCTCTCTTCTTTTCTTTTTTAAATTCCTCGTTTAAACATTTTCATCAGTCAATAGTCAATAATCACATCGTTAATCATTTTATATGTATAAGTGACTCGTGGTCGATAGTCAATAGTTTACAGGGCCGTTGTTATGGTTACTGGTTTATGACTTGTCTATAATTTATACACATACGACCCTCCAGCAGAGGTCTCGTCTCAGTGTCAGTGTCTTCCCTTATGCACAGAGGTCAGGGGTTAAAGTTCAGAGGTTAGTCCCGCCCATCCCTCTCAGTGGGCGGCGGTTTGGGAGGTTCAGGGGTCATGTGGGGTAACGGGGGGTCAATGGGAGGAGGCTTGGTGCGACTGACAGACTGACATATTGGGGGTTGTTGACGTGGTTGGCCAATCAGACCTTGGCCTCCAGCAGTTCCAGGAACAGTTTGTGCATGGGGACCTTGCCGTCCTGCTTGATGCTGTAGAAGTGCTGCACGGCCTTGGTGGAGGTCTGGCGGAGCAGGGGCAGGGTCATCAGCAGCTTGCCTGCCCGACGAGGGTCCTCCGGGTGCTGGCCAGCCTCGTAGTCCTGCAGGGCCTCATGGAGCACGTCCTGGAGCTTCTGCACTGCCTCCACGTCCTCTATGTGCATGGAGTCTACAGAGGAGGGAGGGAGGGAGGGAGGGAGGGGAAATAAAGCAGATAGAGGTTAATCTTTACACATACTACATGACTATATCATCACAGAATGAGAGAGAGAGAGAGAGAGAGAGAGAGAGAGAGAGAGAGAGAGAGAGAGAGAGAGAGAGAGAGAGAGAGAGAGAGAGAGAGAGAGAGAGAGAGAGAGAGAGAGAGAGAGAGAGAGAGAGAGAGAGAGAGAGAGAGAGAGAGAGAGAGAGAGAGAGAGAGAGAGAGAGAGAGAGAGAGAGAGAGAGAGAGAGAGAGAGAGAGAGAGAGAAAGAGACACTCCCTGGCTGAACAATACCCTGGCCTGTCTGTATTTTCCTGTCTCAGGGGTAATGTCAAACACAGTCATTAGCATACTGAGTCGGTACTGGAGCATTTATGAGCACTGGGGATGGGTGTGGTACTGCGATGGATTTCACAACTCCAGACCAACACACGCACACACACACACACGCACACACACAAACACATACACATGCACACACAGGCCCGTAATGTTCCAAGCAAGAGGTCAGTGTGGGTGGGGTGAACACAGTATATAACCACTGTTGTACTCTATCGGGTACATCCATCATTGTGTGTGTGTGTGTGTGCGTGCCACTGCGGCCTGTCTATGTGTCCAGGTTGACCCTAGCAGTGTTTCTCCCCAGGGATAAATGACTTAATGCAGGCTGGCCTTTAGAGTTGAAACCAAATCAATCCAGCCGATCAATGGAACATGCATGTTAAATAATAATCACAGGTCAACTATTGACAGATCACACTGACCAAACATTGTGGTGGAGAGGAGGGTGTATACACACAGGCATATGGGATCACGCACACACACACACACACACACACACACACACACACACACACACACACACACACACACACACACACACACACACACACACACACACACAGACACACCCTCTTTGTCACTGTCTCAAAAACATACACCACGCACAAATGCACATACGCACACAAACATATGCGCACACACAAGCAAACAAACGCACACACACGCACGCACACACACACACACATACACGCACACACACACACAGGATTTAACGACTGGCTTTAGTCTACTGTCCCATAGCTGGAGGGTGTGAGTGGCTGGGTTGTAGTGTGTGCATTTGGTTCAATTCTCTAAACCACACAACACGTACACATACAGACTGCTCTGCCCCAAAGACACATTCAGATGTTCATGCTTCTGTTTGGGTCAATACTCTAACCCGGTATATGTGTATGTCTGATCCAGGATTCTGACAGCGAGCTCTCAGTCATCCATCACCGGGCTTTGGCGGTGTGTGTATGAGTGAGTGTGTGACAGGGGCTTTGGCCATGTGAAAAGTGACCTGTGATCCGACAGGAGCCCCCCCGGCAGGAAACTGCTTACACACACACCTTTACAGGGCTGCAGAGCCAGCAGCACTATCAATCTGACGATCACACACACACATGAGCGTGCACACGCACGTGCACACCGACATGCAGAAATTCAACATGTTATGGTTCATTTTTGACGCATTCATTCCGGGTAGTTACAGGGTTAATACCGCAGGGTTAAAACAGAAACGACTCAAAGGGTTAAGTTTAGGTCTTCATTCGTAGTGGTTAAGATTAGGGCTGTGGTTTGGGGAAGGCTTCAAAATATTATCCTCAAGTATCACCAAGTATTCTCGCTAGAGCATTGTGGTCTAGTCTAATACTACACACGGTATGTCTCCACTCTATTCCATCTGTTTCTATAATACTACACACGGTATGTCTCCACTATATTCCAACTGTTTCTATAATACTACACACGGTATGTCTCCACTCTATTTCATCTGTTTCTATAATACTACACACGGTATGTCTCCACTCTATTCCAACTGTTTCTATAATACTACACACGGTATGTCTCCACTCTATTCCAACTGTTTCTATAATACTACACACTGTATGTCTCCACTCTATTCCAACTGTTTCTATAATATTACACACGGTATGTCTCCACTCTATTTCATCTGTTTCTATAATACTACACACGGTATGTCTCCACTCTATTCCAACTGTTTCTATAATACTACACACGGTATGTCTCCACTCTATTCCATCTGTTTCTATAATACTACACACGGTACTGTATGTCTCCACTCTATTCCAACTGTTTCTATAATACTACACACGGTATGTCTCCACTCTATTGCAACTGTTTCTATAATACTACATAAATGATAATACTACTCAGTATTTATTTTTCCTATAGAAAGGCGTAGGCCACAATGAAGGATCTTTAGAACATCGTGAAGATGTCAGTTTAACTAATTCCATATTTCAGTTATAACATGGTGGCTTTTGTTCTTTTCCACATTATCCTCCTAATCAAAACATTTTACACCATATTCTAAGGTGTTTGTCCACTGCTGTTAGATTGAATGCCACATGGTGTAACAGTAGTGAATCAATGAGAATTCAATTAACTCTTAAGGTGACAGGAGACTTAATGTGATTTGGCTGTTACTTAAATTAACATGCTAGTCAAACATGTCCTGGTAATTGTGTGGATAACTTATGTTTCTTAGCTCTATAGGAAAGAGATGCACTTCTCCCAAGAGTGTTTGACAATTATAATAGCAAGTAGATATTCTTCTGTGTGTGTGTGTGTGTGTGTGTGTGTGTGTGTGTGTCCCAGAGTTAAAGTGGCAGGAAAAACTGTGTTCTATTAGCGTAGCATGTTGCTAATGAGCAGTAGGGTTAAACAAGGTCTGTTAACACACACACACGTACATCTTTATATGTGAATCACGTTCAGTAGCATTTCTTAAGGGTTCCCGTCATTAATGCAGACGATTAGCATTCAAAGAATTAATTATGTCCCTGCCCTTCAAAATGCTAATACCAGCTTTCTGTTGTTGTTGCACTGGCCACTGGCTCATCTATAACAAACTGAAAGGAATATTGACTAACAACTAAAACCTTATAGTTTTGATCATAAACTTGTCTGCATCCCTTCTTCATTAGTTTCTGATCCTAAATATATATTTTATTTAGCAATGTTTTATCCAAAGTGGCCTACAGTTGACATATAAAGTATATTCAATATGAGTCCCATGCAGAAATGTAACACACACAAAGAAGTCTGTTGTGAAGGACTCCAGCTGCTATCAGTCTCCGTCTGTGTCATCGACAGCATGGATGAACACTTAAGTACAAAATCAATTAAAAAACACATTTCTCTAAGGAGCAGCACGTCCAAGCCCTCTCTGGGGTGCACTTGTGACAGGAGGGCTGAAACGTTCCCATGTTCCCAGACTCTCCCCCACTCCTCCGCTCGCCAAATAGTGAACCGTCATCCCACGGCCAGCAGAAGCAATCTGCTCTTTCATTTTTCAGCGTGGCTGGGCCCGGCCCGAGATTGATCGCCACATATGGCCCCAGAAAACAAACTGTCAATACGTTGAGCGCTGGAGAATTTGAACAAATAGCCGTCCTCCCATTCAAGCCGCCCATTGCGTCCCATTTAACAGATTCTATTGACAGTTTCCTTCTCGTAATTAAAGGGAAAACTACTGGCCGGCAATCAAGATAAAGTTCAAAGATGGGGTCACCGGGAGGAGAGGGGGAGGGAGGAGGGGGAAGAGGGCTAGGCAGGACTGTCGATGCCGGACGACATCAGAGGCGGTTATTGACATGCGGGGTCCTAATGATCGTGCCTTATTTAACAGGCATCTGAAGAGACCACTATGCTAATTGTAAAAGGGACAGCCGCTACTACGCTTCAGGGAGAGGGTGTGTGCAGGTGCGTGTTTCACTGTCTGAACGTGTGTGTCTGTTATGGGGATGTATTTAAATCACCTCTTTGACAGTGCATCTCTTATGAGTCTCATGGGAGGAGGGGAGGAGGAGGAGGTGGAGGAGGGGAGGAAGAGGAGGGGAGGAGGATGAGAGGAGGAGGAAGAGGGGAGGAAGAGGAGGGGAGGAGGAGGAGGTGGAGGTGGAGGTGGAGCAGGGGAGGAAGAGGAGGGGAGGAGGATGAGAGGAGGAGGAATAGGGGAGGAAGAGGAGGGGAGGGGAGGAGGATGAGAGGAGGTGGGTGAGGGGAGGTGGAGGGAGGGGAGGAGGAGGAAGAGGGGAGGAAAAGAAGGGGAGGTGGAGGAAGGGAGGTGGAGAAGGGGAGGTGGAGGAGGGATGAAGAGGAGGGGAGGTGGAGGAGGAGGGGAGGTGGAGGAGGGGAGGAAGGGGAGGTGGAGGAGGAGGGGGTGGAGAAGGGGAGGTGGAGGAAGGGAGGAAGAGGAGGGGAGGTGGAGGAGGAGGGGGGGTGGAGAAGGGGAGGTGGAGGAAGAGGAGGGGAGGTGAAGAAGGGGAGGAAGAGGAGGGGAGGTGGAGGAGGGGAGGAAGAGGAGGGGAGGTGGATCAGGTGGATTCAGATCTTAACTCATATTTTCTGACACTCTGTCCTTAAAGATCTTCTGATAGCCCTAATGGAGAAATGGGTTAGAGAATGAAACAAACAATGCCAGAGTTGGGGGTTTATTTCCAGCATGGGCCACATAAGTCACTTTGGATAGAAGCATCTGCTAAATGACTATACTATTACATTTTGTATATTTTTATTACAAGAGCAAGGACAAGAGACGATGGGGACTGATTCATAATGTTTTACCATTGTACCACTGAGGCAAATGTAATATCAGCTTTCAAAATGAAATACATGAAATATCACTTTGATATTTCATAGAGATTAGATGGAAGCATGAATCATACTCAGGATGTTAACAAGACTGGAAACAGCAACAACACCAAGACATAACAGGAAATCATGGAGTTATGGGAATACATTTACAGCTATGGTTTAAATCCACTATCCATTTTTGAGAATCCTGTTTAGTATTTACTACAATGTAGTTGAGTGCCAACAGCTACTCAGACGTGTGCCTGTCTGAGTTGGTTTAAGAGAGTGCATGAGGAAGGGACTGTGTGTGTGTTCTCACCTGAGTTAGCCAGAGCGATAGCCTTGAGAGTGACAAACTCCTCCTTCTCCAGCTTCATGGCTTTGTATTTCTTCACCAGTTGCAGTATGGCGTTGTTGAGATCAAGTAGACCTGCCAGCTTGGACTGGTCCTCGTCCATGATGTAGTCCTCAGCATACACCAGCTTGTCCTCAAAGGACAGCGAGCGGTACACCACACGCAGGATCAGAATCTCCATCCACGCACTCTGCAGTAGACTCATCTGGTCTGCCAGTGACAGCGTGGAGAAACCTGAGGGAGGGAGAGAGAGAGAGGGGGGAGAGAGAAATAGTGGTTAAACCCACTGGATAATACAAATTTGACCCAGACCCAGATCCAGACATAGACCCAGACCTAGACCTAGACCCAGACAAAGACCCATACATAGACCTAGACCTAGACCCAGACAGACCCAGACCTAGACCTAGAACCAGACATAGACCCAGACCCAGACATAGACCCAGACCCAGACATAGACCCAGACCTAGACCCAGACATAGACCAAGAATTAGACCCAAACCCAGACAGACCCAGACCTAGACCCAGACATAGACCCAGACACAAACCCAGACATAGACCCAGACCCAAACCCAGACCCAGATGGAGACCTAGACCCAGACATAGACCCAGACACAAACCCAGACATAGACCCAGACCCAAACCCAGACCCAGATGGAGACCTAGACCCAGACCTAGACCAAGACCTAGACCCAGACATAGACCTAGACATCCAGACATAGACCCAGCCCCAGACCTAGACCCAAACATAGACCCAGACCCAGACCTAGACCCAGACACAGACATTTACCCAGACCTAGACCTAGACATAGAACCAGACCAAGACATAAACCCAGACCCAGACCCAGACCCAGACATTTACCCAGACATAGACCCAGAACCAGACCCAGACATAGACCCAAATCCAGACATAGACCCAGACATAGACCCAGACCCAGACATAGACCCAGACCTAGACCCAGACCTAGACAGACCCAGACCCAGACCTAGACCTAGACCTAGACCCAGACAAAGACCCAGACCCAGACATAGACCCAGACCTAGACCCAGACATAGACCGAGACCCAGACCAAGACCCAGACCTAGACCCAGACATAGCCTCTCCTGCACCATACCTATGGTGACCAGGGGCCTCCTCCTCCTCCCTAGCCCAGCGCCCAGGGCTCTCCTCTGGGGACGGAGGGGCCTTATCTCCAACTGAACACACACACCATGGATCAATGCTAGCCATCACCACCCCTCACACTCTAATTGCTAGTCTGAAAACTCCTACTCTCTCTTTACTCTTCTCCTCTCTCCCTCTTCGTGTCTCTCACTCGCTCCCTCTCTCGGTCTCACTCACCATCCCTCCTGTCTTCTGCTTTCACTTTCCTCCTCTCACTCTGTCTTTCCTTCCTGTCTGTTGGCTTCCCCCACTCTGTCACGTCTACGTTTCTTCTCTCCATCTTTCCCCTCTATCTATGCAAATGTTCTCTTTCTCTAGATCTCTGTATTTGGCAGTGTTATTGGGTTGGCTGGATCTTGAACAAAAATGGAAGAAGTCAGTATGGATATGATTTTGCAGAACAGATTTACTAACGTGTATCTCTGTCTCTGTCTCTCCGTCACTTTCTCTCTCTCCCTCTCTCTATCTGTCTCTCACTCTCTCTCTCTGTCTCTCCCTCTCTCTATAATGGAACACCTGCCCACTCACATCTCACCTCACAGCTGTCATCTCCTCTCTCCTCCGCTCACACACCTGCTCATTCACACCTGTGTGTGTGTGTGTGTGTGTGTATGTCTGTGTGTGTGTGTCTAAATAAGCCTCCCGGAGGCACACAGAGGGGGCTGTCCAGGTGCACACCTGTCAGACTTCTGTCTCCAACTCACAGAACGTTGTGTGTGTGTGTGTGTGTTATAAGCTGAGACATTCAGCAGGTGGAACCGGCAGATGAGGAAGAAACGCTTAACAGCATCTCTTGTGCTGAGACTCCCCAGGAGATTACGGTGTGTGTGTGTGTGTGTCTGTTTGAGCGTCAGGTGTGTGCGTTTTGTGTGAGCAGCGTGGTTTCTTCCTCTCTCCCAAAGCTGATCAGTAGTGGCAGATAGCTCATTATGTCGGAGTTGCAGGCTATTGTTTCAAACAACTGTTAATTTACTAACCACTACTGCTAACATCGCTGATCGCATTAGAAACTGTGGAGGGCTGGGAAACAGTTGGTGTGCACGCACACACACACACACACACACACACACACACACACACACACACACACACACACACACACACACACACACACACACACACACACACACACACAGACAGACACACACAGACAGACACACACACACGGAAGGAGCAGTGTGAGCCAGTTGGCAGCACCTCCACTACTCCTTAATAAAATCATCAGAAGGGATTAAGGATGAATTTCTTAAGGGGGTCTTTAATACCCCACTCCTCAGCAGGGGACGGAACGGGAGATGGGAGCTGGCAGGCAAAAATTAACACACACACACACACATTACACCTCCTCTGGCATCAAGAAGGAGGGAGGAGAGGGATGAGATGACAGAGTACCTTTCTGCTAGAGAGGTGTCAACCAAATCAAGAGGATTTCTAGTTGTTGTTCAGTAAATAAAAGCTGCTTGGTGATACACTAAAGTTGTTCTGTTGTATGTAGTAATGAGCCATTAGGTTTGCAGTGGAAAGCAGAGCGTCACAATAATGGGGTAACAGAACAGGTCAAAGGGCAAAGGCAAGTAAGGCAACTGTATTATGTAACTGTATCATGTGAAAACTACAGAAGGGAGAATCAGGAAGATTCATTGAGAGAGAGGCAAAGGAGGGTAAAGCAGCGTGTGTGTGTGTGTGTGTGTGTGTGTGTGTGAGTATGTGTGTGTGTGTGAGTATGTGTGTGTGTGTGTGTGTTGGTGGAGGGGTGGGGCTGTAGCATGGCAGATGGACAGACTCCATAGCCTGGAGGCTCTTCCTGTGCCCCACCAAACCTCCTATACACACACACACACACACACACAGCGATGTTGGTAAATAATTAGATTTACACATTCCCCCCACAATCTCCACCCATCTCCCCTCCAACCACACCAATAATTAAAAGCACCATGATTAGTTTATTGAGTGGAAGAAGGAACGTTTTTTTTATTGAGGTCCATCAATGATGTTATCAGGAGCAATAGCTCGGCATCCCTAGCTGTCATGGCCGCGCAGCCATGCAATTCTTCTTATCAGCCTGATTAATACAAATGCTGCTTCAGGACTCATTCATTAACAGATACGCATCTCTGTTCCCATGGCCAATCGATACGGCGGAGAAAAGGAGCATCAATGTGAATTTAGTGCTGATGATGGAGGGAGAGAGGTATTGACGTGGGAGAGAGGGAAGAAGAGAGGGAAAGAGGAGAGAGAGAGGAATCCCAGGGTTCTTTTATACCTGTGATTTTATTTCACAAAAGAGCTGCTCTTTAAACTCTAATTGCATTTCCTCCCTGTCAGTAAGCCTCAGGTCGCATTGTTAAAGAGACATCTGCTGGGTGTGTGTGTCAACTCTCATTGTTAAATAGATATTTGTAGTGTGTGTGTTTGTGAGAGTGAGAGAGAGAGTGAGAGTGAGAGTGAGAGTGAGAGTGAGAGAGAGAGAGAGAGAGAGAGAGAGAGAGAGAGAGAGAGAGAGAGAGAGAGAGAGAGAGAGAGAGAGAGAGAGAGAGAGAGAGAAAGAAAGTGTGTCCATGTGTTATATCTGATTGTATTGGTCAGATGAAAGTAATCTAGATAAGATTATGAATTCAGCTGATAAGGTGTATCTAATGAGTGATGGTGAGATTCAATTTAAACCAGAGTCCTTGATAAATACCAGCTACTTCATTAAAACACAGTCGACCTGTCTTACAGCTGTACACAGAAAGGCAGATTTTTGTATATAGATATTTTGATGTTCTGTTGTTTATACAAGACAAACCTAACTCCACACATTGTGTGTGTGTGTGCTGCTTTCCTATCTGACAGACAGACTGATGGCCATAAGCTAAGAGAGGCTTGTCGCTATTGGCATTGTCCTCCCCCTCTATCACTCTCCTCTCCTCCTCTCCTCTCTTCTCTTATCCCCCTTCCTCCAGGCTCATTCATTCTGAGATATGAACAGAGAATGCAGGGTGTGTATGTGTGTGTGTGTGTGTGTGCATGTGTGTGTGTTTGTGTGTGTGTGTGTATGGTTTGTATACACTGAGAGTACAAAACATTAGACACACCTACTCTTTCCATGACATAGACTAACCAGATGAATCCAGGTGAAAGCTATGATCCCTTATTGATGTCACTTGTTAAATCCACTTCAATCAGTGTCGATGAAAGGGAGGAGACAGGTTAAATAAGGATTGTTAAGCCTTAAGAAAATAAATTGAGTCATGGTTTGTGTATGTGTGCCATTCAGAGGGTGAATGGGCAAAACAAAGAGATTTCAGTGCCTTTGAACAGGGTATGGTAGTAGGTGCCAGGCGCAGCGGTTTGAGTGTGTCAAGAACTGCAACACTGCTGGGTTTTACAGGCTGTGAGTATCAAGAATGGTCCACCACCCAAAGGACATCCAGCCAACTTGACACAACTGTGGGAAGCATTGGAGTCAACATGGGTCGAAAACCTTGTAGAGTCCATGCCCCGACGAATTGAGGCGGTTCTGAGGGCAAAAGGGGGTGCAACTCAATATTCGTAAGGTTATGTTTCGTACACTCAGTATTTTTCGACTCGAGCTGTATGTGTGTTGTATGTGTGTTGTATGTGTGTTGTATGTACGTTGTATGTGTGTTGTATGTGTGTTGTATGTGAGTCTTTGTG
>CM059786.1:12028428-12070928 GCA_030435695.1 Brachymystax lenok tsinlingensis | reverse complement strand
GAGAGAGAGAGAGAGAGAGAGAGAGAGAGAGAGAGAGAGAGAGAGTGGGGCTCTGTTCACAAACACAAACAGACCCCACAGAGCCCCAGGACAGCAACACAATTAGACCAAACCAAATCATTAGAAAACAAAAAGATAATTCTTTCCAATGTGTCAAGTAATTAACAAAAAAAACTGAGCAAACTAGAATGCTATTTGGCACTAAACAGAGCCCTAGACAGAGCCCCACAGCCCTAGAATACCTGACCACTGTGACTGACCCAAACTTAAGGAAAGCTTGACTATGTACATACTGAGTGAGCATGGCCTTGTTATTGAGAAAGGCAGACCTGGCTCTCAAGAGAAGACAGGCTATGTGCACACTGACCACAAAATGAGGTGGAAACTGAGCTGCACTTCCTGCTGCCAAATGTATGACCATATTGGAGACACATATTTCCCTCAGACTACACAGATCCACAAATAATTTGAAAACAAATCCAATTATATTGTGTGAAATACCAGTGTGCCATCACAGCAGCAATATTTGTGACCTGTTGCCACAAGAAAAGGGAAACCAGTGAAGAACAAACACTATTCTACATACAACCCATATTTATGCTTATTTATTTTCCCTTTTGTACTTGAACTATTTGCACATTGTTACAACACTGTATATAGACATAATATGACATAATATTATTTTGGAACTTCTATGAGTATAATGTATAAATTTGTATTGTTTATTTCACTTTTGTTTATTATCTACTTCACTTGCTTTGGCAATGTTAACAAATGTTTCCCATGCCAATAAAGCCCCTTGAATTGAATTGAATTGCTCATTTAAATTGAATTGAGACAGAGAGACAGAGAGAGAGAGCGAGAGAGCGCGAGAGAGAGAGAGAGAGGGTAAGACTAGGAGAGGGTAAGACTAGGAGAGGGTAAGACTAGGAGAGGTCCTAGGCTGCTGGTGTGTCAATATGCTGACAGTCATATAGGCTATCTGATGAGTGCTGTTCTTTGTTCTAAAGAAGGAAATATATTCTACAGACCAAACCCAAGGAAAAAGCCCTGTCTTCTACATGTCTTCTCTCTCTCCTTCTATCCCCCCTTCCCTCTCTCCTCCCTCCTGTCTATTTATTGTTGATGTCAGCAGGACTGACCCTGTGTGGTGAGATTTCTGTTGGGGGAATTAGTGATGTGTACACACGACTCAGGAGCTTATACACACACACACACACACAAACACACACACCAAAACAGGACTCCTGTCCCCGTGAACCTGTCCCCAAAAATGAGGACAGGAGAGGGAAGCTTACATGTCTAGCAGGCAGACAGCTGCTAAGGGCTTAGGTTTCATGACTGTGTGTGTGTCCAAGAGCTATATATTCACATGGATTAAATCATTTTCCCTTACAGATCAATTAACTGTGATCCAACAGCCTATTGATCGCTATCACGGTTATCCTTTAATAACATGATCCTCTGTCTCTCTGACTGCAGCCATAATAATAAAACACACACAAACACACACACACAAACCATCTAAACCTCTACAGAACCATTGCAGATGATATATGTGTGTGTTTGTATAAGAAATAAAATCCCTGATCTCTTCAATATGAGAATAGATAGTTGGTCCGGATTAATTTCCTATTTAGGGATTAGAACTCAAATATGATCAGCCACGACAAACACAGAAGAGAGAGACAAACACAACGCTAGAGGGAGGGAGGGCGACAGAGAAAGCAGAGAGAGAAGGAGACAGAAAGAGAGAGAGAGACAGAAGGGATGGAGAGAGAGGCAGAGGAGCGAGGGAGAGATAAAGAGATAGCCCCTTCTCTTCTAGCAGGCCGTGATGCTTTCAAGACGAGACATTACCCCCCATTCCACTGCCATGAGCACCTTTTAATTTCTGAAAAAGCCACGGCTGAAAATCTTAATTAATTGTTCCATACTGCTTCAGGGTCATTATGCATGGCAATAACGGACGTGTAATTATGACATTTTACAGCCATTACCGAGGCTGAGAGATCGTATGTCATCATCAGGCCTGGCCAATGGCTTGGTGAACTCACACATTGGGCTTGATGGAGCACATACACAGGAGTACACGCACGTCATAAAGGAACACACACACACAGGGATACATGCACACATGCACACTCACACGCGCACACACATGCACACTCACACACGAGCACACACACACACACACGCACACACACACACACACACACACACACACACACACACACACACACACACACACACACACACACACACACACACACACACACCCTTGATGGAGTACTCACACACGGATCTGTCAAGCCCAAACAATAACCCAGCCTGCCAGCTGCAATCCAGCTAGCTGCCCACAGATGAAACAGATCAAGATTAACTAGAAAACCTGGACATAAACGCTACTGCAATGGCTAGCGTGGGCTGGCTGTGTGTGTGTGTGTATGTGTGTACGGTGTGAATCTGAAGCTCAATAATTGAGAACGATAGATGTGTCTCTCTTCTGTGTGTGTGTGTGTCTCTGCCCAGTGAAGCATCTCTAGATGGATGCAGATCACAGGGTAAAAACGAAACAAGCAGTAATTGAGGCAGGTGGAAGCTGGCTTTCCTATACAATGACACACGGCCACCTTACAGCTGCCTCAATCTCTCACATACACACGCACATGCACAATATACATCAAACCAGATTCAGGAACAGAAATGGGATGGCTGTTTGTATATAGGGAGTGTGTGTGTGTGTGTGTCTTTGAGTGTGTGTAGCCCTACATCGTGATCAAACCAGAAGCATCCGGAGAGAGCTGTCCGTTTGTTCTTGCGCAACCAGGGAGAGTTCTGGGTTCTGCCTTACAGAGCTACAGAAGCCCACTGTCTGAACGAGACCATCCTATCCTCCTCTACACAGGGAGAGGGGGATGAAGGGAACGAGAAAGGAGTATGAAAGGAATATGCTGATGGGGGGGAAGAGGAGGGAAACGACCTGCTAGGGAAAGGCAGTGGCAATATCCCACACTGGAGAAGCTCAAAGGAGCCATGCTGCTGTAGGACCACACAAAAGGAGAGAGGGAGCGAGAGAGGAGCGAGGGAGTTTCAGATGAATGGATGAAGGGAGGAGAAAGGATATTTTGGATGGACACACTGGAGGTGGATTAGAATTCGAATCTGGATTTAAATTTGAAAGAAGGGGTAAGAAAGCGAGGGACTGTGTGTCTGACCATTGAGGGTGGAGGTAGAGGCATGGGATGGAGTGTGTGTGTGTGTGTTACAAGCCATCTTCTGCAATTATAGGTTGATTAACTACACTGAGTTCTAAAACCTCTCTGTTGAAACCACTGGAGAGAGATGAGCTGCACACAGAGAGAGAGAGAGAGAGAGAGAGAGAGAGAGAGAGAGAGAGAGGCATAGTGCTGCAGGATAACAATGGACATCTGTCATTATTACCATAAGAATAGAAACAGACCTAGTAGCTCTCAACCCCTATTCACACACACACATTGTCCTGTACATGTCACTAATATCAAACATAGAGGGTCTCTTCTCATGGTTCTGTGCTGGGGTAAGTGGGACCTGTACACTAACGAGGCTTGACAGTGGCACACCCAAGCTCACACGCATGCATGCCCACACAAAATGCAAATTATTGATAAGAAATGTATGTTCAAACAATCGAACCGTAAAAGCAGTAAAGGAAATTTAGCCATAATAGGGACATGGTATAATGAAGCATTAAGGCCAGAGAGGGGGTGGTATATGGCCAATATGCCACTGTTAAATGCCGTTCTTATGCACGACGCAATGCGGAGTGCCTGGATACAGCCGTTAGCCGTGGTATATTGGAAATGTACCACAAACCCCTGAGGTGTCTTATTGCTACTATAAACTGGTTACCAATGTAATTAGAGCAGTACAAATACATGTTTTGTCATACCCGTGGTATATGGTCTGATATACCACGGCTATCAGCCAATCAGCATTCAGGGCTCGAACCACCCAGTTTATAATTAGCTACAACACATTAACTTCAGTATATAAACAGAACACCCTGATGTCTGTTGTCCCTAACAAGAGTTAAATTGTGCTAGGCGGCTAGTCACCTGAGTGTATGAGGGCCGGAGAGCAGGCTGGGCTGGAGCTAAAATATGTCCAATCATTTTATTCATAAGCAACACACTGAGGTTCACCAGACGCCTCTCTCTGTCCCCGACCGCATCCATAATCATTTACATCATTATTAACTAGGACAGGACAGGAGAAGACACACACGCGCACACACACGCACGCATACACACACACACACACACACACACGCACACACACACACACATACGCACACACACACACACACACAACCAGGAGATCCCTTGTTAGGCTGTTTCGAGTGTGAGGGCTATAACTCGTCCCAGCCAGCCGACAGCTTCGCTCCAATCCCATTTCCCTGCCTGCTTGTTCCCTGATGGAAAGGATGCCCCCCTCTGAACTATTATTTTGGAGTGAGGGAGGAGGGGAGGGAGGGTGGATGGAGGGGAAGAGAGACGATGGCCATTTCATGCTTGTCTGTGAACTTTGCATGAACTGGCAGAAATAATGTGATGCGATGACAAGCCTGTTCCACCTCACAGTACATCTAATGTGTGCGTATGTGTGTGTGTGTCTCGAGGCGGGTGTGTGAGGGGGAGATGAGTTAAAATGAAGTTTGGTTTGTGTGTAATTACAACCATCTATCTTTATGCTCCAGCAGCATATCAGCAAATTGAAAATAGTAAAAATGGACGGTTCATTCTGATATTTAATGATTGGCGCAGACATGCCACTGATTTATTGGTTACTTACTGATGTGACACATTTGCATATTATTAGATGGAGATTACTAGGGGCCGTCAGACTGCATTGATGCGGCCCTGCGCTGTCTGATGGATTGATTTGATTTGCAAATGTAATCAAACTAATAAGAGAGAAGAAATGAGCGATAATGCCTTGTTTTTTGAAACGGGCACTAACACAGGACAGCCCTCTCTCCAGTTCTCTCAGCCGGGTCCTCGCTGTCGTAGGCTAAGCCTGATGCAGACACACACAGACAGGTGACAGGTGTTGTGTGAGTGTGTGTGGAGGGGGACAGGTTGCACACGTCTACAGGAGAAAGGTGTGTGTGTGTCAAGTGTCAGGTCATTCTAATCTAAAGGCATAGTGTGTGTGTCGGCTCGGAGGTGTGACCTGATGAGGTAGATAAACAAATTGTGTGTGTGTGTCTCTCGACTTTATAGAGCGAGACAACATGTGTGTGTCGTCACAAATACATTGTCTTGGAGACGCCAGCGGCGTTATGATGGCAAAATAAACGCAGGTGGCGGACAGAGAGAGAGAGAGTCAACACGCCAACGTGCCTTCACTGTGTGGGTTTATGTGTGGGTGTGTTCATAGGGAGTGGACAATGTGGATGCTCTATACAGAAGGGAAATGGATGAGGAGCATGACCAGACAAACACAGCTCTATTGGAACAAGATGCCTCCTCTCTCTGGTGCCAACCACAAAACACCACCATGCATTACAGTCCCAGTGTCTGATACTCTGTGTCATATAAGCTTAAAAGAAAACAGCATGAAATCAAGTCAGTTATATTTGTCGCTGCTGGGAGAACATCTACGTTTTCGGACATTAATTGAAAACAGAACCTCCCCCTTTATAAACTCTTAACATGGGACCAACACTTTACATGTTGCATGTAAAGTTGTGGTCCCGGGATTGTGTGTATGTGTGTGTTGTTGATGTCAACGTTGTGCCCCATAGTGGAGGTGGGGTTATGGTATGTGCAGGCATAAACTACAGACAAATTCGTTGAATTTATTTCAATTTACTGATTTCCTTATATGAACTGTAACTCAGTAAAATCTTTGAAATATTACATACAGTACTAGTCAAAAGTTTGCACGCACGTACTCAATGAAGGGTTTTTCTTTATTTTTACTATTTTCTACATTGTAGAATAATAGTGAAGACATCAAAACTATGAAATAACACACATGGAATAATGTAGTAACAAAAAAGTGTTTTATATTTGACAATCTTCAAAGTAGGCACCCTTTGCCTTGATGACAACTTTGCACACTCTTTGCATTCTCTCAACCAGCTTCATCTGGAATGCTTTTCCAACAGTCTTGAAGGAGTTCCCACATATGCTGAGCATTTGTTGGCTGCTTTTCCTTCACTCTGCGGTCCAACTCATCCCAAACCATCTCAGGTTGAGGTCTGGTGATTGTGGAAGCCAGTTCATCTGATGCAGCACTCCATCACTCTCCTTCTTGGTCAAAAAACTGTTTTTGCTTTGTCATTATGGGTATTGTGTGTAGATTGATGAGGAACCTTTTTTTAAAATACATTTTAGAATAAGGCTGAAACGTAACAAAATATTTTAAAAGTCAAGGGCTCTGAATACTTTCTGAAGGCGCTGTATGTACCAGTTTATTAGGTTCACCCATCTAGTACTGGGTCAGATCCCCCTTTGCCTCCAGAACAGTCTGAGTTCTTCGGGGGATGGAAACGTTGCTCATTTGATATCAAGGGACCTAATATTCCCCTCACATTACACCACCGCCCCCAGCCTGTACCGTTGACAACAGCCTGTACCGTTGAGACCTGGCACTGCCATTAGCATGACGCAACAGAAACCGGGAGATGACAGAACAGGTTTCTCCCCTCCTCAATTGTCCAGTGTTGGTGATCGCGTGCCCACTGGAGCCGCTTGTTTTTAACTGATAGGAGTGGAACCCAGTGTGGTCGTCTGCTGCAATAGCCCATCCGTGACAAGGACTGATGAGTTCCAAGATGCCGTTCTGCACACCACTGTTGTAATGTATTGTTATTTGACGGTTTGTGGCCCGCCTGTTAGCTTCTTCGATTCCTGCCATTCTCCTTCAACCTCTCATCAACGAGCTGTTTTCGCCCACAGGACTGCCGCTGACTGGATGGTTTTTGTTTGTTGCACCATTCTTGATAACCCTAAACACTGTCATGAGTGAAAAGCCCAGGAGCACGTCCGTTTCTGAGATACTGGAACTGGCGCCTGGCACCGACTATCATACCACGCTCAAAGTCAATTAGGTCACTTGTTTTGCCCATTCTAACAGTAACTGAATGCCTCGATGCCTGTCTGCCTGCTTTATATAGCAAGCCACGGCCACGTGACTCACTGTCTGTAGGAGAGAAACATTTTCGTGAACGGGGTGGTGTAGTTAATAAACTAGCCACATTGATATGTATTAAAATACTTGCCCTTTATTTTCCTAGGCAAGTCAGTTAAAAACAAATTCTTATTTACAATGACGACCTAGGAACAGTGGGTTACTGCCTTGTTCAGGGGCAGAACGACAGATTTTTACCTTGTCAGCTCGGGGATTCGATCTAGCAATCATTTCCATTACTGGTCCAATGCTCTAACCACTAGGCTACCTGCCACCCCTAATGTAAATCATTTTGGTAGTTCTGTCAGCTTCATCACTGGGGAACCTGCTCTCCTCCAGTAGTTGGTGAGGTTATTATTAGCGGACATTATCAGGAGTAGGACCAGAGACCTGTTGTGCAGAGACAAACCATCTGATACTGATTGGTGCGATATGGGACGTCACATGACACAAGCAGTAACATCCTGAGAAGGATAAGAGATGAGAAAGAGACAAGATAAAGGAAAAAAGGGAAGGCGACAGTCACTTCAGAAGAGAAGAAAAAGAAAAAGAGGACAGACATGGCAGGAGAGAGAAAGAGAGAGAGAAGGATTGACATTGACCAACAATGCCCGAAGCTTCATCTAATAAGAATGCTAAACTTAATCCACATTTCCGGGGCCTGATATCAAATGTTTTTTTGACAATTTGATTTCATCAATATTTGTATTTATCTGCAAACACTCTCTGTTTGTTTGCCTGGCGAGGTGACCGGGGCACACTTTAAAACCACACGTTCTTCTCAAAATGTGTTATCTTCCACTGTGCCCAGATTAAAGTGGTCAAAGATACGCAGCGTAACGCTGAAAGGAATGCATTGGGAATCAGATAGCTCAGGAAGCTAACGGATAAATACTCATCAGTGCTATGACACACACACACACACACATTGTAACCACGTGCGAACACGCGCACACACGCGCACACACATGCCTTCATGTACACATGCCTACCTTAAATACTTTGTACCTCTGCACATTGATCTGGTACTGGTACTCCCTGTATATAGCTCCATCATTGATCTGGTACTGGTACTCCCTGTATATAGCTCCATCATTGATCTGGTACTGGTACTCCCTGGATATAGCTCCATCATTGATCTGGTACTGGTACTCCCTGTATATAGCTCCACAGTGATCTGGTACTGGTACTCCCTGTATATAGCTCCATCATTGATCTGGTACTGGTACTCCCTGGATATAGCTCCATCATTGATCTGGTACTGGTACTCCCTGTATATAGCTCCACAGTGATCTGGTACTGGTACTCCCTGTATATAGCTCCATCATTGATCTGGTACTGGTACTCCTGTATATAGCTCCATCATTGATCTGGTACTGGTACTCCCTGGATATAGCTCCATCATTGATCTGGTACTGGTACTCCCTGTATATAGCTCCACATTGATCTGGTACTGGTACTCCCTGTATATAGCTCCACAGTGATCTGGTACTGGTACTCCCTGTATATAGCTCCATCATTGATCTGGTACTGGTACTCCCTGTATATAGCTCCATCATTGATCTGGTACTGGTACTCCCTGGATATAGCTCCACAGTGATCTGGTACTGGTACTTCCTGGATATAACTCCAACCATATTTTATTTTATTCTTCATGTTACTATTATTATTATTATTTAACTCTGCATCGTTGGGAAGGGCTCGTAACTAAGCATTTCACGGTAAAGTCTACCCCAGCATGTGATTTGATGCACACACCGTTCACACACACACATTCAATCACACTCAAGCACACACACACACACACACACACACACACACACACACACACACACACACACACACACACACACACACACACACACACACACACACACACACACACACACACACACACACACACACAACTGAATTAACACAAACACTGGCCCTGTCTCCATCAAAAATCACACAATATGTAACTCAATAATATACAAAGGCTAAATCTACCAACCAAAATATAGAAGTAAGTCAACCACTGTGCTCACATTATGTGCCTTCACGTGTGGGTGTTTGTGAGAAGTCACCCTGTCTCTGTGTCACGCTTGCTGTAGTGCATCTCTGGTACTGTTGCCATGAAGAGAAGAAACAGGGAACTCTGGGAGTATGTCCCCTTATCCTTCCCTCTCAATCCCAATCTCTCTCTCTCTCTCTCCCTCTGTCAGGACACCTATACATGTGTTGTAGTCAAACCAGCCTAGCCTACATGACCATGTTATTCATTTAGATGTTTGTGTGTGCGTGTGTGTGTGGGTGTGGGTGTGGTAAGCAGGAGGTAGGGAACATGTGGTGGTTGTCACAGTGAACATACCTTGCCAAAAGGTATCCTAGCCCTGACTTGTGCTAGCGTTTGCATGCTATTCCGACTGGCGTTGACTGTACCATAACAACCATGGTACCTTTAGCATGTTAATCTGACTAGCGTTGACCTAGCGTTGACTGTACCATAACAACCATGGCACCGTTAGCATGCTAATCTGACTAGTGTTGACTGTACCATAACAACCATGGCACCGTTAGCATGCTAATCTGACTAGCGTTGACTGTACCATAACAACCATGGCACCGTTAGCATGCTAATTTGACTAGCGTTGACTGTACCATAACAACCATGGTACCTTTAGCATGCTAATCTGACTAGCGTTTACTGTACCATAACAACCATGGCACCGTTAGCATGCTAATTTGACTAGCGTTGACTGTACCATAACAACCATGGTACCTTTAGCATGGTTGTTATGGTACAGCGTCTATTGTACCATAACAACCATGGCACCGTTAGCATGCTAATTTGACTAGCGTTGACTGTACCATAACAACCATGGTACCTTTAGCATGCTAATCTGACTAGCGTTTACTGTACCATAACAACCATGGCACCGTTAGCATGCTAATTTGACTAGCGTTGACTGTACCATAACAACCATGGTACCTTTAGCATGGTTGTTATGGTACAGTGTTTACTGTACCATAACAACCATGGCACCGTTGCATGCTAATTTGACTAGCGTTGACTATACCATAACAACCATGGTACCTTTAGCATGCTAATCTGACTAGCGTTGACTGTACCATAACAACCATGGCACCGTTAGCATGCTAATCTGACTAGTGTTGACTGTACCATAACAACCATGGTACCTTTAGCATGCTAATCTGACTAGCGTTGACTGTACCATAACAACCATGGCACCGTTAGCATGCTAATTTGACTAGCGTTGACTGTACCATAACAACCATGGTAACTTTAGCATGCTAATCTGACTAGCGTTTACTGTACCATAACAACCATGGCACCGTTAGCATGCTAATTTGACTAGCGTTGACTGTACCATAACAACCATGGTACCTTTAGCATGGTTGTTATGGTACAGCGTTTATTGTACCATAACAACCATGGCACCGTTAGCATGCTAATTTGACTAGCGTTGACTGTACCATAACAACCATGGTACCTTTAGCATGCTAATCTGACTAGCGCTACTGTACCATAACAACCATGGCAATCGTTAGCATGCTAATTTGACTAGCGTTGACTGTACCATAACAACCATGGTACCTTTAGCATGGTTGTTATGGTACAGCGTTTACTGTACCATAACAACCATGGCACCGTTGCATGCTAATTTGACTAGCGTTGACTATACCATAACAACCATGGTACCTTTAGCATGCTAATCTGACTAGCGTTGACTGTACCATAACAACCATGGCACCGTTAGCATGCTAATCTGACTAGTGTTGACTGTACCATAACAACCATGGTACCTTTAGCATGCTAATCTGACTACCGTTGATTGTACCATAACAACCATGGCACCGTTAGCATGCTAATCTGACTAGCGTTGACTGTACCATAACAACCATGGCACTGTTAGCATGCTAATCTGACTAGCGTTGACTATCATAACAACCATGGTACCTTTAGCATGCTAATCTGACTAGCGTTGACTGTACCATAACAACCATGGCAAGAGAGAAAAGGTGAGAGACTCAGGAGAGAGAGAGAGAGAGAGAGAGAGAGAGAGAGAGAGAGAGAGAGAGAGAGAGAGAGAGAGAGAGGGTATGGGAGATAATATAAGGGAATGGGACAGAAAGATGAAGTCAATTTAAAATAGAATATAACTTCTAGGAGCAGCATGAACAAGAAATGAAGAGAAAGAGGGGAAGAGGAAAAGGAGCAAAGAATGAGGAAGAGAGACAGGGAAAGGGGGCAAAAGAGAAAGTATGAATGAAAAGATGAGTTGAAAAAATGAAAATATGTTGAAATGTTGACTGTCTTTGCCACTATTTGAGACAGAGCGGTAAAATTCAGAGACTGGCAGAAAGAGAAGGAAAGAGAAAGAGAGAAAGAGAAGGGGGAACTGGTCGACAGGGAGGCCATTTAGGGAGGGATGGCACAGTTTCATGTATCCAGTGATTTGCTGCCAGCCCAACAACGAATTTACATATTGATGACATCACCAGACATTATTGAGAAGCCACGGGTGAAGACATCATCACTACCCTACACACACATCTGTCTGCCTGTCTCTCACACACACACTCACACATACTCTCTCTTACCCTAAAACACACACACACACACACACACACACACACCTCTGTTTGTGGGTGTCAGGGTTAATTTAGTGGTGCTATCCTGTGGGATAAAGAGGAGAGGAACCTTGCTGAAAGAGAACATTTGATTTGCTAA
The DNA here is from genome assembly GCA_030435695.1 of Brachymystax lenok tsinlingensis. Taxonomy (NCBI): domain Eukaryota; kingdom Metazoa; phylum Chordata; class Actinopteri; order Salmoniformes; family Salmonidae; genus Brachymystax; species Brachymystax lenok. The sequence goes on along the minus strand of CM059786.1, from coordinate 12,059,014 downwards.
AAGGAGCTGAGGCCTTCTATTAATCAATATTTACCCCGTGGCAGGACACAGGCTCTGACTGACTGGCTGACTGACTCATTTACAGATTGGTTGGAGAGGGGAAAGGAGAGAGGGAATGTGGGGGTGATAGGGGAGGGGCAGGGAGGGCAGAGGTTAAGGGAGGCAGACTGGGTGGAGGGAATAGAGTTAAAGCCTATGCAAGGGCTTAGAAGTGGGATGTGAGCGGGCAAAAGGTTAGAGAGAGGGGGTTATGGGTTATGGAGGGGTCGTGGGAGGGTTAGGGGGGCGTTTGGGCAGGGGTACTAGATAGAAGAGGTTAGGGGGGAGTTTGGGCAGGGGTACTAGATAGAAGAGGTTAGGGAGGAGTTTGGGCAGGGGTACTGGATAGAAGAGGTTAGGGGAGTTTGGGCAGGGTACTAGATAGAAGAGGTTAGGGGAGTTTGGGCAGGGTACTAGATAGAAGAGGTTAGGGGGAGTTTGGGCAGGGGTACTAGATAGAAGAGGTTAGGGGGGAGTTTGGGCAGGGGTACTAGATAGAAGAGGTTAGGGGAGTTTGGGCAGGGTACTAGATAGAAGAGGTTAGGGGGGAGTTTGGGCAGGGGTACTAGATAGAAGAGGTTAGGGGGGAGTTTGGGCAGGGGTACTAGATAGAAGAGGTTAGGGGGGTGTTTGGGCAGGGGTACTAGATAGAAGAGGTTAGGGAGGAGTTTGGGCAGGGGTACTAGATAGAAGAGGTTAGGGGGGAGTTTGGGCAGGGGTACTAGATAGAAGAGGTTAGGGGGGAGTTTGGGCAGGGGTACTAGATAGAAGAGGTTAGGGTGTGTAGAGCCCTGGCAGCACAATGCACACTCAAGGGAGAAGTTAGAACAGGGTCAGGAGGGCTTCTTGAGGGAAGGACAACATCCTCAGATAAACCAAGCACCTGTATCTTCCAACTGTCTCCCCCTTTCTCACCCGTTCCTCTGCCTTCTCTCATCTCCTGCTGTTCTCTCCCCCCTTTTCCCCCTTACCTCCCCCAATGACCTGATTAACACATGTCGTCAACCCAGCAACTTGCAGAAACACCCGGACAGATATATAAAAAATGTGTGAACGTGTGTGTGTGTAGCCTGGAGGTAGCTTTGTGAGCTCGTTCCTAGCTATTTTCTCTAATGCATATTGTCTCTAATGCATATTGAGCGAGGGCGGGTTAAGCCGTAGACACGGGCAGCCAATCAGAGTGACAATTCAATCACACACGCACGTGCACACTAGAATAGGCACCTGCAGCTCTTTACTTAACGAGGTTTCACATCCTTGTTCTAATCCCTCGCAACACAACAATACCACTAACCACCCCGACGATACTCACCTTAACCTACATATACACACACAAACGGACACACACCACCACCGCTCTAATACCAGGCCAGGGATTCCCCCTCTCTCTTACCCCCCTCACACATTCTGTCACCCCTCTCGCCTCTTTCTTCCACCTTATCCCTCTCTCACTCCCTCCCACCTCATCCCCCCCTCACCTCCCCTAACTGTTCTTTCATTGGTTTTACAGAGATCATTGGGGACTGACGGTACAGAGTGAGAGAGAGAGCGAGGCAGGCAGGAAGAAGGATAGACAGAAAGAGAGCAGAGGAAGAGAACCGGGGAAGGAGAGAGGGGGGGCAGAAATGAAGTGGACTGTGTCAGAGCCTCTGAGAGAGCCTCAGTATCTACATAAAAGAGATTAAAGTAGACAGGCCTCCATTCTACAGCTCAATCATATTGTGTTAGCACGCGCTTATCCTCCGCACAGCCAAATTGAAAGGGAAAGAAAGAAAGAAAGAGTCTCCAAGATATGGGCACAGAATGGGAGAAGCCAGAGCAATTTGGCCGTCCATAAAGGCTTGGTAATGGTGGTAGGGTCTGTGGTGGTGAAAAGGCCGTGTTGGGCCCGGCGTCCATTCATGTCCAGAACACGTCAAGTCAAGTACCACTGCCTGCCTTTGTCTAGCAGATAAGACATGTCGCCCTGGCACGACAGCACCCTTTCTTTTATTTGTATTTCACCTCAGACAGAGGGAGGAGAAGACCACTAATTCTATTGACAGATAAAAGCCATTTAGAATGCTCTTTCTTATTTTTACTTCTTCCGTCCGTCTTAAATATTCGCTTTCCTCCTGCCTCCCTATTCTAGTGTGAGACAGGTCCAGTCCCCTACACAGTGACATGACACACAGCCTAATATACCAGTAAAGAGACTGTGTGAATGAGGTAAGCCCCTAAATGAGATTCCTCACTCTAATCATTATAGAGAGTGAAGGCAATTCGCTTCACACATTGACTTTATATCATTCTCTTAAAGCCTGCATTTGGTGGAATGGTAGAGTCCCATATATTCACTGGTGTGTGTGCGTTTGTGTGTCATTTTGCACTCCTAATAGCATATCAAATGTTTGCATCAGTATGTAAATGAGACAAAAACAAAAACACACACTCACACACTCTCATAAAGAAACCCAGCCTGATCCTATTAGAACAGACACCAGTGGTTAGAGGGTGTGTGTAGCGGCATGTCGCGGGGGTTGGAGAGATGAGAAGCGGAGTGTCTTTAAGTGTGTCGAGCGACACTCACACACACGGCCTCTTCGTTATCCGTCTCTCCCTCTCTCGGCGGCAGCCTCCGTAATACTGAGTGATGTTTAAATTAGTTTACAATTTGCCTTCTCCGCGCCTCCGCCTGCTCTTAAGCGTCTGGAGCTCTGAGGTGTCAGCGAGCCTCCTAACCAGCGTAACAAATTGTTGCCTGTACGGCAGACACCTAATGACTCGAAATTAGCTGTGGCGCTAGCCTGACAGTTTGTTACGACTGTTAGCGACAGCGCGGCCGGATCATGAGCCATGAATTGGTTTCAGCTCTCTCCCTCTCTGTTCTCAGTTTTTTGAGAACAGAGAGGGAGAGGGGGCAATTTGATTTGATTAAAACAATCACTGCAGCATAGAAAGGCCAGACACAAAAGCGTGCAAGGTAGTCAACTCTAGACACGAGGACGGGGGTTGGGGGTTGGGCTCTATGTGTGTGTGTGTGTGTACACCAGGGGTCAGGAGACCAGTTTGTAAGTGGCTGATAGAGAATGTGGAGGAGGTATATTTCACTCTGAGAGAAACGACAATCCTATCCCTCTGTGTGTGAACGCTAGATCACCTCAACTGGGTGGTTTGTGTGTGTGTGTGTGTGTGTGTGTGTGTGTGTGTGTGTGTGTGTGTGTGTGTGTGTGTGTGTGTGTGTGTGTGTGTGCGTGAGATAGCATTAGATCACTTCTCCATGGATGCAGTGAGGTTTTCATCATGATATGGTGGCAACCCCCTGCCTCCACACACACACAGATGAGCTCCATCCTCCTCCATCGAGGCAGGATTGCCTTCCTCCGTCTAATCACGCCATCATCTATCCTCCACTGAGCAATCGCTCCGCACACGGAGGAGAGGTGAGCTATCTCCACTCGCTCAGACACACACACACACACACACACACACACACACACACACACACACACACACACACACACACACACACACACACACACACACACACACATCGTCACAGCTCCCCATCCTCTGTGTATTCTCTGAATAGAGTACTGACAGAGGTACTAGTGTATAAACATACACTCATAATGTGTGTGTGTGTTTGTGTGTGTGTGTGTGTTTGTGTGTGTGTGTGTGTGTGCATATGTCTGTGACTGTGCATATCAATCCCTCCAGGATTTCACAGGGGTTTGTTGTAATATTTGCAGGGTAAAATGCTTGATTTTACGCCAGCAATTCTGACATTTTGCACAGCAATATGCAATGGTTTTGTCCAGCGCGAAAATGCGCTGATGAGGGAAAAAGTTTTTGGGGGACATAGGGCTTGATTGAACTATATTGTGCAGTAAATGTGCGGTGATTGGTCGAAATTGCGAACCCTCTGTTTTTGTTCTGCGGTGATGGGTCAGTTCTATGCGATGACACTGCGACGACTTGACTGTTTTGTGCAGAAATAGTGATAGATGATCGGTCAAATTTGCTTACATGATATGGAATCCTGGAGAGACTGGCAGGTCTACCTGTCTATCTATGTGTGAGTGTGTACCGGTTTGTGTTCATCTTCAAGAGTGAAACAGCTACTGTTGTCACAGCCTCTGTCTCCCCCCCCATCCCTCTCTTCCTTCCTAGTTTGTGGCGTTAATCTGACTATGTTCTCTGTAATCTAGGCTAATCTGAGAGATGCTATGCCTCTCTACAACCTCTCACAGCCAAAACCAGTCAACCCGAAAACCCAGATTAGCTATGCGCACAGACACATCTCCAACTCCGATTAACAGTAAAATAAGAGCTTTGTAAGGAGATTAAGGGATGTGTTCCTTTCTGTCTGCTGAAGACACATGAAGAGTGATAATAGAGGGAGGGAGGGAGGGAGGGAGGGAGGGAGGGAGGAGGGAGGGAGGGAGGGAGGAGGGAGGGAGGGAGGGAGGAGGGAGGGAGGGAGGGAGGGAGGGCAGGCTGGAACATCACGAAATATAACTCAAAAGGAATCCCTCAAATGACAGTCTGGCTGAATCCATGTGGTGTTTCCTTGTGTTTGCTGTATTTTAATGTAAACGGATGTGTTTCAACATGTTGTGTATCAGTTTAGGGGTAAGGGGTTCAGGTGAGGTTATGTCACAAGTGGTCAGACGGGGTGAGGAGTTCAGGCCGTCTGGGTTCAGTGGTCATGCGAGGGGTTATGATAGGATTTGAGGTAAGGTGAGGGGTCAGGGCGAGGGTCTTACCTGGGATGAGCTTCGACTGAACAGACGATGTTGACAGTCTTTGTGTTGGTGTTCTGTGTCATTTTGTGTACCAGTGGTACATTTGGCTAAGCGTGTGCGTCAGTGAGCTTTTACCTGGGCGTCAGTGTGTAGGCCCACCTGGGATGTTCTCAGCCCAGTTGATGTTGAATCTGTGTGCGTAGACACGTGCTTAGTGTATGCGTGTAAACCCGTACCTGGGATGTGTTTGGCCCAGCCGATGTTGACCACCAGCTCGCGGTCAGCTAGGTCACACAGCGTGGTCAGGGCCTTGATGTCACTGTCGGGGACGGTAGGGTCAGGCATGGCGTAGATCTTCTCAGGCTCGGCCACCAGCAGGTGGGACACGATTTTGTTATCTGCAAGGCAGCCAAAGGGAACTGGGTGACCACCGAGAGAGAACAGAGAGACAGGGTCAAATCAACACATGCTCAACATGAGGAAAACTCTGATCATTATCACGCTGGTGTGCCTCACGCAATGGATGCGTGTGTGAGTTGATGTTACAATCCCATCGTTGTCATTACACATGTACAATAGTTATTCAACTGTGATTTTTGTCTCCAACATGATTCTATAAGGATTCTAAATGGTTCTATAACTGGCCCAGGTTCTATAACTGGCCCAGTGTCATCTAAATTCGAGAACATACAGGGACAGTGGGAATTGAAAAGAAGTGAGCCTAGTTGGTGTATAGACACGTAGGTGGCAGATGCATTGTTTCACACAAAGGAGAAGAAGGCATTGGGAGTGTGCAGGGAAAGTTAAATAAAACAAAAACAATTCCAATGGAATCAAATCTGCAGATGAGCTCGCTACGGACAATTAGTGGCAGTCTCACTCCTGTATTCAAATGAATCTGCTGCTTAATCATGCAGCCCGATGATAGACGACCATGATGAGCTAGTGAACCCAAATACCACTGAGATGGAGAGAGAGAGGGGAGAGGGGGGAGAGCTGGGAGACAGACAGGGGAAGAGAGGAGGGAGAGAGAGGGGTGAGAGAGGGAGAGACAGGGAAGAGAGAGACGGAAGCACAAAAGAGAGCGCTACTGTAGACACATACACTAGAGAGAGAGAGAGAGAGAGAGAGAGAGAGAGAGAGAGAGAGAGCAAGAGAAAGAGAGATGGGCAGAGCGAGAGAGATGGGAGGAGAGAGAGAGAGAGAGAGAGCGAGAGAGGGCTTGACTAGAGCTCTATCAGTCTGTGGCTAAATCTTATTTAATGTTTCCTTAATTACAATCAATGGCCCCCCATTTCAACCCCCCCCCCAGCCTTTGTTATGTGTGGATAATCAATGTGGATGGCTGGGCTAGGCTGGGCTCTGTTAGGGCTAAGGGCTGTGTGTGAGTGTACAACTGTATCAGCTCAATAAGTGTTAACTCGGCTAAAACTACGGAGAGACAGCTTTGAATGTTTCTATACTCGGGAATATACTCTAACTGCAGTTACATTTATCAACAGTGTAGCCGGACTGTGAACATTGACGCTGTCTCCTTTTTATGTTTTACTTTGGCAATATTGTACTCAAGCGACAGACAGACATAGGTAGTGTGCGATAACAGAAAGAGATGGAGAGAGAGTTGGGAAAAAACATAAAAAGCGGACACTGATGAAACGAGCTGTGTGCAGGGCAGAGAGAGAGTTGGTGACGAAGGCGGGATAAAGTGGATGGAGGAATGAAGGGATGGATAGAGGTGGTGTAAAGCCTGTGTGCTGGCTGACAGTAAGATCAGGATCAGGATCAGTGGGGGTAAAGCCTGGTTGTTACTCCAGCAGCCAAATTCCTCATGTGATTTTCCCTCCAATAATTATTCTGATTATTTCTGCAGCTATCATGCAGCACAGCATATTGTGTTCCATGAGAATATTCTAGCATTAACTAAAAGGGCTTTGGGGACAGAGCTGGTAAGCACCATGCAGGGAGAGGAGAGGAGATGAGAGGAGCGGAGAGGAGAGGAGCGTCTATCTGTTTGCCCAACGAGTGGCCGACGGCTGGCAAGAGAGAGAAAGAGAGAGAGAGAGAGAGAGAGAGAGAGAGAGAGAGAGAGAGAGAGAGACAGGGGTAACACTGGTTTGATGTCTTTGCCAGATTGGATTTAATCCGGATTAGGCCTCGCTCTCTCTCTCTCTCTCTCGCTCTCTCTCATACACTTATTTTACGTCTCAGACAGGTACATTATATCTGTCTTTCATTTTAAAATTTTGTCTCTCTCTCTCTTTCGTTCTCTCCATCTCTCCTTCAGAAACCCCTCCAAGGCGTGATATTGTGTATAACTAGCAGGGAGCAACATCTTCTGCAATATCTGTGTATGTGTGTGTGTCTGTTAGTGTTTGTGTGTGTGTGTGTGTGTGTTCTTACATGGCTTTTTGGCAGGCAAGGCCAGTTGAGGGTTGAGGTAAGGGCTGTTCTCAGCATCTATCCGGCGCTTGTACTTCTGTCTGCCCCCACGCACCCTGTCCAGACGCACACCTAGAGACACAGACAGACGGACACAGGTTAGAGGCTATTAAGGTTACATATATATATAGTTGAACACAAATATCTGAGAGACACAAATGGTTACAGCTCATAACCAGGGAGAGAGAGAGGAAATGGATGAGTGTGTGTGTGTGTGTGTGTGTGTGTGTGTGTGTGTGTGTGTGTGTGTGCGTGCGTGTGTGTGCGTGCATGGGTGTATGTGTGTGTGTGTGTTGTTTGGTTGTTATTTCAGTGTCCTGTGGCCTTAGTCACCAGTTTATCGAGGCGCTATATCAGTAAAAATACATCCAGTCGTGTTTCTGTCTCTCTCCCCCTCTCTTTCTCCCTCTCCCTGCATCTCTCTGCATCTCTCTGCATCTCTCTCTCTCTCTCTCTCTCTCTCTCTCTCTCTCTCTCTCTCTCTCTCTCTCTCTCTCTCTCTCTCTCTCTATTCCATTCCATTCCATTCCATTCCATTCCATTCAAATGGATGTGTTGGCATGGGAAACATACGTTGCCAAAGCCAAGTGAAATAGACAATAAACAAAAGTGAAATAAACAATACAAAATTAAAAGTACGCTCACAAATGTTTTAAAGGAATAGAGACATTTCATATTATGTCTACGTACAGTGTTATAAAATAAACATAAATATGGGTTGTATTTACAATGGTGTTTGTTCTTCACTGGTTGCCATTTTCTTGTGGCAACAGGTCTTGCTGCTGTGATGGAACACCGTGGTATTTCACCCAATAGATTTGGACGTTTATTGGATTTGTTTTGGAATTCATCTCAATAGCAAGGCTATGCTCACGGAGTCTGTACATGGTCAAAGCTTTCCTTAATTTTAGGTCAGTCACATTTGTCAAGTATTCTGGCACTGTAGACTCTCTGTTTAGGGCAAAATAGCATTCCAGTTAGCGCTCTCTCTCTCTCTCTCTCTCTCTCTCTCTCTCTCTCTCTCTCTCTCTCTCTCTCTAGTCTATCCACCATAAAGACCTATCTCTCTCTTTAATTAATTGACACACAAAGGAGCCCTAATTTAATTATGCACAGCTCTCCAGGGATTGGCTGTTTCCGTGGTTACCACTTAAAGGTGGATTGGGAGAGGCCTGTTTTATGTTGGGGATGAGAGAGGACAGGAGAGGGGGATGAGAGAGGAGAGAGAACACTGGGTGGAGCAGAGGACCAGAGGGATGTGTAGTGGAAGATTCCACACACTGTCAAACTCTGTTCCCCCTAGAGAACTCTCTGCTGTCAGAGACAATGGGCTGAATCTGCAAGTTTCAAAAAGAACCACACACACACACTACTGAACGCACACACACACACTTTCCTCTACCTTAGATAAAAAAACACTCAGACTCTCACAAAAAAGATCTTTCTCTATGGTTGATCAAATAAAATAAAACATACACACACCCATAGAATTAGGAATTAGCCACTGAAGCCAAAGACTGTTCACTCTGCTATCGTCCGGCAAACGGTACCAGAGCATTGGCTCTCGGACCAACAGGCTCCGAGACAGCTTCTACCCCCGTGCCATAAGACTGCTAAATAACCAGACTGTTAAATAGTCAATTAATGGTCCCTGAACTATCTTGCACTGACTCTACGCACACTTGCTAGACTATATATACACACCATATACACACTCGCTAGACTATATATACACACCATATACACACTCGTTAGACTATATATACACACCATATACACACTCGCTAGACTATATATACACCATATACACACTCACTAGACTATATATACACACCATATACACACTCACTAGACGATATATACACACCATATACACACTCACAAGACTATATATACACACTCACAAGACTATATATACACACCATATACACACTCACAAGACTATATATACACACCATATACCCACTCACTAGACTATATATACACACCATATACCCACTCACTAGACTATATATACACACCATATACCCACTCACTAGACTATATATACACACCATATACCCACTCACTAGACTATATACAAACCATATACCCACTCACTAGACTATATATACACACCATATACCCACTCACTAGACTATATATACACACCATATACCCACTCACTAGACTATATATACACACCATATACCCACTCACTAGACTATATATACACACCATATACCCACTCACTAGACTATATATACACACCATATACCCACTCACTAGACTATATATACACACCATATACCCACTCACTAGACTATATATACACACCATATACCCACTCACTAGACTACAGTGGGGAAAAAAAGTATTTAGTCAGCCACCAATTGTGCAAGTTCTCCAACTTAAAAAGATGAGAGAGGCCTGTAATCTTCATCATAGGTACACTTCAACTATGACAGACGAAATGAGAAAAAGAAATCCAGAAAATCACATTGTAGGATTTAAAATTTATTTATTTGCAAATTATGGTGGCAAAATAAGTATTTGGTCAATAACAAAAGTTTATCTCAATACTTTGTTATATACCCTTTGTTGGCAATGACAGAGGTCAAACGTTTTCTGTAAGTCTTCACAAGGTTTTCACACACTGTTGCTGGTATTTTGGCCCATTCCTCCATGCAGATCTCCTCTAGAGCAGTGATGTTTTGGGGCTGTCGCTGGGCAACACGGACTTTCAACTCCCTCCAAAGATTTTCTATGGGGTTGAGATCTGGAGACTGGCTAGGCCACTCCAGGACCTTGAAATGCTTCTTCTGAAGCCACTCCTTCGTTGCCCGGGCGGTGTGTTTGGGATCATTGTCATGCTGAAAGACCCAGCCACGTTTCATCTTCAATGCCCTTGCTGATGGAAGGAGGTTTTCACTCAAAATCTCACGATACATGGCCCCATTCATTCTTTCCTTTACACGGATCAGTCGTCCTGGTCCCTTTGCAGAAAAACAGCCCCAAAGCATGATGTTTCCACCCCCATGCTTCACAGTAGGTATGGTGTTCTTTGGATGCAACTCAGCATTCTTTGTCCTCCAAACACGACGAGTTGAGTTTTTACCAAAAAGTTCTATTTTGGTTTCATCTGACATTCTCCCAATCCTCATCTGGATCATCCAAATGCTCTCTAGCAAACTTCAGACGGGCCTGAACATGTACTGGCTTAAGCAGGGGGACACGTCTGGCACTGCAGGATTTGAGTCCCTGGCGGCGTAGTGTGTTACTGATGGTAGGCTTTGTTACTTTGGTCCCAGCTCTCTGCAGGTCATTCACTAGGTCCCCCCGTGTGGTTCTGGGATTTTTGCTCACCGTTCTTGTGATCATTTTGACCCTGCGGGGTGAGATCTTGCGTGGAGCCCCAGATCGAGGAAGATTATCAGTGGTCTTGTATGTCTTCCATTTCCTAATAATTGCTCCCACAGTTGATTTCTTCAAACCAAGCTGCTTACCTATTGCAGATTCAGTCTTCCCAACCTGGTGCAGGTCTACAATTTTGTTTCTGGTGTCCTTTGACAGCTCTTTGGTCTTGGCCATAGTGGAGTTTGGAGTGTGACTGTTTGAGGTTGTGGACAGGTGTCTTTTATACTGATAACAAGTTCAAACAGGTGCCATTAATACAGGTAATGAGTGGAGGACAGAGGAGCCTCTTAAAGAAGAAGTTACAGGTCTGTGAGAGCCAGAAATCTTGCTTGTTTGTATGTGACCAAATACTTATTTTCCACCATATTTTGCAAATAAATTCATTAAAAATCCTACAATGTGATTTTCTGCATTTTCTTTCCTAATTTTGTCTGTCATAGTTGAAGTGTACCTATGATGAAAATTACAGGCCTCTCTCATCTTTTTAAGTGAGAGAACTTGCACAATTGGTGGCTGACTAAATACTTTTTTGCCCCACTATATATATACACACCATATACCCACTCACTAGACTATATACAAACCATATACCCACTCACTAGACTATATACAAACCATATACCCACTCACTAGACTATATATACACACCATATACCCACTCACTAGACTATATATACACACCATATACCCACTCACTAGACTATATATACACACCATATACCCACTCACTAGACTATATATACACACCATATACCCACTCACTAGACTATATATACACACCATATACACACTCGCTAGACTATATATACACACCATATACACACTCGCTAGACTATATATACACCATATACACACTCACTAGACTATATATACACACCATATACACACTCGCTAGACTATATATACACCATATACACACTCACTAGACTATATATACACACCATATACCCACTCACTAGACTATATATACACACCATATACACACTCGCTAGACTATATATACACCATACACACTCACTAGACTATATATACACACCATATACCCACTCACTAGACTATATATACACACCATATACCCACTCACTAGACTATATATACACACCATATACCCACTCACTAGACTATATACACACACCATATACACACTCGCTAGACTATATATACACCATATACACACTCGCTAGACTATATATACACCATATACACACTCGCTAGACTATATATACACACCATATACCCACTCACTAGACTATATATACACACCATATACACACTCGCTAGACTATATATACACCATATACACACTCACTAGACTATATATACACACCATATACCCACTCACTAGACTATATATACACACCATATACCCACTCACTAGACTATATATACACACCATATACCCACTCACTAGACTATATATACACACCATATACCCACTCACTAGACTATATATACACACCATATACCCACTCACTAGACTATATACACACCATATACCCACTCACTAGACTATATACACACACCATATACCCACTCACTAGACTATATATACACACCATATACCCACTCACTAGACTATATATACACACCATATACCCACTCACTAGACTATATATACACACCATATACCCACTCACTAGACTATATATACACACCATATACCCACTCACTAGACTGTATATACACACCATATACCCACTCACTAGACTATATACAAACCATGTACAGCGCATTCGGATTGTACTTAGACCCCTTCACTTTTTCCACATTTTGTTAGATTACAGCCTTATTCTAAAATGGAATAAATATATTTGTTTCCCCATCAATCTACACACAGTACCCCATAATGACAAAGTGAGGTTTTTAGACATTTTAGCAAATGTATTAAAAATAAAAACAGAAATACCTTATTTACAAATGTATTCAGACCCTTTGCTATGAGACTCAGAATTGAGCTCAGGTGCATCCTGTTTCCATTGATCATCCTTGAGATGTTTCTACAATTGATTGGAGTCCACCTGTGGTAAATTCAATTGATTGGACATGATTTTAAAAGGCGCACAGCTGTCTAAATAAGGTCCCACAGTTGACAGCGCATGTCAGAGCAAAAACCAAGCAATGAAGTCGAACGAATTGTCCGTAGAGATCCGAGACAGGATTGTGTCGAGGCACAGTTCTGGGGAAGGGTACCAAAAAATGTCTGCAGCATTGAAGGTCCCCAAGAACACAGTGGCCTCCATCATTCTTAAATGGAAGAACTTTGTAACCATCAAGACTCTTCCAAGAGCTGGCCACCCGGTCAAACTGAGGATGGTGACCAAGAACCCGATGGTCACTCTGACAGAGCTCCAGAGTTCCTCTGTGGAGATAGGAGAACCTTCCAGAAGGACAACCATATATGCAGCACTCCACCAATCAGGCCTTTATGGTAGAGTGGCCAGACGGAAGCCACTCCTCAGTAAAAGGCACATGACAGCCCACTTGGAGTTTGACAAAAGGCACCTAAAGACTTTCAGACCATGAGAAACAAGATTCTCTGGTCTGATGAAACAAAGATGTAATTATTTGGCCTGAATGCCAAGCGTCACGTCCAGAGAAAGCCTGGCACCATCTCTACGGTGAAGCATGGTGGTGGCAGCATCATGCTGTGGGGATGTTTTTCAGCGCTAGGGACTTGGAGACTAGTCAGGATCGAGAGAAAGATGAACAGAGCAAAGTAGATTGAGATCCTTGATGAAAACCTGCTCCAGAGCACTCAGGACCTCAGACTGGGATGAAGGTTCATCTTCCAACATGACAAGTCTCTGAATGTCCTTGAGTGGCCCAGCCAGAGCCCGGACTTGAACCCAATCGAACATCTCTGGAGAGACCTGAAAATAGCTGTTCAGCGACACTCCCCATCCAACCTGACAGAGCATGAGAGGATCTGCAGAGAAGAATGGAAGAAACTCCCCAAATACAGGTGTGGCAAGCTTATAGCGCCGTACACCCTGTATTTTATTTTATTTCTCTTGTTCTACTATTTCATCTATAACTCTGCATCGTTGGGAAGGGCTCGTAAACTAAGCATTTCACGGTAAAGTCTACAGCAGTTGTATTCGGCGTATGGGACACATAAAATTTGATTTGATTTGAATTTGAATACTGCACTATATCATTTAATAGGATGTCTATGCAGACACCACGCATACCCCAGAATAGATTGTGGTCTTAGTAAGATGTCACAATAGTGACATGGTGGGTTTATAGCATGGACAGAGATATGGCAAGACCCTTGACACAGAGCTGTTGACAGCTTCTACTGCTAACGAGCTGCAACCGTAACCACAAACACTCACACAGACACATGCCTGCTGGACACACACACAGACACACAGACACACACGCACGCTGCACGCTATGGAAGGAGTCAGGCCATGGTTACACTGCTAATACACACACACACACACAACCACAGGCGTAAACACACACACACAGAGCCAGAACCTTGTTCTGAGCAAGACGGCGCATCTGTTAACAGGCTACTGCCACAGTGGTTTATAGGCCTTTTATTACACAGATCAGGTTCCTCATACAGGAGACTGGGCCTGACGGGATAACACTGTCTACTTTACTGCATCCCTTCACACACACACACACACACACGCACACACACGCACACACACGCACACACACACACACACACACACACACACACACACACACACACACACACACACACACACACACACACACACACACACACACACACACACAGAGACACACACACACACATACTGTATATATAAATGAATAACATACTCGTGCAGGGTGGTTTGATAGCTTTCACATGTGGCCAGCTACATGACTGAAACACATGTATAGGTGTCCTAACAGAGAGAAAGAGAGAGGGAGAGAGCGAGAGAGAGAGAGAGAGAGAGAGAGAGAGAGAGAGAGACAGAGAGAAAGAGAGAGGGAGAGAGCGAGAGAGCGAGAGAGAGAGAGAGAGAGAGAGAGAGAGAGAGAGAGAGAGAGGTGGGGGGAGTGGGATTGAAGGAGAGAGGGAGAACAAAGGGGAATTGGAGGAGAGGAGAAACATGCAGGAGAGGAGAGGAGTGAAAACCATGGAGGAGGAGAGACCGAAAGGAAATTCATTTCATGGTGTTATAAATCTGGGCCAGATTACAAGACACTTTGGGCTGGGTTTTTAATTAAGGAAGCAGATAGGTCTATTGTCTGATTCGAGCTTTCTCTGGCCCTGCCTTCTTTTTAAATGATCCTCTTCTCCTGGGCCTTTACTAGAATCCCACAGATGACCATAAAGACCTTACAAGACTTGTTGAGGATTTCATAGCTGTGGTGGAATCCCTTCTGGCGTCTTGTGAATTTATAGGTAGTGAGAGGGACGGAAGAGAGGGAGGGAGGAAGACGGGGGGATAGAGGGAGAGGTAAGGAGAGAAAGAGGGCGGGGGACTCACGGTCAGCTAATCAACACGAAGGTGGAGAGGGTGGTTGCGAGAAGAGGAGAGAAGAAAAGGAGAGGAAAGATAGACGGAGAGTAGAGATGAGGAGAGAAGGTAGTGTTGTGTGTGCGGGGGTGTGTAACATTCTAGGTCGAGGAAGATGAAGAGATTTGGCCCTACATGTCCCAGGGTGTGATAAGTGTACTTGCATGCCCCCTGAAATGTTACATCTTTAAAATGCTTAAGGTGTACACACACACACACAGGGCTTTGGGGCTAAGTGCAGTGGCCTTTCATCTAACAAATAAACTCTGTGTCTCAGTGCTCCTAGGCATACGACTCCTCAGCTGCTATTTTATCTCTGTTTTTTGAATTTTTCTTTACAAGCAGCAGGTCTTCCACCCGTTCTGCCCCCGGACTGGAAGGCTAGCCACCCTCTCACTAAAACATTATGTAGAGGCAGAGAGAGTGGGATACTGTGTGTGTGCGTGCGTGCGCGGGTGCGTGAAAGAGAGAGAGAGAGAGAAATGAAGCGACACGGAAAGAGTGTGAGTGAAACAGACTAGTCTATGTGATTTTATCTAAGTGTGTGTTGAGAGTCGGCTGACAGAGAGCTTATTTACTGCTGTGGTTTGTCTTAAAACGCTGGGGGAATCATGTCACTGTGTTGTGTGTGTGTTGTGTGTGTGTGTTGTGTACACACCCAGCATTACTGCCAGGCCTAATAAAGCCTTCTGTCAATGCCCTGTCCCATCTTTCATCTCTCCTCCCTGCTTTCTGTCCCCCTCCCCTGCCATCCCGCTCTTCTCCTCTACTATCCCTCCTCTCCTCCCTCCTTTCTGTTCCCCTCCCCTGCCTTCGAGCTCCTCTACTCTCCCTCCCCTCCTCTCCTCCCTCCTTTCTGTTCCCCTCCCCTGCCTTCGCGCTCCTCTACTCTCCCTCCCCTCCTCTCCTCCCTCCTTTCTGTTCCCCTCCCTTGCCTTTACTCTCCTCTGCCTCTCCTCCTCTCCTCCCTCCTTTCTATCCCCTCCCCTGCCTTTACTCTCCTCTGCCTCTCCTCCTCTCCTCCCTCCTTTCTATCCCCTCCCCTGCCTTTACTCTCCTCTGCCTCTCCTCTCCTCCTCCCTCCTTTCTATCCCCTCCCCTGCCTTTACTCTCCTCTGCCTCTCCTCCTCTCCTCCCTCCTTTCTATCCCCTCCCCTGCCTTTACTCTCCTCTGCCTCTCCTCCTCTCCTCCCTCCTTTCTATCCCCTCCCCTGCCTTTACTCTCCTCTGCCTCTCCTCCTCTCCTCCCTCCTTTCTATCCCCTCCCCTGCCTTTACTCTCCTCTGCCTCTCCTCTCCTCCTCCCTCCTTTCTGTTCCCCTCCCCTGCTTTTCTCCCCTCTCCCCTCTCCCCTCTTCCCTCTCCCCTTACCAGTAGGCTGATAAAGCCAACAGCCGCGTGTCGCTGTGAAATACGCCCCCACTGCTACAAAACAAAGCCCAATCTCCCAACCTTAGCTCTCTCGTGCACACACACACGCACAGTGGTCAGTGAGCCACCCCCATGCCTGCGTCTAAGGCAGACCTGGCCGGTCCGAAGGCATCTTAATCAAGCTCGAGAGTAGCTAAGCCAAGAGATGAACTACCTTACATCAGGAAATATATATATCTATCTATATATATATATATATATATAGAGAGAGAGAGAGAGAGAGAGAGAGAGAGAGAGAGAGAGAGGCGTGAAGGGGGTCCTCCTGCTTTCAGGAGTCTGACCCCTGCATGGGGTTTCTCTGTTTTCTCATTCCGATGCTTCTTTTATTCTCTCTCTCCATCCATCCCTTCCGTTTTATTGGAGGACCCTGGTCCTGAGAAGGGCTGAAAAAGGACCCAAACACTCAGAGAGACAGAGTGGGGTCGCAATCGCAAACACTGCGGTTACCAAAACACAAACACAAACACAAAGACCACAAACACACATACACAAACATAACCGTTCCTGACTAACAGAGCAGACAAGACAAGCCCTTCTCTGCACAGCATGGAAAGAGTGATTATTAAGACATCACTGGGTAGAGTGCGTGTGCGTGAGAGTGTGTCCCTGCATCTGTGTGTGTGTGTGTGTGTGTGTGTGTGTGTGTGTGTGTGTGTGTGTGTGTGTGTGTGTGTGTGTGTGTGTGTGTGTGTGTGTAAGGGGAATGGGTGACATTCAGACGCTTCTAACGGCATTATCCACTGAAGATTATTTCCTAGCCTAAACACTGGAACTAATCCCTGAAGCTGGCTCTACAGGTTTCACGCACGCGCACACGCACGCACGCACACACACACACACACACACACACACACACACACACACACACACACACACACACACACACACACACACACACACACACACACACAAACACACATAATGCAGTTAGGCCCAGCCTAACGTTGAATTTGTACAGTTTATATTACAACATACTGTAGATGTTCTATAAGTCGGAAGTTTACATACTGTACACCTTAGCCAAATACATTTAAACTCAGATATTCACAATTCCTGACATTTAATCCCAGTAAAATTTACCTGTCGTAGGTCAGTTAGAATTACCACTTTATTTTAAGAATGTGAAATGTCAGAATAATAGTAGAGAGAATTATTTATTTCAGCTTTTATTTATTTCATCACATTCCCAGTTGGTCAGAAGTTTACAGACACTCAATTAGTATTTGGTAGCATTTCTTTTAAGTTGTTTAACTTGGGTCAAACGTTTCGGGATAGCCTTCCACAAGCTTCCCACAATAAGTTGGGTGAATTTTGGCCAATTCCTCCTGACAGAGCTGGTGTATCTGAGTCAGGTTTGTAGTCCTCCTTGCTCGCACACGCTTTTTCAGTTCTGCCCATACATTTTCTATAGGATTGAGGTCAGGGCTTTGTGATGGCCACTCCAATACCTTGACTTTTTTGTCCCTAAGCCATTTTGCCACAACTTTGGAAGTATGCTTGGGGTTATTGTCAATTTGGAAGACCCATTTGCAACCAAGCTTTAACATCCTGACTGATGTCTTGAGATGTTGCTTCAATATATCCACATAATTTTCCTTCCTCATGATGCTATCTATTTTGTGACGTGCACCAGTCCCTCCTGCAGCAACGCACCCCCACAACATGATGCTGCCACTCACGTGTTTTACGGTTGGGATGGTGATCTTCGGCTTGCAAGCCTCCCCCTTTTTCCTCCTAACATAACATTGGTCATTATGGCCAAACAGTTATACTTTTGTTTCATCAGACCAGAGGAAATTTCTCCAAAAAGTATGATCTTTGTCCCCATGTGCAGTTGCATACCGTAGTCTAGCTTTTTATGGCAGTTTTGGAGCAGTGGCTTCTTCCTTGCTGAGCGGCCTTTCAGGTTATGTCGATATAGGACTCGTTTTAATGTGGATATAGATACTTTTGTAACTGTTTCTTCCAGCATTTTCACAAGGTCCTTTGCTGTTGTTCTGGGATTGATTTGCACTTTTCGCACCAAAGTACGTTCATCTCTAGGAGACAGAACGCGTCTCCTTCCTGAGCGGTATGATGGCTGCGTGGTCCCATGGTGTTTATACTTGCGTACTATTGCTTGTACAGATGAACGTGGCACCATCGGGCATTTTGGAAATTGCTCTCAAGGATAAACCAGACTTGTGGAGGTCTACAATTTTTTTTCTGAGGTCTTGGCTAATTTTTTTTCTTCCCCCTTGATGTCAAGCAAAGAGGCACTGAGTTTGAAGGTAGGCCTTGAAATACATCCACAGGTACTCCTCCAATTGACTCAAATAATGTCCATTAGCCTGTCAGAAGCTTCTAAAGTCATGACATAATTTTCTGGAATTTACCAAGCTGTTTAAAGGCACAGTCAACTTAGTGTATGTAAACTTCTGACCCAGTGGAATTGTGATACAGTGAATTATAAGTGAAATAATCTGTCTGTAAACAATTGTTGGAAAAATGACTTGCGTCATGCACAACGTAGATGTTCTATCCGACTTGCCAAAACTATAGTTTGTTAACAAGAAATTTGTGGAGTGGTTGAAAAACGAGTTTTAATGACTCCAACGTAAATGTACGTAAACTTCAGACTTCAACTGTATATGTATCTATGTTCCTGCTGGACTTGGTGTGTGTGTGTGTGGTTGGACACACTGAATTCACTGCTCACCCTTGATTTGATAAGAATCACTTCATAAACAAGACCAGCAAATATCTTTACATCTCTGACACACCACGTACACTCAACGGCCACTTTATTAGTCCCTTCAGGAAAATGTTTCACTCCTACAGACAGGCATCGAGGCATTCAATCACTGTTCGATTGAACGTTAGAATGGGCAAAACAAATGACCTAAGCGACTTTGAGCGTGGTTTGATCAACGGTGCCAGGCACGACGGATCCAGTATCGCAGAAACAGACGTCCTCCTGGGCTTTTTATCCATGCCAGTGATTAGGGTTTTCCCAAAAATGATACGACAAACAAATACATCCAGTCAGTCCCCAGACCTCAACCGAATAGAGCACCTTAGAGATGAGATGGAACGGGCAGTTCGCAGCATGAATGTACCGCCATTCAATTTGCAGCAACTGCGTGATGCCATCGCGTCAGCATTGACTAACATCCCTGGGGAACGTTTCCGACACCTTGTAGAATGCCCCGAAGAATTCAGGCTGTTCTGGAGGCAAAGGGGCGTCCGACCCGGTACTGGATCGGTATACCAAATAAACTGATCGTTGAGTGTATGTATCCATTCCCACACCAATAGATTGAAATATTTCCTATAGAAGCCTCTCAGAGGAAGAGAGAGAGAGAGAGAGAGAGAGAGCGAGCGAGAGAGAGAGCAAGAGAGAGAGCGAGAGAGAGAGAGAGAGAGAGAGAGAGAGAGAGAGAGAGGGAGAGGAAGAGAGAGCTTTATCTATCCTATATTCAGCAGTGCAAGACATGACTGTGTGTGTGTGTGTGTGTGTGTGTGTGTGTGTGTGTGTGTGTGTGTGTGTGTGTGTGTGTGTGTGTGTGTGTGTGTGTGTGTGTGTGTGTGTGTGGCAACAGAAGGGCTGACAGAACAGGTCCCGAGGGGGGCCATGTCATCAAGCGGTCAAGAGAATCTTAACTCCAGGGGGGCTAGCACACGGGATGGAGGGAGGAGAGAAGAGGTGGAAGAACAAGGGATGGGAGGAGAGGTGTATAAACGTCAGCACATAGGTATCATGTATGAAGTGAATTGGGAACCCTATACTGTACACACAGTATTGTATCTAAATGTACAAAGACGACACAAGTATTTGAGGGATGATTTAGTGAGGACCTACCCCTCTTTTTCCTCTCTCATTTATTGCTGCTCTCTTTCTCTCTTTCTCATACAATCGCACGCACGCACACACACACACACACACACACACACACACACACACACACACACACACACACACACACACACACACACACTGAGCTCACATCATAAAGACCCTTCTAACTACCTCATTTATTTTCCACCAAATTAACTCACTCTCACTCCTGATTAATGATTTAATCTAAATGAATCAAATTAAAAATTGAAAATTATATTTCCAAAGCCCACAAAAAGAGGAAAAAGACAAGGGAGAAATAGACCATTCCCTCTTAACAAACGAGCCTTCATATATTAAAGGATGACCAGGAGAAGAGGGGGAGGAGAGGAGGAGAAGAGGAGAGGGGGGCCGTAATGAAATGGGCATGGCCAGGTAAAGAGAGGGGGAGGAAGACGGAGAGAGAGAAATTAGAGCGGTAAGGAGAGAGAGAGCGAGAGACAGAGAGAGATGGAGGGGGCTGGAAGAGAGGGATACGGGATTGGGCAGGTAGAGAGAGTGTGGAGAATAGAAGAAAGAGAAACAAGAAGAGGAGAAGGATAAGTGGTTAGGGTAGGATGGGGTAAGGAGAGGCAGGAAGGAGAGAAAAGACATGGAGAAGAGAGAGAAAGAAAGAGAGACAGGAAGGAGGATAGAAAGACGAGGGGTTTCCTGATCCAGCCATAATTACAGAGTCACTTCCCCAAACTGCACCACCTCTCTCACCCCTCCATCCTTATTCTACACTTCCTATGTCATCCTCCTCTCCTTCTTCTCCCCCATCATCTACTCTTCTATGCCGTAGCCAGGTAACCTAGTTACATATAGGCTTTAGTTTAGCAGGCTAATACAGTCTTGTGGAGCAGTTAGCTTATGTTGTTATTCAAAGTGCCAGCAAGTCACTGAGAGAACAATGTAAATGTCACCCGTGTGAGTGGACATGAAGATGTGAACGGGGAGAGGGGGAGAGGAGGAGGAGAAGGAGGGAGAGGGTAGGTGTGTGTGTTTCCCAAATACACACCAACAATACGCTTTTATACACACAGACACACACAAACACGTACACCGTCTGGCTGACCCATGTGTTTATGGGTTGTCGATGCCTAGCTGTAGGATGTTACACACACACACAGGCACACGTAGGGCTGTCAGATGTTCCGCTGCCATAATAGACAGTGTGATGAAGGGGAATCATTCCCAGTGTGGGTATATCGCTGAGGACCGATATTCCAATCCGAACTGATCTGATCACCATGGATTTTACCATGGCCCAGCGTCACTCTGTGTGAGTGAGTGTGTTCGGACAATTGATTTGATTTGATTTGAAGAATTGCGTGTCAAGTGCCATTGACACATTTGAAAGACAACAGAGAAATAGAGAGAAATGTGAGAGGAGACAGGATTGATTTCAGATGACCGACAGGAGACTGTCATTTTCTGTGAAAGGCTGACCAGTGTGTGTGTGTGTGTCTGCGGGTGTGCGTGTGTGTGTGTGTGTGTCACAGGTGGCTGGTGGTGCCCTATTTGGAGAGGACAGGCCCATAGTAATGGCTGGAATGGAATGGTATCAAACACATGGTTTCCATGGTTTTAATACCATTCAGTTTACTTTATTCCATTAAGAGCCATCCTCCCCTCAACAGCCTCCTGTGGTGTGTGTGTGTTTTGTGTGTCTGTGTTTGTGTGTGTGTGTGTCTGTGTGTGTGAGAGAGAGAGGCAGAACAGCAATCGAAGACATTACGGGCAAACGTATCCCTGTAACTCTAAACCAAAGCAAACTATCCTATACAATAAGACCCTGCATCTTCACCCGTCACACAATGCTGTTAATAATGGCTGTTACAATAAAACAACTGTCTGATTGTTTTCTTCAAATGCATCTTTAATGGCATCGATAAAGTTCCCTAGTCAAACCTTCCTGTCACACTCCAGAGAGAGAGAGAGAGAGAGAGAGAGAGCAGAGAGGAGGGAGGTGGTGTACGAGGCAGGCCAGTCAGTAGTTTTATGGTAATTGAGGTTGTTATGGGGCTGAGGTGTGAACAGGGCTTTTCTTTCTCTGCCTCCCTCTTCCCTTCTCGTTCTCCCTCCGTCTTTCCCTCTCTCCATCCCTCCCTCCCTCTCTATCTTCCCTCCTATTGTTGATGCAATAACATAGGCTGGGGGACTGATGGACAGTTAGATAGGCTTAGACAACGGAGCCACATTCTGAGTGTCTGAGGGGTTGAGTTTAGGTGTATAGATAGAATTGGCTCGTGTTAGATAGCCAGTGGCTTGTGTTTAAGAGAATGTAACAAAGCCTGAAGACAGACAGGCAGGGGACTCAGAAAGAATGAACCATATCTAACCTAAATCATTGAAAAATCAATTGTCTTCAACATTCTACTCTTTTAATTGTTATCATTATGTGACTGGTAAACAACAGGGCACGGAGGAGAGAGAAGGAGAGAAGGAGGGAGAAGAGAAAGAGGTGTGTGTCTTCATGAGGACTGACGTTAGCTGAAATGAGAACAGATCAGTGCAGCGCTGCCCTGGGCCAATTGGGTAGGTGGCTGTGTGTGGCTGTGTGTGGCTGTGTGTGGCTGTGTGTGTGTGTGTGCGCGAGTCTGTGTGTGTGTGTTTGGGCCTTGCAGCCATTAGATAGCATGGGAGATGGAGGGCCTTCCCACTGTTTCCATACTCACACTTCAACCAGTGACTAATGGGATGGTGCTGTGTGTGTGTGTGTGTGTGTGTTTGTGTGCGTTCGCGCGCGTGCGTGTGTGTGCGCGTGCGTGTGTGTGTGTGTATTAGCACAGTGAGAGCTGGCGACATAGGTGAGTGACAGGGCCCTGGCCATCACAAATAAACTCCACTGAAGCTACATAGGGTGTCAGTCAGTGCGTGTGCGTTTGTTGGTCTGTGTGTGGTACTATCTAAGTGCCCTGATATCAGGCATTGTCAAAAGCAATAGTGTATTGTGTGTGTGGCTCCGTGGACTATTGGAATGTCTCCACCCCACACACGGGCCCAGATATCCATTAGCAGGGCTCTCATACGTATCCAGAGACAGACAGTCAGAGACAGATTTAGCTACTGCTCTCCCCTGGGGCCAGACCACGACGCCAGCACTAGTCTGACGCTCTCTCCCCTCGCTCTCTCCCTCTCTCTCTCTCTGCTCTTCTTCTTCCTCTCTATAACTATCCCGCTCTCTCTCCCTCCCTCTCCATCTCTCTATCCATCTGTTTCTGGGGCTTTGTTTAAAAAAGAAAGTGATTTGCTGAATCATTGCCGTCTGGGAAGAAATGGATCCTTTATGGGATAGATATCAGCCGTGGCTCTAAAAGAAGGGGCTGGTGTGTGTTTGGCCTGTTTAAAGCTAGAATGAATGGTAAATATTGCATTGTGTCATTTTGGAGTCACCTTTATTATAAATATGAATAGAATATGTTTCTAAACATAATCATGGATGGATCATGAATAATGATGAGTGAGAAAGATACATAGGCATTAATATCATACTGTAAAAATGCTAACCTCCTCTGTTATTGGTAATGGTGAGAGGTTAGCGTGTCTTGGGGGTATGATATAAAATGCTAACCTCCTCTGTTATTGTAATGGTGAGAGGTTAGCATGTCTTGGGGTTATGATATAAAATGCTAACCTCCCCTGTTATTGTAATGGTGAGAGGTTAGCATGTCTTGGGGGTATGATATAAAATGCTAACCTCCCCTGTTATTGTAATGGTGAGAGGTTTGCATGTTTTGGGGTATGATATAAAATGCTAACCTCCTCTGTTATTGTAATGGTGAGAGGTTTGCATGTTTTGGGGGTATGATATAAAATGCTAACCTCCTCTGTTATTGTAATGGTGAGAGGTTTGCATGTTTTGGGGGTATGATATAAAATGCTAACCTCCTCTGTTATTGTAATGGTGAGAGGTTAGCATGTCTTGGGGGTATGATCTTTGTGCCTCTTTCTCACTCATCATTATTCATGATTCATTCAGGATTACCTGTAATCACGGTAGCGTCCACATTAATGTAGAAGAGTTCAGAAACATATTCTATTCTTATATACAAAATTGACTCCAAAATGACACAATACATTATTTACCATACATTTTTCTTGGGCACAAAATAATCAACACAACCAAAACAAACAGCAAATGCATCCAACAAATGTGTAGAGTCACAAGCTTGATGTAGTCATTGTGTGCTAGGAATATGGGAACAAATACTAAACTTTTGACTACTTTAATACACTATAAGTGAATTTGTCCAAATACTTATGACACCTTCAAAAAGGGGGACTAGATACATTAAGTGCTTTCATTTCAAACGGTAAAACAGATATGTATGAAAATACCCTGAAATAAAAGGTGACATTCCATAATTGTGCCTCATATAAAACATTTGATCTCAAATTCAAAATACTGGAGTATAGAGAAACATTTTTAGCTTCACTATCCAAATGAATACTAATACTCTTGTTTTGAAACAATCTCAATGTAAACAAATCCTGTATAGCCTCTTAATATGGTCAGTCCTTGAATCCATAGCTTTGTCTATGAATTGGAGAGTGGTTACATTTCACTAGGCCCTTCCCTCAGCTTTATACCAAAACAGAGGCGGGGTGTTCGCTTTGTTGTTGTTTTAATTAAGGATTCTAGCTTTCAGTGGATTCGAGCGACACAATGTGATTGGATAGTAGATCCAGCTCTGACTAGAGTCCTGAGGAAAAGGCACACCAGCGTCTGACCAGCTGCACACACACACACACACACACACACACACACACACACACACACACACACACACACACACACACACTCATGCTCTGCTGCCAAATACGGCCCCACTGCCCCAAGACCTAATGTGTGTGACCGGGTGGAAGGCTTCAGTCTGCGTGTTGCTGAATAGTGTGTGTGGGTCTGTAAGAGAGGGACTGGGTGTGAGAGAGACACACACACATTGGCTGTGTTTCAAGGTCTATTTCTGAGGCAGTTGGTAGCAGTCTGCAGAGCCTGTAACGGAGAGTAGCTCATACTGGGCTGCTAGTAGACAGGAAACAACGTATCTCAGGGAAACAAATACAGCCATAACATCTCTCCCTCTCTATTTTGCCCTTCTGTCTGTTGGGACAACACAGCTCTATCAAGGAGTAAAGAGCTACAGAGGACCACCCCCATCCATCCACCCCCACTAGAGCCACTAAAGAGCCCCCCTAAGGCCACTGCTAACTGGGAGAGTAGAGGGACCCTTCTACCCCCTGTACTCCCTAATTGAGGCAGATCGAGGGGGTAGAGGTGTGTGTCACCTTCTGTCTGGGTGCCAAGGGAGATAGGACGTGTTTGTTAGCCCCACCCCCTGACCTTTCTCTCTGGCTGACGCATCATTATGACCTCATTAAACGCTACCGGACAGCCACCGCCAGAGGGGAAATACCACAGGAGAGTGTGTGTGTGTGTCTGTGTGGCTGTGTGTCTGTGTGTGTGTGTCTGTGTGTCTGGGTAAGTAGTTTTACTAGCTGCTATATATGCAACTGATAGGGTAGGTGTGTGTAGCAGAGGTTGTTTGGTAAGCCACCGTACCTGCCTGTGTGAGGAGAGTTGTAAGGAGAGACGTAGCTAACACACCCGAGCAGTTTATAAAGAATTTAGCTAGTCTCGCTCTTTCTACATAACAGTATTCCCTACTTAAAATCGGAGACCCTCGCATTTCCCAGCCGTAGCCTGCCTAGGCTATGTGCCTGTGATCGAATTCAACACAGGTAGGCATTACATTGTTGTTTTCAAATATGTATTATTGGCACTGGCAGATAAACTTATCAACACGATATAAACATAGCAAAAAAAAGAAATCTCCTCTCACTGTCAACTGCGTTTATTTTCAGCAAACTTAACATGTGTAAATATTTGTATGAACATAACAAGATTCAACAACTGAGACATAAACTGAACAAGTTCCACAGACATGTGACTAATAGAAATCAAATAAGTTCCCAGACATTTCTGGGGGGAATGGCCCTAGCCCTCACCCTCCGATCCAATAGGTCCCAGACGTGCTCAATGGGATAGAGATCCGGGCTCTTTGCTGGCCATGGCAGAGCACTGACATTCCTGTCTTGCAGGAAACCACACATAGAACAAGCAGTATGGCTGGTGGCATTGTCATGCTGGAGGGTCATGTCAGGATGAGGGAGGAGGATGTCTTCCCTGTAACGCACAGCATTGAGCATGCCTGCAATGACAACAAGCTCAGTCCAATGATGCTTTGACACACTGCCCCAGACCAGGACGGACCCTCCACCTCCAAATCGATCCCGCTCCAGACTACAGACCTCGGTGTAACGCTCATTCCTTCGACGATAAACGCAAATACGACCATCACCCCTGGTGAGACAAAACCGCGACTCGTCAGTGAAGAGCACTTTTTGCCAGTACTGTCCGGTCCAGAGACGGTGGCGAAGTTGTTGCCAGTGATGTCTGGTGAAGCCCTCAGTCCAGCCTCTCGCCTATTGCGGACAGTCTGAGCACTGATGGAGGGATTGCGTGTTCCTGGTGTAAGTTGTTGTTGCAGTTGTTGTTGCCATCCTGTACCTGTCCCACTCGTGTGATGTTCAGATGTACCGATCCTGTGCAGATGTTGTTACATGTGGTCTGCCAATGCGAGGACGATCAGCTGTCTGTCCTGTCTCCCTGTAGCGCTGTAGCGTCTTAGTACGGACATTGCAATTTATTTCCCTGGCCACATCTGCAGTCCTCATGCCTCCTTGCAGCATGCCTAAGGCACATTCACGCAGATGAGCAGGGACCCTGGGCCTCTTTCTTTTGGTGTTTTTCAGAGTCAGTAGAAAGGCCTCTTTTGTGTCCTAAGTTTTCATAACTGTGACCTTAATTGCCTACCGTCTGTAAGCTGTTCGTGTCTTAACGACCGTTCCACAGGTGCATGTTCATTAATTGTTTATGATTCATTGAACAAGCATGGGAAACAGTGTTTAAACCCTTTACAATGAAGATCTGTGAAGTTATTTGGATTTTTACAAATTATCTTTGAGACAGGGTCCTTTTTTTGCTGAGTTTAAATAACAGCTAGCGAACTTCCGTACATCGCAGTGTTCCGTCCACTTGACCTTATTTTAGCGAGTAATAAACGTAATACTTCCAGGTCAACTGTAATATGAATACCACTGTAAAGCACAATTTCTCCCCTTTCCAGCAAAATCAATGACAAGACCTCCATGCTGCCCGTCTCTGCATGATTGAAGAAGGCAATAGAGCTCCGCCGGGTCTTTTTAAAAACAGTGGAGGGGGAAGCGAAGGCTACTGAGTGATAGTGAAAGGGGGAGATATGTTGTGTGGGGAAACAACTTTTTTCACCCGATCTGTCCAACTTATCACCTCTAAAACACTATAAAGAGTTGATATAATGTCTCATTACATACCTATTTGAAGGTTTGTGTCGAATTTTTATCTAGTTTTTAGGGTGGCGCTAAAGTTATCTTCGAAGGTAAACTGCGGCTGTCGCGGCTTTTGATTAATTGAATTAACTATTGATGAACTCACGAGTAATTAACTTTACACTCACCATTGATCATTTCTTGTTTTTAATCTGTGAGAGAAATGCTACCTCTGGTGGAAAGAGGCTGTACGCCACACAATGAGTGGCATAATGCGTGCCGTATGTTTTGTCGTGACACGTCACAATGTAGCGTACAGCGTCAGAGGGGTCAGTTTTTTCAACTTTTCTCCAATACTATTGGTCCATTAACATGCCAATCAACGATTGAGTAGAAACATAGTTTACAACCCGGATGTTGTCGCTACAGTCCCATTAGTTTTCATTGCAGCCTCGTTTGAATGCAGCAGTTACGCAAAACGTGTACGGAACAGTGTTAGCTGCCAGTACTTTTTACCTATACATGTCACAATTCCAGATGTAACAATGCACAAATAGTCTACTCTCTGGCAATATCTCCCTTCACTTTACCAGCACTGCTTTATAAACAACCAAGTCTAGTTCTTCAAAATAAACAGTATTCTCTCTTGAGTCTTCAAATTTTCCAGGCCTGGCCTAACTAGGCTATATTCGATGGAAATCACAGGTAGGCTGCAATTGTTTTGAAATATATATCCTATTTGAATGATAAACCTTACTCATCACAATACATTTTATACTACATCTGTATAACACTTTGTGACATCTGCTGATGTAAAAAGGGCTTTATAAATACGTTTGATTGAATTTGATTAATAGTCTATTTAGCATAGGGAAAATCATAACAATTCCTGTAATTCCTTTACTACAAATGACCCACGCCGTTTACCCGCATATTTTACCAGCATTGCTCCGCGTAGACGCCAGAAAATAGACTGGCTTTCCAATTTGATGCGCTATGACGGAGTAGACGTTGCTGATGCTCATGGCCTGTCTGTTTTCTCTCATTCACTCAAATGCATTTGTCCAGCGTGAGCACGCTTGTTCACGCGCTTAAAAAAAATGCTTTTCGTTTGAATTGGGCTTTAGTGACGAAGTATGTTACAATTTTTGGGGGGGTTTATTTGAAATAGAAGAGGGTTGAGTGTACGTGTTCAGTTATAGGGGGTGTACAGGGTGTTGTGCTCACTCTCCTTCAATCCAGTCACGCCCATCTCTTTCTCCTGGCATTTTATTTCCCTCTCTCCTTCTCTCTCTCTCTCCTGTTTTCCCATGGGTGTGTGGAGTGTGCGTTCCTGTGCTGTCAGAATCCAAACTCTCGACTTGTTAGGACCGAACCCTGCCAACACACACACACACACACACAAACACACGCACACAGTAATTGGACACCCTTAATTGCCTGCTTATGAATTAGGTGTAACGTATTGGTAGATGTATCCCATCACTGACACCTCTCCTACTCACCCTACCTCCCTCCTTTCCTCCCTCCCTCCCTCCGTCCATCCCCCTCTCTCTATGGGCCTAACCAGGACTCTGGGGCGGCATGTGAATTAATTACAGAGAAAATCTAATCTCTTCATCCATACAGAGGAGAGGAGAGGAGAGGAGAGGAGAGGAGAGGAGAGGAGAGGAGAGGAGAGGAGAGGAGAGGAGAGGAGAGGAGAGGAGAGGAGAGGAGAGGAAAGGAGAGGAGAGGAGAGGAGAGGAGAAAAGAGAGGGGGATGAGAGGAGACGGAGAAGGTAGTTTCCACTCCTCCCTCTCCTGTCCTCTCTCCTTCTCTTTCCCCCTCCTCTCCTTCTCTCCTCTACTCTCCTGTGTTAAAGCTGGTTTAGCCGGTGGGTTGGCATGAGGAGGGGATAAGTGCCTGGCTGGTTAAGTCAGTGGGTAGAGTACTTTAAGGGGATTTGAGGCAGCGGCTGGCATGGGGAAAGGTGGGAGAGGGGCTTTGAATCAGATTGGGGAGGATAGAGAGAAAGAGAGGGGGACAACAAAAAGGGAAAGAGAGACAGAATGAACAAAAAGAGGAAGAGTAGATGGTGCAAGTAGGAAATAAGCTTTTCTGCAGGTAGAGGGAAATAGAGAGATGGAATGACAGAAGATAGTATGAGGCTTCATATCCTCCTTCCCTCCCCCTTCTCTCAGATAACGATAAGATTGGGGTGTTGATATCACCTCTATGTGGTTTAGGGTTTGCGAGTATATGTGTTTGTGTGTGTGTGTGTATGTGTGTGTGTGTGTGTGTGTGTTGGAGAGGTGTCTAGGTTAAGGGCAGAGGCTATCCTGTCTAGGTTAAGGGCAGAGGCTAGCCCCTCCCCCCTCTCCCTCTCTTTCTCCCGGGGGGGACAGGGCTAATTTCAGTCATATATCCCCTCAAGGGGCGAGCTGCTGGACCGCCACAAATAACCCCCATGAGCCCCCTCAAACCCCCCTCAAACCCCCCTCCACCCTCCCTTCATTACCCCTTGCCTCCATCCCCCAATCTCCACCTTTCCTCCCAGCTGTAGGGGTGATGACAACGTGAGTTAGCCGTGACGCTGACAGAACTAGCCAGGCACAATGAACATCCCCAGACATCTCTAGCAGGGCCAAGCTGAGATGCTTACACCCTGAGGGGCTACATTATCATATTTTACAGTACACACACACACAGACAGGGAATGGTAACCTAGTTGTATTGCAAATGTAGGGGATTTCTACGCTAAAGATGTATTGTAAATTCAAAGGAAATTCTAAGCTAAAGTTGTATTGTAAATTCAAAGGAAATGCTAAGCTAAAGTTGTATTGTAAATTCAA
>CM059786.1:11975928-12023428 GCA_030435695.1 Brachymystax lenok tsinlingensis | reverse complement strand
GAGCCGCTGGCGTCGCTGGAACCCCCAGGGCTGTGGTGGTTGATGCTGTCTGCCAGGGAGGCGGGGCTGGAGGGTTCTGTCTTAATGTAGGACGGGCAGTTGGACTCTAGGTGGCGCTCTTTGCTGGACATTCTGCAGAGGAGCCTGGGGGAGGTAGAGAGGAGAGATGTAGGACAACATGTTATTGGGGAGTTGATCATAATGAAAAGGCTTGACAACATGTTGCATCCTCTTACCAATGATGCAAATAAAACAGTAGATTTGAATGGCGACGTCACAGAAAATGAACATTTCCGGATTATTTTCAGGACATTTTCAATAATGCTAGCCTTTTAAAACAAAACATTTGTAATCTAGATAGAATGTGTATGTGAAAGAAAGACAGAGACACAGTGTGTGTGTGTGTGTGTGTGTGTGTGTGTGTGTGTGTGTGTGTGTGTGTGTGTGTGTGTGTGTGTGTGTGTGTGTGTGTGTGTGTGTAGAGTGAGGCCTGTGGAAGCGTCTCTAGCCTACAGCCATCAGTCAGTCTAGTCAATAGCAACTTGTTCTACATGAGAGTAATCAGGAAGGAGGCACAATGCTGCTCGATCACGCCTGAGACAGCCACTCACAGCAAACAACACACACACACAAATGCACATATATACACACACCCACACAAAAAAAATACACAAATAAGCAGAAATACACTTCGCACATATACACACACACACACACATTGAGGGGAAAGGAATCTGAAGGAAAATACTTTTTACCCACCACCCCTCCAACCCCTGTTGAATGCAATCAACCTATTTAGTGTCGACATCCCCCTCTCCACCCTCTCCACTCCTCCACCCTCTCCACTCCCTAGGAGTATCCTGTTAATGGCAGCTGTAATTAATTGATCTCTGCTCTGTCTATTTCTTTCTCTCTCTCTCTCTCCGTCTCTCTCTCCATATTTATATCTCTCTTTCTCTGTCTGTTTCAGTATATATATATATTTAAATCTTTCTTTATTGGTCTTTCTGTATCTCCTCCATTCCCCCGTTCCCCCCAATTCCCCTCTCTCTCTCTCTCTCTCTCTCTCTCTCTCTCTCTCTCTCTCTCTCTCTCTCTCTCTCTCTCTCTCTCTCTCTCTCTCTCTCTCTCTCTCTCTCTCTCTCTCTCTCTGAAAGGGAGGACACAAAGTTTTTTTTTTTTAATTAAAGAGGGGTGCTACTAAACGAGTGCTCTGAAATCCAGTCAGCTTGTAAAACCCCCGACTCTACTAAGGCCTATAAACCAGACCTGGTAGGAGGGAGGGAGTGACGGAGAGAGGAAGAGAAAGACTGAGGGAGGGAGGGAGGGAGGGAGGGACAGACTGAGAGAGGGAGGGAGGGAGGGAGGGAGGGAGAGGGGATGAAAGGGGTGATATGAAATAAAGTGATAGCCACGCTCCTGAAACGTTTCCCTCAAGCTGATTGATCCTGAAAAACCTTCCCTTCATACATAAATATACACACACACAGTACACCCACACACACACACACACAGTACACCCACACACACCCACACATACACACAAACACACACACATACACACATACACACATACACACACACACGTACAGTAGTACAACAAGAAGAGAGAAGATAACTGACAAAACCAGCAATATTTTGGAAAAACTTTCGGGGACATTGTGTTTTACAACACAACACTTAGGTTTTACCCAAGGCAAGACACTCAGCTTCAGAACTCTGAGCAAAAAGTTATTAACCATCCCTCTCTTCATCTCTCGATTTCCATCTCTCTTGCTCTCTTCCCTCTCTCTCGCTCTCTTTAGGTCTTTGAGATTCCACGACTCTATTAATGGCAGGCTGCAATATTCACAACTATCTATAAATTCAATTGTCAGATGGTGGGTCTTATTCCGTGCCCCACTTGAATCTAAAATTAGATGCAGTAAAATTCCCATTAGCCAAGAGAGGGATGGGATTCTGGGGCCTATATTTTAGAAGAAAAGAAAGCCTTTTTGACAGAGAAGAGACCATTTGAGAGGTAATGATTTTATCTGTTTTCGGGACGCGAGGCAGCCCCAATCCCTGGGAGGGCCATTAAGAGAAGAGTTTAAGTGTGAAAAGCGTTCAGATTTAGTCGCTGCTTATGAATGGGAACAATGATTGTCAGGAGGGGGAAATAAAAAGACACGCAAAGTACGGAGACAGAGAGAAGATTAAGAAATCACAGACAGAGAGAGAGAGAGAGAGAGAGAGAGAGAGAGAGAGAGAGAGAGAGAGAGAGAGAGAGAGAGAGAGAGGGAATGGATGAATGCAGACATGCTATATGTTATCTATAATGTGATGGCTCTATACTACAGTACTTAAAAAACACTCTAAGTGCTTGTCTCTCTTAAAAGTTGATCTGAGGAAAATGTATCAGCATCACATGTTGTATCAAGTCTCGGTTTATATATAGGTGCCAGGTCTGTGGGGCCAGGTGTGTGGTGCCAGGTGTGTGTGTGTTTATGTGTACGCGTGTGCTAGTCTGTGTGCGCGTGAGTGCGCGCTAGGTGCTGTTGGATAGACACATTAATCACAGCGTTGAAGACAAATTCATGACTGGCTGTCCGTGACAATGATGTTTTGACAAAAGAGAGAAGAGTAACAAGATCAGAGAGAGAGTAAGAACGGAGAGAACCAGAGATACAATAGAAATAAAGACAAAGTAACCAAAAATGAATACTGAGAAAATATATATTGTATATTTGAGTGACAGGACTAACTATGACATCCCTTTTCTCATTGATTGACAGAGAAAACCTCCCTCAGTTCACTGCCAGAAGAATCCTGCTGGGTTAACATCAACGATAAATAGATATTTAATAATCAGCAGATAACGGGTACCTTCCTTTTACTAAAGGTTACACTCCATTCACCTTGCTTTTACTAAAGGTTACACCTCCATTCACCTTCCTTTTACTAAAGGTTACACCTCCATTCACCTTCCTTTTACTAAAGGTTACACCTCCATTCACCTTCATTTTACTAAAGGTTACACCTCCATTCACCTTCCTTTTACTAAAGGTTACACCTCCATTCACCTTCATTTTACTAAAGGTTACACTCCATTCACCTTCCTTTTACTAAAGGTTACACCTCCATTCACCTTCATTTTACTAAAGGTTACACTCCATTCACCTTCATTTTACTAAAGGTTACACCTCCATTCACCTTCCTTTTACTAAAGGTTTCACCTCTGAGGGGTACACAAAATAAACAGATGACCCTCTTTCTGTCCCTCCTATTTTCCTCGGCTCTCACCTCTCATTTTCTCTGTCTCTCACTCTTCCTGTCTTTTTTTCCAGGCTCGCTGAAGCGAGGCGTGGTGAAATCAACAGGAGAGCAGTAGTGGTGTGTGTATGCGTCTGTGTAGGGGTGCTGGTGGGCCACTCTGACATGACAAGGTGTCATTAGAACAGGGCCACTGATTCACTGTTCAGACAACTGTTGGGACAAACATGCAATCATTGTATTAGAGGCCGTCGTCGAGGAGGGCTGCCCTACACATACCACTCTCTATCTCTCCCTTTTGATTTCTCTCCTTTTTTTTTTGCTTCACTTTCTCTGTCTGTCATTCTTTCTCTCTGGAGAGAGAAGAAGGGGAAAAAACTAGAAGAGGAGAGAGAAGAAGAGGAGAGAGAAGAAGAAGAGGAGAGAAGAAGAGGAGCGAAGAAGAGGAGGAGTGAAGAAGAGGAGGAGAGAAGAAGTAGAGGAGAGAAGAAGATGAGGAGCGAAGAAGAAGAAGAGAGAAGAAGAGGAGGAGAGAAGAAGAAGAGGAGAGAAGAAGAAGAGGAGAGAAGAAGAGGAGCGAAGAAGAGGAGGAGAGAAGAAGTAGAGGAGAGAAGAAGAAGAGGAGCGAAGAAGTAGAGGAGAGAAGAAGAAGAGGAGTGAAGAAGAAGAAGAGAGAAGAAGAAGAGGAGGAGAGAAGAAGAAGAGGAGAGAAGAAGAGGAGCGAAGAAGAGGAGGAGAGAAGAAGAAGAGGAGAGAAGAAGAAGAGGAGAGAAGATGAAGAGGAGAGAAGAAGAGGAGGTGGAGAGAAGAAGAGGAGAGAAGAAGAAGAAGAGAGAAGATGAAGAGGAGAGAAGAAGAAGAGGAGAGAAGAAGAAGAGGAGAGAAGAAGAGGAGAGAAGAAGAAGAGGAGATAAGATGAAGAGGAGAGAAGAAGAGGAGGAGAGAAGAAGAGGAGGTGGAGGGAAGGGGATGGCCACTTGAACATACAGCACGTCTCTATAAGGTAGAATAAGTGCTGACAGAGTAGTCAGGTAGAAACTATTTCATCAGAGCCATGCATTGTGTCTCCCTCCACACAGATAAGGAAACAAAGTCCAATAAGCAAAAAAAAAAATTATTAATAATAAAAGCTTTCACATTTCTATCTAGATATGGTCAACACTGGGAAATAAAGACAGCCAATGCATTTACATGTCTATAGTTGGGCTGCATGAATAGGATGATTTCATCACAATACGCAATTGCTTTTTTTTGCCTCAAGTCGTTTTTTTATCTCATCCTTCTTTCAACTACAATCCGAATCCTGCTGTTTCTACAGCAGCATTGAACCACTGCCGGATTGTTCGCTCTTAACATCGATCGAAGGGAGCACTTTGCTCTTCTGGAGAATTATGGGTAAGAAACACTGGCTTCCTGTTCTGGTGAATTATGGGTAAAAGGCCACTGGTTCCACGCTGGGCCTGGTGTGTGTGTGTCCTAGCGGGTGGATGATTACAGCTGTTTCTGTCTGAGGAGGAATAAGAAATAACAAGAGGAGTGCCAGTGAATCTAAATCGTCTCCCGGCGAGGCAGGAAGATCAATTGTTATAACATTACAGGCTGGGAAAGTAGTCATTCATTCTATCGGCTGCAGAATAAACCCACTGATTACATGCAATCAATGTGATAATGGCAAAAACACATTTGGCCAATGGGCCGCACGGCCGTAAAGCCGTCTCTTAGAGGCTCACGCTACACTAGACAAGCTAACAGAGGGGACCGTAATAAATGCGACACATACTGTTTAAGCACTAGGTGGGACATGCTAGCCTAGCAGTGGGGACGGTAATGATTGTGACACCCGTCGGAGGCCTGTGGTTCCTAACCTGCATAGATCAAACAAGGATTATCACCAGGGTACAACTCCAACTGTGGCAATTTAAATAACACTATGGATTTGCCATTATGGTATTATGATAAATGTCTGTTACCCCTTCCTTGCTATTTCATTTTCATTCCATCCATTTTTCATCAGAAATTATTTAAATTTGATTTGTAACCAACTAACATTAGGGCTGCATCACCGCAGGTTAATTCTATGAATACATAATACCAAATTATGAAGATTCTTAAAGCAATACATATCTAAATGATTGTTGTATGATAATCCAATAATGTTCTACTGAGAACAATTCTAATACCACTTTGTCTGCTTGAAATACACATGGCAATGTGAATGCTAGATGTAGTGTAGCGATTTCAGCTGAGGTGATGTTGTTGATCATGGTGTGTGTAATGGGAGCAGATATGAGAGGAGCAGGCTCTTGTTCACTGCCGTATAGGAGAGGACAGGCCTGTCAAGGTGGGCCGATCCTCAACAGATATGGCTTTCTGTATGTATTTGTGTGTGTGTGTGTGTGTTACTGCCTACTCTGTGTGACAGCCCCTGGCTCTCTCTCTCTCTCTCAGATGAGAATCTTGATGATTTAGGTCATTTTCCTGCAGAGCCAGTACTGTGCTTCAACCATACACTATCTTTATCACGTCAGTGTGTGTGTGTGTTGTGTTATCTTGACCAGGTGAAAGCAACCCTCAGAGAGAGAGCAGAGCTGTAAGAGCTACTCTTAGTAACTCACCGCAACACAACATCATACAAGACAATATGAAACTGAACACTGAGAAATAAACACAAAGATGTGTGTGTGCGTGTGGATTAGCGGTGTTATCGGGGAGCATTAGGGGTGCAGCAACCCCTCCAAACTTTCACTGACACACACACCCTCACTGACATGGCAAATAAGCTTAGCTGTTTTTCAATAAGGAGAAAAACTCCTGAACTACAGGACTCTGATAAAGCTCTCATCTCTTTAACGCGCTCTCTCTCTCACACACACACACACACACTCAGATAAGGATAAACCAGGCGTGGGATCAAATGAAATTGCACATAACTATAATAAAATAAGTTTTGAAAAAACTTGTCTGGATTAAAAAACACATTTTATTAAGCAGATGGTAAAAGAGGATTTTATTCTCAGAAAATGACAGGGCTGGAAAATGAGAAATGAAAGGAGGAGGGAGGGAGAGGGGGGGAGAAAAGAGAGAGGGAGGGAAAGGTGAGTGTGCAGGCAGTAAAATGGCGTTGGTTGGGTCGGTTGGCGGGGCGTTGCGGTGGTGGTTTGGGGTGAGAAGCGGAGCGAAGCGGGCCTGGCGCGTCTTTAACCAGATCAGATTGAGGAAATTGGCTGTCAGGACGGGATTGTCGTGATTTATACCCGTCCATCAAGAAGAGAGGAAACGCTGCAAGCTGCTCCCGCTACCCCCCCTCCTCCATCCCTCCCTCCTCTATCCCTCTCCCCCTCGCCTCGCTCGCAAAGCATCTTACACCCTCAAAACCACCATCTGCTACCAAATCTAATTCACATTCCACCATAATCAGGTTTACCCTGTAATGCCCACTCTGCCTCTCTCTCTCTCTCTTCCTCTCTCTGTCTGTCTCCCTCTCTACCCTTCCTCTATCCCTACCTCTCTCGCTCTCTTTCGCTCTTTCTCCAACCCCCCTCATTTTCTCTTTTTTCCTACCTCTGTCTTTCCTTTAAGATAGCAGTCTTTATAAGTGCATGTCTTTCTCACTGTCCCCAACTTCTTTTGCATTGATATACTAAGTTCACCCTATACAGCAGAATACTCTTCCTTCCACTTCTCAGTGTCATTCTGCCTGGTTCTTACTGCCTGGAAAACAGTTACAAAAACAAGAGTCCACCCCTTTTCCAGCAGGTGAGGAGGGGTGAAGTAGAATGAGGGGACTCGGAGGTGAGGAGGGGTGAGGATAAGACGGGATGAGAAGAGGTGGTAGAAAAGAGGGGAAGAAGGAATGATAAGAGGTGAGGTGAAGATGAAGGAAGCAGGATGAGGAGGAAAGGGGTGAGGACGGGTGAGGTAAGGATTGGCAAGGCGGTTCAGGCGGGTAAGGGGAGGGGTGAGGTGAGGTGTTAAGACAGACAGACAGAAACACAGACGTAAACCTCTCTCGCAGTTTTTTCCTGATGAGCATTTCCTTTGATAATCCCTTTTGCAGTAAACCCACAATCCAATCCCCATCGCCCCCTCTCTCTCTCTCTCTCTCTCTCTCTCTCTCTCTCTCTCTCTCTCTCTCTCTCTCTCTCTCTCTCTCTCTCTCTCTCTCACACACACACACACACACACACACACACACACACACACACACACACACACACACATACACAAAGCTGTTTGTGGCCCATCTGTGTTAAGGCAATCTAGTTTATTAGAGATTGGAGGAATTTACAGTAACGAGCCGTTCCCCTGACAAATTAATCACTTTCAACCATTTGATGGTGTAAGTGAGAGATGGCCTCCTGTGGGGAATAAGTTAAGTGTGAGTGTGTGCGAGTGCAAGCATGCACATGTACAGTACATGTGTGCAGGTGTGTGTGTGCAGGTGTGTGTGTATGTGTAGAAGGGCTGTAGAACTAACACTGAGGAAGGAGACGCCACCAGTGAAACAGGCCATGTCTCTTCCTATCTACACACCGTATCATCTCTACCTCTCTCCATATGTCTCGTTCGTTTGGATCTCCCTTGGTCCTTCCTGTACACCTCTCTATCCCTCTGTTAAATGCCATGCTTGTCTGTCTGTCTATTGCTAAGGGTGTGTTTTCCAGTAGTGTGTGTGTGTCGTTGTGCATGCAAGCCTGCTGGAATGTCTCTGTGTGTTAGTGTAAGCACAAAAACACTAGGCTGTGTACCACTGCCATAAAGGCATGTATATGTGTGTGTGTGTCCAAATCTCTCTCAAACAGCTAGTGGTAAAATATCTTGGAGTGAGTGTCTGTGACATTTATATTTCCTGTGTGTGTGTGTGTGGGGGTGAGTGTGTGTGTGTGTGGGGAGGAGTGAGTGTGTGTGTGTGTGTGTGTATGTGACATCCTCTTCTGTTTGAGCAGTGCTTGTCTGGGTCAATCCACTCAGCCTTCTCATGTGGAACATACTCGACAAACACACACACACTCGGCACACACTCGACACACACTCGACACACACAACCTTTGATACTCAGTGAATCACTTCCATACACCTGTTCAGTCAAACAGATAATTTACAGTAGGTGCACACAAACACTAACCTACACCTCTCCTTTCCATTGATCGATCGCTAAGCTGAGTACCCACTGACTGACATGCTGACAGGTGCAAAGCCTTGTGGGATGTGTAGTTTAGTCCATGTCTGGGGACTTGCTATTTTCTCCTTCCTCCTCATCACCACATTTAAACAAACACAAAGAAAACAATACACACTGTATGCCAGAATATATATACTGTATACCAGTGTGTGTGTGTGTGTTTTTGTGTGTGGTTGTGTCTGTGTGCGTTTGTGCAAGTACACAACTGTTGAACCATTCCCTCTCTGGCTTGGCCTGGACCACTGCGAGGGCTGGGAGAGAGTCAGAGATGCGTACTGGGAATGTAGTGGATGTCAAAATAAATAGAACAAGTAGTGAAGCCAATGTGTGTGTGTGTGTGTGTGTGTGTGTGTGTGTGTGTGTGTGTGTGTGTGTGTGTGTGTGTGTGTGTGTGTGTGTGTGTGTGTGTGTGTGTGTGTGTGTGTGTGTGTGTGTATCCACAACCCCGGTCTACCCTGTCACCAACTCTCAAATGAAATCAAATCAAATTTCATTTGTCACATGTTTCGTAAAACACAGGTGTAGACTGACGGCGAAATGCTTATTTTACGGGTCCCTTCCCAACAATGCAGAGTTAAAGATAAAGAGAACATATAAAAATGAAAATAGTGACAGGAGGAATAACAACACTGTGAATAACGAATAATAATGAGTCAAAGTAACATGGCTATATCTGTCTGCACACACACACACACACACACACACACACAGTGGCTGCCTCTATGTGCCAGTAATGTGTTTGACTGTGATTGGCTTAGGGCCTGTGTGAGAGCGGCATGCCAATGGTCTCTAATAGTCTTGACCCAGACTATCTCAGGGAAATCCAATTGGCCTAAGACTCTGTGAGCCCCCCACCCCCAAAGAGCTAAACCACACACACAATAGTCAGGCCCAAAAAACTACATTCAAAATATACAAGGCAAATAATATATATAGTCGATCCCATACACCTGGGGTGCATTTGGTGAAGCAAATCATTCAGAATGTTAAGTATAGAAATGTAATGATTAGAGCTGACACGATTCCCTACTCTACATGACACACAATAATATTTGCTGTACATTATACATTTCTATCTGAACCCTCTGTACTGTTCCTCCTGAACACGCCCCAGACACAACATACACCTGGCATTATATACGGCATGTTAAATTTGCCAGAGGGAATATGCCAGGGGTGGTTTAGGAGGGCTAGGTAGCAAAGATGTTTGGTCACTGCTCTGTCTAAAACCCTAGGCCCAGGGTATAGGGGCTTGTTCATATGCTTGCACACACACACACACACACACACACACACACACACACACACACACACACAGCACAAGAGAGCTACAGTTGAAGTCGGAGGTTTACATACACCGTAGCCTAAAACATTTAAACTCCGTTTTTAACAATTCATGACATTTAATCGAAGCAAAAATTCCCTGTCTTAGGTCAGTTAGGATCATCACTTTATTTTAAGAATGTGAAATGTCAGAATAATAGTAGAGAGAATGATTTATTTCAGCTTTTATTTATTTCATCACATTACCAGTGGGTCAGAAGTTTACATACACTCAATTAGTATTTGGTAGCATTGCCTTTAAATTGTTTAACTTGGGTCAAACGTTTCGGGTAGCCTTCCACAAGCTTCCCACAATACGTTGGGGGAATTTTGGCCAATTCCTCCTGACAGAGCTGGTGTAACTGAGTCAGGTTTGTAGTCCTCGCTCGCACACGCTTTTTCAGTTCCGCCCACAAATGTTCTATAGGATTGAGGTCAGGGCTTTGTGATGGCCACTCCAATACCTTGACATTGTTGTCCTTAAGCCATTTTGCCACAATTTTGGAAGAATGCTTGGGGTCATTGTCCATTTTGAAGACCCATTTGCGACAAAGCTTTAACTTCCTGACTGACGTCTTGAGATGTTGCTTCAATATATACACATAATTTCCCTTCCTCTTGATGCCATCTATTTTGTGAAGTGCACCAGTCCCTCCTGCAGCAAAGCACCCCCACAACATGATGCTGCCACCCCCGTGCTTCACGGTTGGGATGGTGTTCTTCAGCTTGCAAGCCTCCCCCTTTTTCCTCCAAACATAACGATGGTCATTATGGCCAAACAGTTCTATTTTTGTTTCATCAGGCCAGAGGACATTTCTCCAAAAAGTACGATCTTTGTCCCCATGTGCAGTTGCAAACCGTAGTCTGGCTTTTTTATGGCGGTTTTGGAGCAGTGGCTTCTTCCTTGCTGAGGTGGCTTTCAGGTTATGTCGATATAGGGCTCATTTAACTGTGGATATAGGTACTTTTGTACCTGTTTCCTCCAGCATCTTCACAAGGTCCTTTGCTGTTGTTCTGTGATTGATTTGCACTTTTCGCACCAAAGTACATTTATCTCTAGGAGACAGAACGTGTCTCCTTCCTGAGTGGTATGACGGCTGCGTAGTCCCATGGTACTATTGTTTGTACAGATGAACGTGGTACCTTCAGGCATTTGGAAATCAGAAGCTTATAAAGCCATGACATAATTTTCTGGAATTTTCCAAGCTGTTTAAAGGCACAGTCAACTTAGTGTATGTAAACTTCTGACCCACTGGAATTGTGATACAGTGA
Source organism: Brachymystax lenok tsinlingensis (assembly GCA_030435695.1). Taxonomy (NCBI): domain Eukaryota; kingdom Metazoa; phylum Chordata; class Actinopteri; order Salmoniformes; family Salmonidae; genus Brachymystax; species Brachymystax lenok. The sequence goes on along the minus strand of CM059786.1, from coordinate 12,012,399 downwards.
ATTGTGAAGTGAAATAATCTGTCTGTAAACAATTGTTAGAAAAATGACTTGTGTCATGCACAAAGTAGATGTCCTAACCGACTTGCCAAAACTATAGTTTGTTAACAATAAATGTGTGGAGTGGTTGAAAAACAAGTTTTAATGACTCCAACCTAAGTGTATGTAAACTTCCGACTTCAACTGTATGTTTTAACATGAAACAAAACTGTTTGCTTACACTTAAAAAAATAGACAGAGTTCACGACGACTCCTTGGTTCCATGACCAATCACACCCCTGTGTGACAATGACACACCTTTAAATGAGTTCTCAAAGTCACATGATCTAAACTCACTCTCCAGTTTCTCTAATTACTGGACCACTAAAGAGAAAGATTAGACCCATGAAAAGTAAGGTATTTAAAACATATGCTCTCTCCGCATAATTTTCTTTTTTATTTACACTTTATTTTAGACCTCACGTACACAATCCTGAATTAACATCCAGACCTCACACAAACAGAAACAGACAATACAACCCTAAACTAAAAAACGAACTGAAGACACACACACACAATATGAAGCCCTATCCCTGTGTGAGTTGTGTGTGTGTGTAGCGCAGTGGGCTAACTGGTCACATCTGGCTGTAGTAAATCCAGCTAAAAGCCAGAGACTCATGATGCCTCTGATGATCTTCATTCATCTACATGTATATGGTAATAGGAGTCTGCCAAGCATTTAACACATTCCATTACATCTGAAGGGCAAGGCACTTCTACCACCCCATCCCAATCACCACACACACACACACACACACACACACACACACACACACACACACACACACACACACACACACACACACACACACACACATATTTTAGTTCATATCTGCAGTGTCTCTTTACCTTTTACCACTATCTACCCGTCTGTCTTTTATCTCTCCCTCTTTAACTTTCACCTCTTTTCCTATTCTCTTTCTCGTTCTCTGTGTCTTTCTCTCTCTCTTTCTCTCTCTCTCTCGCTCTCTCTCCCGCTCTCTATCGTCTGTCTCTTCATTCAGTGTGGCAGGTTGAATAATTCAGGCATCCGGCTGTCCGCCCCAGAGTGTCCTGACCGTGGCAGCCAGGACCCCTGCGTGGCAGACGGACTCTCTACCTCCACCTCTCTACAACAGGCAGACAGATGGCCCCGCTCTCTCACTCTCTCTACCTCCATCCCCCTCTACCTTTTGTCTATCTCTTCCTCTTCTGCTTCTGTCTCCGTTCCACCTGGCCACACAAACACTATATCCCTTTTGCATTGTACCGCATTCTATGTTCTCTCTCCTCTTTTTTCACTGTCATACAAACACTATTTATGTCTTCTCTCCTTTCTCTCTCCCTCCCTCTTTCTCTCTCCCTCTCTCTTCCTCTCTCCCCTCCCTCTTTCTCTGTGGTCACTAACATGCTCATTGAAGCAGTCAGACACAGCTGCAAAGGAAACCAACCACTAACCCTAGCCATATTCTAAACACAACCACAACCACTAACCCTAGCCACATTCTAAACACAACACAACCACTAACCCTAACCACATTCTAAACACAACCACAATTAAACCACATTGTAAACACAACCACATTTCGAACACACCCACAGTCACTTTCTTACCACATTATAAACACTTAAACGTCACATGAATTCTTGTAACAAATGAAATCAAAACATTTAAAACAAATGAAATCAAAACATTTAAAACAAATGACACCAAAACATTTAAAACAAATGAAACCAAAATATTTAAAACAAATGACACCAAAACATTTAAAACAAATGTAACCAAAACATTTCAAAAAATTAAACCAAAACATTTAAAACAAATGAAACCAAAACATTTAAAACAAATTAAACCAAAACATTTAAAACAAATGAAACCAAAACATTTAAAACAAATGACACCAAAACATTTAAAACAAATGACACCAAAACATTTAAAACAAATGAAACCAAAACATTTAAAACAAATGACACCAAAACATTTAAAACAAATGAAAGCAAAACATTTAAAACAAATGAAACCAAAACATTTAAAACAAATGAAACCAAAACATTTAAAACAAATGAAACCAAAACATTTAAAACAAATGAAACCAAAGCATTGTAAAAATCACAATGATGAGTAAGCAATAAATGTATCTTTTAAATGCCCATTACCAACCATGGGAAACAAAACAACACAACAACAAACAACCACTATAAAGGAGCAAGCCCACTGGTACACAATACCTAGTAACCCATTAAAGTGTCAACACAACTTAGTGTCAGTTACCTTGTGTACTGCTTCTAACCTCATCACAGACCCGGGGAGCGTTCATGACGGGGCAATGTGCTGAACGTAACAACAACATTCTACAACGTTTTTCCTTTCTGAACGCTGCCCAGGCCCTTTATCACTGTGACCTAAACCTACAGAAGGATAGTCGCTATGATTCAGAATATGACAGGCGTGTTAGATCCCAAGTACATTAGAGCCCCCTACTATTACAAAAGCCTGGAGTGATAGTTGTGCAGTGGCAACATGTGACGCTGATAGTATTACAAACAAGGACATCACTCACACTCAAACACACACAAACATACACGCGGACATGCAGGTATGAAACAAACATATGTACAGTACATATAGGCCTACATGACATACACACATACACACACACACACAACACACATACACACGTACACACACACAACACACATACACACATGCACACGTACACACATACACACACACACACACACGCATACACACACATACACTACACACATACACACACAACACACATACACACACACAACACACACACATATTACACAACACACATACACAAACAACACATGTTATCTTAAAAAACAAATAAAGTAACACCTCATGGCACACCGCCTCTCCCCCATGTGACCTACTTGTTGTGTGTATGTACTGACATGTATGTGGAACTGATAGATACACACACACACACACACACACACACTGCTTGTTAATGTTTTTAAATGTATATCAATTGTAAAGTATTTTGTCTGTAATTTCCCATATGTCGGACCCAAGAAAGACTAGCTGTCACCATTGGCGTCAGCTAACGGGGATTATAATAAATTAAATTAAATCATATCAAATTATCTTCACACACAAACTAAGACATTGAAACACTTGAAGAAACAACAGTACATTGAATTTGCTTTTGATGTGCGAGTGTGTGTGTGTGTGTGTGTGTGTGGCGTGTTTCCCCTCTTACCTTGGGTTATAAAGTGCATGTGCGTCACGCATGTGAGTGGCATCGAGGTCGTAAGTCTGTTGCATTCTCCACGCGCTGCCGCATTTGCCGTACTTATCTTCACTATTAACCTGGGCCTTTGATAAGTTCATTCTACAAGACAGAGAATCACAGGGGGACAGGGGTCAGATAAGAGGCCAGCAGTCTGGAGTGAGGGTATACAGAAACAGTAGGCCTGACACTTTATACACAGACAGTCAGCCTCTACATAACGTAGCATCATCAAACAGCAAGCCTGAAGATTCTAGGGAGTACACAGAAACAGTAGGCCTGACACTACCTTGAATCTATAGACACTACAGAGATGCTCCAGACAGAGGGTACAGCCTGTACAATACACTATTCACACCATGGGGTCTGATATACGACAACGACAGACAGTGCTTACCGACACTTTTAACGGCCTGCAGCTACGGTAACGCGTACGGACATCTGCGACAGGCCGCATGCACAGCGGAGGCCTTTAAGGTAAATGTTTAACGGCAGTATTTAAAGGACAGTGTTACCTGGGAGACGGGTGTGTGTGTGACGTTAATAGAAGCCCTCCTGGACAGTTTTAATACGGTGCCGGTATTACCGGTCTCAGGATAAAAAGCAAGGAAAGGGGAGGGACTAGTAGCTGTCAATCGAAGCCCGCCTCTGCGTCAGGGAAGGAGCTGTCTCCAAGGTGATAAGGTCACCCCTGGCAACGGAATCAGAATCATCGCCCCCCCACCCCACCCAAAAAAGGACAGATAGTCGAGACGGTTTGACGTCATTTAGGGAAACAGTGTGTGTGTGTGTTATGAAATCTCAGGTGCCCTACATTAAAAGAGAGAACACCGGGGGAAAGATATTTAGACTAACAATAAGAAAAGCTTTATATTATGAGCTGAAAGAAATGTACAGTCAAAAATAGACAGTCAACTCCAGTAATTGAAAATAAAAGCCAACATGTTCATTTGGATAATCAAATCTGTGGAATGTGTATAAAAGGCTATGATCCCTATGTCTTCCACCTCTCTTTCCATGGTATTCAGACAAAATGTTATGTCTTTTATTTCACCTTAATTTAACCAGGTAGGCCAGCGGAGAACAAGTTCTCATTTACAACTGCGACCTGGCCATATACAGCATACGACGTTATTCTTTTGGTGAAATTCAAAATGACATCAATGCATTTATTGTATATTACAATAAACATATATTATAATAATTGTTATTAAGGAAGCAACATAAAACATGAGAGAATGTGATATTTCCGTAATCTTCTAATTCTGTGTAAAATGTTGTGTTGTGTATGCGGCTACCTCTATGGGTGCACCAGTAATTACTGCCAAAACATGGACCTCTGTCACACACTGGTAAAGACATGTTTACCACACAAACACAGACACACCGGGAACACTGTGTGTGTGTATGTATATGTTTGTGTGTATATGTGTGTGTGCATATAGTATGTGTGTGTGTGTGTGTATGTGTGTGTATGTGTGTGTGTATACAGTATGTGGGTGTGTGTGTGTATCTGTGTCTGCAGGCATGTGTGTACAGTATGCTTGTTTCCATGCCTGGCATGTGTTTGTGGCTCTCCGTGCATGTCCGTGTGTATATGTGTGTACAGGGAGAGAACACTCAGTCCTGATGGTGGTGTGTGTGTGTGTTTGGGGTTGGGTAGGCCGGAAGGCCAGGGCTTAGTGGAAAAAGGCCTGTGTGTGTAATGTGTTGCCTTCAGTTCCAGTTGAGTGAACAGGATGAATCGATACTGGTCTGCAGTCACGGCCGGCTCCAACACACAGCTATGGTCAAGACCCAGTTCAGCTCTCTACTGTAGGGGCTCAGATCAACACAGCAGCCATCGCACTACACATTCACTTACATTAGCAAAAGAGGCTGAAATACCAGGGCGCCGCGCAGCGGGATTAGCACACCGTTGCTTTATTACGTTCCGCTTTACGGCATTATAATCGGACGGAGTGTTAAACCTTATACATTCATAAAATATGAAGGGTTATTTAGGGAGAAAGGCTATTCCTTTAGAGAGGAGCGGCGAGGGGTTAGTATACAGTGTATATACGGCCAAGCAGCAGTGTTAGAAAATAATCAAAAGTCAACCTACTGCATTTTCTTAAATTGTACTTTGAGGATGAGAATTACACAGATGTCACGAAATATATGCAATTAAACAACAATTACCACTAATGGGACTCAAATAAAATATTTGTTTCAGTTAGAATCATGCAAAGCCTAATTCAGTAAACAAAAAAATATAAACCACATTCACACTCCACCACAGGCACGAGTCAGCTAAACCACATTCACACTCCACCACAGGCACGAGTCAGCTAAACCACATTCACACTCCACCACAGGCACGAGTCAGCTAAACCACATTCACACTCCACCACAGGCACGAGTCAGCTAAACCACATTCACACTCCACCACAGGCACGAGTCAGCTAAACCACATTCACACTCCACCACAGGCACGAGTCAACTAAACCACATTCACACTCCACCACAGGCACGAGTCAGCTAAACCACATTCACACTCCACCACAGGCACGAGTCAACTAAACCACATTCACACTCCACCACAGGCACGAGTCAGCTAAACCACATTCACACTCCACCACAGGCACGAGTCAGCTAAACCACATTCACACTCCACCACAGGCACGAGTCAGCTAAACCACATTCACACTCCACCACAGGCACGAGTCAACTAAACCACATTCACACTCCACCACAGGCACGAGTCAGCTAAACCACATTCACACTCCACCACAGGCACGAGTCAGCTAAACCACATTCACACTCCACCACAGGCACGAGTCAGCTAAACCACATTCACACTCCACCACAGGCACGAGTCAGCTAAACCACATTCACACTCCACCACAGGCACGAGTCAGCTAAACCACATTCACACTCCACCACAGGCACGAGTCAACTAAACCACATTCACACTCCACCACAGGCACGAGTCAACTAAACCACATTCACACTCCACCACAGGCACGAGTCAGCTAAACCACATTCACACTCCACCACAGGCACGAGTCAACTAAACCACATTCACACTCCACCACAGGCACGAGTCAACTAAACCACATTCACACTCCACCACAGGCACGAGTCATCTAAACCACATTCACACTCCACCACAGGCACGAGTCAACTAAACCACATTCACACTCCACCACAGGCACGAGTCAGCTAAACCACATTCACACTCCACCACAGGCACGAGTCAGCTAAACCACATTCACACTCCACCACAGGCACGAGTCAACTAAACCACATTCACACTCCACCACAGGCACGAGTCAACTAAACCACATTCACACTCCACCACAGGCACGAGTCAGCTAAACCACATTCACACTCCACCACAGGCACGAGTCAACTAAACCACATTCACACTCCACCACAGGCACGAGTCAACTAAACCACATTCACACTCCACCACAGGCACGAGTCAGCTAAACCACATTCACACTCCACCACAGGCACGAGTCAACTAAACCACATTCACACTCCACCACAGGCACGAGTCAGCTAAACCACATTCACACTCCACCACAGGCACGAGTCAACTAAACCACATTCACACTCCACCACAGGCACGAGTCAACTAAACCACATTCACACTCCACCACAGGCACCAGTCAACTAAACCACATTCACACTCCACCACAGGCACGAGTCAGCTAAACCACATTCACACTCCACCACAGGCACGAGTCAACTAAACCACATTCACACTCCACCACAGGCACGAGTCAGCTAAACCACATTCACACTCCACCACAGGCACGAGTCAACTAAACCACATTCACACTCCACCACAGGCACGAGTCAGCTAAACCACATTCACACTCCACCACAGGCACGAGTCAGCTAAACCACATTCACACTCCACCACAGGCACGAGTCAACTAAACCACATTCACACTCCACCACAGGCACGAGTCAACTAAACCACTACAAATGAACAGTACAACGATTTACTCCCACACAAAGACAACAGAACTAGTTGAAGCCAATCCATTCATTCATCCATTCCTTGGTGCTAGATATTGGGAGAAGAGCTCTGAACAGAAGATGTTGTGAAACCTAGGGCCCGGTGGAGATACATAGCACTTAGATAGACCTGACAGACACCTATACATAGATACAACACTACCATACCACCACAGAGAGAGAGAGAGAGAGAGAGAGAGAGAGAGAGAGAGAGAGAGAGAGAGAGAGAGAGAGAGAGAGAGAGAGAGAGAGAGAATGCAACTGCCATCTCAGCACTCTCAGAGTCCACGGAGAAGAGGGAGAGAACAAACTGAGGTGATAAAACGGAGGGGTGGAAGAGGGGGAGGTGTGGGCCCTTAGGAGAAGCATGTCAGGTACTAACCAAGTCTAGACCCAGCCAAGAAACAACAGATGTAGGCCTACACAAGTTATACAGAACTAACATTGTGCAGTACATGGAGAATTTGATAAACGAGTCAGAATGTTGATACTTTCAGAACATGTCATATTAGCTCATAATGATGGATAATGATAATGTACGGCCGTAATATTTCCTGATTTTGAAAACAAAAACCCACATCATTATTTCAGGAAAAACGATCAATGTACACAAATACATATATGCTTCAAAACCATAATTCGACAACTAAAATAACAGACACATTTTGTATTTTAAAGAAGGTAAATAAAAAGCGATGGGAGGAGAGGAGGAGAGAACAGGAGGGGAGGAGAGGAGGAGAAAACAGGAGGGGAGGAGAGGAGGAGAGAACAGGAGGGGAGGAGAGTAGGAGAGAACAGGAGGGGAGGAGAGGAGGAGAGAACAGGAGGGGAGGAGAGGAGGAGAGAACAGGAGGGGAGGAGAGGAGGAGAGAACAGGAGGGGAGGAGAGTAGGAGAAAACAGGAGGGGAGGAGAGGAAGAGAGAACAGGAGGGGAGGAGAGGAGGAGAGAACAGGAGGGGAGGAGAGGAGGAGAGAACAGGAGGGGAGGAGAGTAGGAGAAAACAGGAGGGGAGGAGAGGAAGAGAGAACAGGAGGGGAGGAGAGTAGGAGAGAACAGGAGGGGAGGAGAGGAAGAGAGAACAGGAGGGGAGGAGAGGAGGAGAGAACAGGAGGGGAGGAGAGGAGGAGAGAACAGGAGGGGAGGAGAGGAGGAGAGAACAGGAGGGGAGGAGAGGAAGAGAGAACAGGAGGGGAGGAGAGGAGGAGAGAACAGGAGGGGAGGGGAGGGGAGGAGAGGAGTAGAGAACAGGAGGAGAGGAGAGGAGGAGAGAACAGGATGGGAGGAGAGGAGGAGAGAACAGGAGGGGAGGGGAAGGGAGGAGAGGAGTAGAGAACAGGAGGAGAGGAGAGTAGGAGAGAACAGGATGGGAGGAGAGGAGGAGAGAGATAGAGAGGGGAAAAGAGGGGACATCTGTGAAAGAGCATTAACCTATAGGGTTCTACCTGAACCTATTACACGCCCCTGTCAGAACATGTAAGGAACACACACACAAACACACACGGATTAGCACACAGGACAATGAGCCAAATTACGCCAAGTATCTGTGTGTGTGTGTGTGTGTCCATGCCTTGCCAATGCTCAGGGACTCACTCAAGTGTTGCTGGTCCATCTGTGAATCGAAGGACCATTACTGCGTGTGTGTGTGTGTATGCGTGTATATGTGATGGTGAGGCTGTGGATTGATGAGACAGGTGCCATTCTTCCCAATGCAGAAGCAGGAGCCCTGAGGAGCACAAATGCCACCATCACCACCGTCCTCCCCCTGTCCCCCCTCTCCTCAGCACCGACACACACACGCACACACTCACCCCAGGACATTGAACGCGGCTGTAACTGCCCGCCCCCCAGTAACCCCCTAGACAGCCCTATACACACATCCAGAGGAAAGCAGAGAGAAACTGAGAGTATATGTGATGTTCACTTTATGCTGTCTGTTCTATACTGGTCTGTGTTTTTGGGTAAAGGTGGTGTCGGTGTTATGGTACTGTAGGGAGCAGGTGGGTAGTTCGGAGTGGCTGTGGTGTGTTAGCATTAGTGTGTGTGTGTGTGTTTGTGTGTCGGGGGCAGGTGGGGTTCGGTGTGTGTGTATTAGTGTTAGCGACGGGAGCTGTTAGCGGGGTGAGTGGCAGATGGACTGTCGGCTTTAATACGACTGAGCTTGTGGAAAGGTGACAGCATCGACTGACCCGGAGAGGGGGAGAGGGGGAGAGGGGGAGAGAGAGAGAGAGAGAGAGAGAGAGAGAGAGAGAGAGAGAGAGAGGGAGAGGGAGGAGGGATGCTTTCTAAAGGAATGCACTCTAAATGGGGTCGAGGGGTTAGGGGGGTTCAGAGATGAGAGTCTACAGAAACCCTTTAACAACACAAACACTATTAACTACAAACTCTGTTTCTGGGTTTATTTTCACCTAACAGTACATTTAGCCTATAAACTGTGCTATTCACTTTTCGCAGTCTGTGGTGCTGACAGATTATTTCTGCAGTCCGGTAGAGTAGAAAAGACTTTCAAAAATTCTAACATAACTGTAAAAAAAGAAACGCATAATTTAACCCTCAAACGTGTTGTCCACTAAATATTTATTTTAGCACTTAATTCAGAGTTGTCTCCGTTGTGATTAAGACGTTGGAACGGTCAAGGCTGATGAACTAGGATGGTACTGGGGGCACAGGGGCATGGGGGCGGGGGCATGACCTTACAGCAGTTCAAACACACACACGCACATACCATGCACGCGCACACACAAATACTCACAGCTCCGTAGAGCAGCCGGTGTGGTCAAGCACGGCTAAGTGACAACACAACCGAAACCTGGCCAGCACGGCTCTTTAACCGCGACCACAATGCACAGACATACAGACACACACACAAGAAACATTTGTCTGTTTTTTGACTCTGTTTTGGTTTGTCAGTCTGTCTGTCTGTTCATACAGATTGCTCCTTTAAAAGAAGAAACAATAATCTCATTGCAAATGAAGCTCAATAAAACATTTTAATTTACATTTAATTTACATTAAATTAACTATATAATTGATTGGAAATGAAAATGTACGGACTCAATAAATAAATACTGACTTAAAAAAAAAAAAATCACTACAATACTCTAGTTCAAAATAATTTCTCCAAACAGGGTCCTCACATCCACCCTATACTGTAGTTTCAACTGAACACGACACTAAAGTACAGAGAGATGCAGAAAGAGAAAGAGGGAGACGGAGAGACAGGGGATAGGGGACGATGCCAGGCAGAGAGAGAGAGCCCAAGAGAGAGAGAGAGAGAGATGGGGTGGTGTCATTCTCTCCCCATCAGACACACATGAAGCATGATGGGAGGATGAGAGGAGGAACATTTCACTGTCAGACAGGGTTCTGTGTGGCTATTCATTTCTCCTCTGCACTCTCCCTCTCCCTCTCTCTCTCCATCTCTCCTTCTCTTTCTACATCTCTCCCTCTCTCTCTCTCTCTCTCTCTCTCTCTCCCTGCTGCATGATAATGACAATTGAGTCATTATACGGCATGTAAAGGAGAGTAGAACACTCACAAACACTCACATACACTCAAACATGCATTCAAACACGGTTCCTACGGAGCGTGTGAGAGAGAGACGGAAATTAGGTGGAAAAGAGAGAAAGGGAGAGAGAGACCTTGTGAACTCACACACCCTCAGACACGCAGGTTCTCTTCAGTGTAAATCTGCATTTTATTGTGTCCTGGTCACCTGTGTCTCCTCCCATTAAAAGTGAGTGAGAGCACTAGAAACCATGAGCATGTCATACACACTGCTTCCCACACACACTGCTTCCCACACACACTGCTTCCCACACACACTGCTCCCCACACACACTGCTCCCCACACACACACTGCTTCCCACACACACTGCTTCTCACACACACTGCTTCCCACACACACTGCTTCCCACACACACTGCTTCCCACACACACTGCTTCTCACACACACTGCTTCCCACACACACTGCTTCCCACACACACTGCTTCCCACACACACTGCTTCTCACACACACTGCTTCCCACACACACTGCTTCCCACACACACTGCTTCCCACACACACTGCTTCTCACACACACTGCTTCCCACACACACTGCTTCCCACACACACTGCTTCTCACCGACCAAAGAGTCTCTGTCTCCCGGCCGCATGCAAACCCAACAAGTTCTCACAGTCTCACGTCAGAAATAGACGTTCATCCATGTTTCTCAAACATCACATTTTGAAGTGTTTAGGGTTAAGTTTGGGCATTAATTATGATTTTTAAAAGGTTATTGTTACGTTTCGGAATTACCTACGAATTCTTAAGGTTAGGCATTAACTCCGAATGGATAAGTTAACGTTAATATCAAAAACAGCTTTCTATCGCTGGATTCGAACGTGCAACCTTTGGAATCAGAGGCAGGTAACAGCGCTCACGGTTGCCCCCTAGTGGTCAGTTCCCTGAGACATAAGTGGACGTTGAACACGGGTGACCTGGCAGTGCAAACCAGGAGCAGGCCGCCCTATTTGATAAGCAAAACAGACGTAGCACTTAACTCTCTTCCCCTTGCTTCTCTCACAAACACACACGCACACAAACAGGCATGCGCTTAGACAGACCTACTAAATAGTTGCCTGAATTTGAATCAAACAACCACCTTTACTCCAACCACACAGGAAGGACAAAACACGAATAACAATGTATTTGGCTTCTATAATCGGTGTTATTATAGCAGCATTACTTTGGCCATAGAGGTATGATATGGTAAAAGACCACTATCCCCTAGTGCCGATTTTTTTTTTACAAATCCTGAAGATGACATGATAAACGATCCCCTGTCAATTCACACTCTCTCTCTTTTTCTAGACAAAGATATATAAAAAAGAAAAAGGGAGCGACGGGATACTTGAATGACGGAGGAGGGGAATCCGCAGGGGGGGGCGAGTGGAGCGGAGGGACGGAGAGAGAGAGAGACAGAGAGAGAAAGAGAGAGAGATGAGTGTAGCGGAGGGGAATTGAATTGAAAGGTGGGAAGGGTTCAGCCTCCGTAGCGACAGCGACATGGGGTGTAATTGCTAATTGCGACGCGTACCTCTGGAATGGCGCGGCCGTTTGTGTGTGTCTCAGCTGGTGTTGTACGTCTTAAGGCTATTTCAACTCCTCATAAAAGCCAGCGCTTTTATGAGAAAACCAGCCAGGCCGCTCAAGATCCACCTTCGAAATCCGACATCCATCCATGACGTCGAGAGATACCTTCAAAACCAGCCTCTAGGGGCAACGGTGAGCAATATTACCATCAAGTATGCTTGGGTTTTGCTAGGGTGTTATGGACGGGGGTGGCGGATGGGTGTAAACTCTGGCACCGAATTAGGCGACGGCAGCGGAGCCACCCAGGGTGTCCAAAACCCCTCCAAATTTGACGTTTGGAGAAAGGTGGACAAACATCAGCATCTGAAGTCAAATTGGTCAAACCGTGAGATCTTGTTGACACACACACACGTGAAGTCACACTGATGGATTGAACATGAATCCCATACATTTACAATCACATCATCAAGGCCTCTGTTATCCCTGGCTTTCTGCTCACATTAGTAGCCGAGTGTGTGGGCTCGTGCGTATGATTTTGCTGTACGTGCATGTGCTTGTGTGTCCGTGTGTCACTGAGGGTGTGTTGTGCGCGTGTGTCAACCTGTGTGAAATGTCATTTTAAGTGTGTGTATGTGTGTGTGTGCACGTGCACAGACGCACGTATTGCTCTCAGTCTCTGAGGGGTGAATGGGTCTGCTCAGGAAGCTCTCTTTCAACCCCAGTTAATTACCCGAGGAATGCCTCACACCCGGCACAAGAGGGGCCACCACCGCCACCATGTGTGTGTGTGTTTGTGGAGACAATGGGACAGCCAGGGCCACGGGTGTCCCATGCGTAAAAAACACACCCTATGACACCTCTACACACCATCCTGATCGGGCAGGAGGATAAGCCACACACACACAGAATCGAATGAGCACACACACACACACATATACATACACAATCACCGCAGCACAAACTTGCAAATAGATGCACGCACACGCACACACGCACACACCCTCAGCACGGCACATATTGACATGATTTGACAGATGAATTAAGTAAATGATTTTATAAGGAGATTAAAAGGAATTTAATTTACGCAATCTCCCTTCGATTCCCCTGATCCCTTCCTCCAGTCCTTTCATCTCCTCTACACAGAGAACGACAGAACGAGAGACGGAGAGGAGAAAAACCTAAAATCCTAAACTTTTATCCAGGCTGGCTGGTTATATCAGAATGTGGTGGGATCTATGGAAGGAGGCTGTCGGTTAGACACGGACAGAGTTCTCCATTAGAAACCGTTCATTAATGATAGATCTCTTAGTGTATGACCTATTATCATAGTGGAGGGACTCTGTTCTAGTGGATGCCTTTATTATAATTGTAAAGCTAAAATCAGAATTTATTTTATACTGTAAATGCAAAATATTAATCTTGTGTTTTCAATTTAATTACGGGCATGACGGTATAATCCAGTCCAATCCCCCCTAAAATCTAAACAGGCATATTCAGTTTGGTTCAATTGTTACTGTAATAAAAACGTACACATATGTTAAATACACCACATTCGTGCTAGAGAACGCAAAATCAGGAAAAGAGCTCCAACAAAATACAATTCTGCAGGTGCTTAGAATATATATTACTTAAATGTCCTAAATATAAAATCTGAATAATCATTACATTTTATATCACTGTCCTATCTGCAGAACTGTAAAACAGTTTTACACACATACAAAAGAACCAGGTGCATTGTCGGCTCTCTACCAAAGTGTTTTTGAAAATGTTGCATTCTCCAGCACGAATGTGGTGTGTTTAACATATCAGTCGCATTCCAAACATTGAAAATCATATCCTTTATATAGTGCATCGAGTACGTACATAAGATAACGCATACATGCAATTAAAAAAATATATATAACATTTAAATGTGCAATTTAAAAAAAATCACATTTTATCCACCATTTATCTGGGAGATAGAAACCCAGCGCTATCTGACAATATAGCCGAAGTGTTCTACAAAACACACAATCCGCAAAATACACCTTCACAGGTTCAAGAATCGGCCCAAGCCTTTTTAAATCATTCCCCTATTCTTTCAATCAAAAACCTATCATGACAATCTGCATTCAACATCCCCGTGACCTCTAGGAATAAACAACAACAATAAACACAAGAAATAAATGAAACTAACTAAGAGGGGGAAAACCTATTAATGACATGCAAATTAAATGTATGTTCAGGCATGAAGCAAATATAATTATGATAATCGTCAAAATGGCACTTGTTGTTATTATTATTATCATTATCCATAATATATCAATTAGTATCCCACTCGTCAATTTCTATGTAGGAGGTGAGCGAGGAGCGAGCGGTGAAAGAGGTGAGTAATGACAACGAGTAAAGCCTGGGTACAGCTGGAACTAAGGGAGGGATTCAGACGGTGCGTGTTTCTCTATGAGAAGCGACTCTAACCCCGGATCACTAATGACATTGAGACAGGGGAAAACCCAGGCTAAAGCCCATCGCTATAGACAGGAGAAAAGACTCCTGTCTCCTGAATCTTCTGTCTCCTACAAACTGCACGTCCTTCACACTTTCTGAGCTCCTCTAGCTATATCTCAGACGCACCACTGCAATTCACACACTCTCCTTACAAGATGCTCAAATACACTATATTCTCAAATACAGTCAATTCTCAAATATACTAAATCCATAAGTACACCATCAAATGATGTACATTTCACATCTTGTCCGTGTCATTTAGAAATAAATAATTGTGTATATTTACACGAGGTTTCCGAAGAGGAGAAGTATATTCCAAAGCTAGGGTTTTACAGCCACCCGTATCCACATTACAACACACACACTGTTCAAACACACCCCCACAAACACACACGTACAGAAAGGCGGCAGGCATGCAGGTAGAGTGGTTGGGTTGTGTGGCTTCACATTAATTTGACCTTTCATTTCCCTCTATGTAGATTACCAATCTAGCCGTTCCTTCGCTCTATATTATTAACCTCCGGTCTGTCTGTCTGTCTGTCTGTGTGTGTGTGTGTGTGTATAGTCTGTAAGAAGGCTGGAAGGCTCCACTTTAGAAGCGTTATCAGCGTTCAGACAGTGCAGGGCAGGGGTTAAGAGTGCCGTGGTTTCCTTTAGAAACACACAAAGTCAACTTGTCCAGCTCTCCTCTCTTCTCTTCACTCTATCTATCGCTCTATTGTTCTCTCTTCACTCTATTCACTTTACTTAAGGCCAAGTGTTACCAAACAGAGGGAGGAGCGTGCGATTTGGGAAATATTTTTTAGCTCCAAAACTAGGACTTCCATTTGATTCAGACTCAACATTTTAGGTCATTCTGTCACCTGGAATTCTCCTCAAATGTATTTGTAAAACATAATGAAGTAAACAGCTTAACTTGAACACTTATTTTATAACCTACTGGCGATCGTCACTGTTCTCTGGGTTGTGTGCCTGTAGACAGAGAGGTATGGGATTGATGCTCCCTGTCCCTGATTCTGTATTTACATAAAACACTCGACACACACACACAATCCTCTCTGTCCCCCTCCGCCTGCCTGCTCCACCAGCCAGTTAATATGCATTTTTAGCGCTGTCCTTAACACAAGCCTAAAAGAGCAAAGCGCTAGCTAAAGGCGCAGTGTGTGTGTGTCCGTGCGGAGCAGCGCGCTGTTGTCTCCAATGCCGCGGCAGGGCCACATGCTGTGCTGGCCGTCTGAAATTCAAGCTCTCCTGGCATTTAAGAGCGCTTTCCCCTCCTCCTCCCCCTGCCGCTTGTGTCCGTTCCCTCTCCCTCCTGGCCGCCCCGCGGCCCCCTCTCACTCTGTCGGCTGGCTGACGGACAGCCCTCACACACGCTGAACACACTGACCCCACCTAATAAACTAAGACTTAAGCATCCCATACCATGCACACACTGTCTATTATACAGTGGATCATGAAACAGTACGGCTCTCTGTGCTGGGATAGCCATGCAAGAGTGTGTGCGTGTGAGAGAGTGTGTGTCCTACTCAGGTGGAGCGGCAGAAATTCAATTCCTCACGCTGAGTGAGAGCTCCTGTCTGTACCGCAGCCCAGCACCGGTAGACAGACGCATACTGTTACACTGTTACACACAGTCAAACAGACACATTTTCACACACTACCTGACAGTGGAAAGCAACCTTGACATTCTACCGGCCACCTCCGCAGTATTGCACGAAATAACACACACACTCCTGCTCTGGCAAACGCGAGCACGGCACACACACAGACACACACGGGCACACACACAGTCAAAGGCATTCACAATGACAAGAGGTAAGAAACGAAGTAGTAAAAAGGTCAAATTTACCTACTCTTGTTCAGAGTGTAGGGAGAAATATTCAGGAAGGGAAAGTTCTATGGAATCCATCTGCGCACTGCCACCATAATGTGAGAAAGCCTCCTCTATAAATCAAAGTTTTTTTTGTGCTCTCCTCCTCCTCTCCTGTCCTCCTCTCTCTCTCTCTCTCTCTCTCTCTCTCTCTCTCTCTCTCTCTCTCTCTCTCTCTCTCTCTCTGTTCCTGTCAGAGCACTGCAATCAGACACAGTGGTCCTCCGTGTGACAAGTCTATAGGCACAGCAGCCAGCTAGTTGGGACCAAAAGCTCTAGCACTCTTCTAATCAAGGACTTAAAGCCACGATTGGAGCTCATTAATATGTAGCAAGGCTTTGCATATGTAGTCCCTCTGGCCCATCCGGGCTGCTCATTGGTGGACGGGCGGCCAATGGCAGAGAGGCAGGGCTCGGTCTCAACGCACGGAGAGAGAGAGAGAGCAGCCGAGCAGGTGGAGAGTGGAGGGCAGAGACAAAGAGAGAGAGAGAGAGGGACGGAGGGAGGGAGGGGGCAGAGGAATAACGAGAGTGAGCGGTGAAGAGTGAGAGAGAGAGGTGAGGAGAGGGGGATTTAAAGAACCAGTGCATTCTTCTCTCTCTCTCTCTCTCTCTCTCTCTCTCTCTCTCTCTCTCTCTCTGTCTCTGTCTCTGTCTCTGTCTCTGTCTCTGTCTCTGTGTATGTCTGTGTATGTCTGTCTGTCTCCCTCTGTCTCTCAAGGCAGTTGTTATCGGTGCATTGTGTAGAGTGGGGAGAGAAAGGCTCTCAGACCAGGGTGATACCAAACGTTGTGAATGAAGCCCTGTCATGCAAATACAGCGTTCCATCTGTTTATTGGCAAGTCTGTCATTCTCTCACTCCCTCTCTTATTTTCCTTCTCTTCCTTTTTTCTCTCTGTCTATTGCTGTCTAATACTCTACCCGTCTGTCTGAAAGTGAGAAGATTAGTCAAATTCAAATATTCCTCTGACCGTCATGTGTTCAAACAGCGCTTGCTCACGTTATGATTTCTGCATGTGTGAGCCGGACAGAGTGAGACAGGGTAAAAAGATCAAAGAGGGCCATGTCTTTTTCAAGTTATTTTAACATTTCACAGTAAAGTATGTGCTGAAAATCCAAGCAATAGGTGGATATCCCGCTATGTTACATCAGTTAGTTTCATAATGGAATTGAATTTCAGTATCTTTCACACTATCCAAAAGGGAAAATTACATGAAAAATCCTAAAACCATCTCAGCAGTAAAATAGGGATTACATTTCACAGTCCGAGATTCTATAATGTCTTTGTTGTGGAATGATTGAGAAATGATTTGGGAACGATTTGAGAATGATTGGGACATGTTTTCCCGGCTCTGGCTGTGTCCGGGTTGTTTTCCATGCGCATGTCAGCGGCTCCCCGCCTTCCAACCCCAGCAGGGTCTGTATTCCCGGCTCCTCGGAACGACGCAATTCCCACTGCTAGGAAAATTCAGGAGCGTCGGTGTTCCGCTAACTATTGTGTTTCACAGCTGAGGAGCGGGTGTTAATAGTCTCCGACTGGCTCTGTGCTCCACACACACTCAGGGGGATGAACCCTATTTCGTCAAACATGTATTTCCCTTTCTTTTTTATTCTCTCCCTGTTCTGTGTTATACACTCTCCCTCCCCTGGATGGATGAGAGGATGAGGGAGCGGAGGGGTGGAAAGGGGGGACGTACAGATGAAAGAGAAGTGTTGTGATGATCAGGTTTGGAGGAACAGAGATAAAAACTTCTCCCCAAACCAATCTGGTCCGTGGCCCCGCTTTGAAGGGTGTGTGTGTGCATGTGTGTATTTGAGCACAGACTCACACACATAGAACAAAAAGTGACGGATCTATCTCTGATCTCATCCGATATGAATACTTTTCCAATAAAAGATAAATACTGTATTTCACCCAGTATCCACAGAATGGATGTGGTATAAAATCAACATTTCCCTTCCCTATTTTCTCACCGTGTTAATTGATCATTAGCAACGAGCGGCTATCGCTGGTTGCCTAGAGATAACTGTGGCATCATAGGAGGGCCATCCATTCATCCTTCTATTAATTAAACCATGATCATATAAGGAAATCATTATGGAGTGTGAGTTACGACGGCTATGACACCACACACACACACACCCGTCTGGCCAGGCATACCTCTGTTATGATGTATCCTTCAGTCTATATGCATCGACAAAGATGAGTTGGAATCAATGCAGCTTTCTCCTGGCTGTAAACAAATACTGTAGCAGAGACGTACGGCCCTCTCTCTCTCTCTCTCTCTCTCTCTCTCTCTCTCTCTCTCTCTCTCTCTCTCTCTCTCTCTCTCTCTCTCTCTCTCTCTCTCTCTCTCTCTGTGTATCTTTCTCTCTCGCTGTCTCTCTCTCTTACCTGCAGTAACACAAAAAATATAAAACCTTTGAAATACATTGAGTACACTAACACACTGCTTGCAAATATATCAGTGTGTGTGTCCAGTGGGAGTTTCTGTTTTAGGAAAATGAGTTTCCGCAGCCTTACCGCTGATAATGACCAAAACCGGATTCAACTGAACCATCAGACAACTAGAAAAATATAGAAAGCTCTGATACCTTATCGTAATAATCACCCTTTTTCCCCAAAATGTTTTCTCTTGAGCTCAATGAAGTAGAAAAAACGAACTAACAAAAACACTCATGTTAAAATGAATGCCTCTCAAATGTTCCCCAAACTAAGCCAACTAATCCATCCAGAGTGATCATTTCAATTTCAACCCCTATTTAGGAAAAGCTACGTCTTCCTAATTTATTCATTTCAATTGAATGTTGTTGTTTTTAAGGTATACAGCCATTCAATCTCCGCAGCAGCAACGCAGAGTATTGATGAAAAAGATACTAAAGAGGGGTTTCAAAGCTGTGCGGTGTGAGTGTGTGAAAGCAGAGTGCTGTGTGTGTGTCGGGGCCATTTGAAATGGATTTTAATTGGTGTGTCTATAATGTAAATGGGAGGAAGACATGTTAGCACGGCCGCGGTGCAGCTAGACTACAGACAAACAACGTACCTGTGTTCAGTCAAATCCCCCAGGACACACACACATATCAAACAAACAGGCCACACACATCCCAGCACGAATAAACACATTTAGAAGCATAGATACACAACTTCTTCCTGCAACTTTGCACTGTTCTCTGCATGTCTCTCTGTCTAATGTTATGGAGAGTGTAAAAATACAACACAAAGTCAAATTTCACTTGTTGTTTTAGGTTTGTAACTTTTTTGTCTTTTATTTCTCGATCAATCTCTTTCTGGGGGGGGGTAGTGGTCTGTCCAGATTTATTGATTGTGTTAGTGTCTTTCCTTGTTGACAGTGACCCCTTTAGGGCTTCTGAGGTATATGGAAATGTTTAGATTCCGAACAGTAAGCAGTGTGAATTATGATGAAATACAATTTAGTCTCTCCTCTCATCTCCCTTCCTCTCAGTCTCTCCTCTCCCCTCCCCTCCCCTCCTCTCCTCTCCTCTCCTCTCCTCTCCTCTCCTCTCCTCTCCTCTCCTCTCCTCTCCTCTCCTCTCCTGTCAGTCTCTCCTCTCCTCACCCCTACCCCCCTCTCCTCTCAGTCTCTCCTCTCCCCTCCTCTCCTCTCAGTCGCTCCTATCCCTTCCCATCCTCTCCTCTCTTATCAGTCTCTCCTCTCCCCTCCTCTCATATCAGTCACTCCTCTCCTCTCACTCTCCTCTCCTCTCCCCTCCCCTCCTCTCCTTTCAGTCTCTCCTCTCCACTCCTCTCATCTCAGTATCTCCTCTCCCTTCCCCTCCTCTCCTCTAAGTCTCTCCCCTCCCCTCTTCTCCTCTCAGTTTCTGCTCTCCGTTCCCCTCCTCTCTTCTCCTCTCAGTATCTCCTCTCCCTTCCACTCCTCTCCTCTCAGTCATTCCTCTCCCCTCCTCTCCTCTCCTCTCAGTCTCTCCTCTCCGTCTCTCCTCTCCTCTCAGTCTTTCCTCTCCGCCTCTCCTCTCCTCTCCCCTTCCTCTCCTCTCCTCTCAGCCCCTCCCCTCCCCTCCTCTGTCTCTCCTCTCCCTTCCCCTCCTCTCCTCTCCTCTCAATCTCTCCTCTCCCCTTCTCTTCCCTACTCTCCTCTGTCTTTCCCCTCCACTCCCCTCCCATCCTCTCCTCTCACTCTCCTCTCCTCTCCCCATCCTCTTCTCCTCTCAGTCTCTCCTCTCCTGCCTAACTGAATACGGAGGGTCTTAAATATGCACTAGCCAACCACACTGATTGCTCCTCTGTCAATATGAGTCAATAACTGCTACACACACTCTCATTCAAACACACACACACAGACACACACACACAGAGCCACGCAGCATTGCACAAATGTCACGCAGGTCCTCCTTTGTCTCCTCGGAGTCATGTCTGTGTGACACACACTCACGCAAGCACACACACGATCCCTCTTACACAAGTGCATAATCACAATGAAGGGAAAGCATGGATAAGTGTATGTATGGATGTAGGGTGGTGCTTTATTGTACACATTTGAGCAGTCGACTGCTGCTGTCGTGCGAGAGTGTGTGTGTGTGAGAGTGTGCGTGTGACTGACTGCGTGTGTGTGAAATGTTAAAGACGATGATGACCCTGTGGTCGCAGGCTGTTGACATCTGTAGAGGAATTATCAGACCTGGGCTGACCAGGCATCAATCACAGCAGTCAATAGGCGAGGGCAAGTTCATTCAGGTCAGCTCTCAGACGGCTTGGTGTGTGTGTGTGCGCGTGTGTGTTCTGAGTTACTTACAATGGTTCCCGGTAGCAAAGGAACACACAGTATGAGCTTTAAAGCTTTCTGCCACCGTGCAGAGAGCAGGCTGCAGTTCACCATTGGATAGATAGAGGGCGCTATGGACTCTGGTCAGCCCACCATTCAGCCCAAGCAAGAGGAACAGGGACAGCATGCCATTTCCATTGAAATTCTATCCATTTGTACATTTGAAATATAAAATATGAAGTTCATTTCAAACATAATTTAAGTGCCTCTGCAAAAAGGTCTCTCTTTATGTAGTGTTGTGTTGTCTCTCTTTAGGTAGTGTTGTGTTGTCTCTCTTTAGGTAGTGTTGTGTTGTCTCTCTTTATGTAGTGTTGTGTTGTCTCTCTTGTTGTGATGTGTGTTTTGTCCTATATTTTTATTTAATTTATTGATATTTTTAATCCCAGCCCCCGTCCCCGCAGGAGGCCTTTTGCCTTTTGGTAGGCCGTCGTTGTAAATAAAAATGTGTTCTTAACTGACTTGCCTAGTGAAATAAAGGTACAATAAAGAAATTGCAAAAACAATTGGTGAATGAAATAAAGACAATAGGTCCTCATAACAACTGACACCGCTTTACCGATAGCAGACGGACAGATTGTCCAACCGTCTCGTGCACGCGGACACAAACACCGTGTCCATGTCATGCAGTGGTCGAGGTGGGGAGTGAGAGAGCGAGGGGCTACAGTAAGTGGTCTAATGGCCTAGCAGCAGGTACAATTGTCACATGAAGGAAAGGGCCAATTTCAAAGCCCTCCTGCCCAGCCCTGATATAACAACCTCACTGCAGGACCCACGGGACAGACCCTGTCTCTCTCTGTGTGTGTGTGTGTGTGTGTGTGTGTGTGTGTGTGTGTGTGTGTGTGTGTGTGTGTGTGTGTGTGTGTGTGTGTGTGTGTGTGTCAGACAGAAAGACATCATTATATCTCTAGGTGGACAATGTGAGACTGGGGGAAATTAAAGGGTAGACAGTCGGACGGAACACATATTATTAGATACAAACTACATTTCTAGGTGAGTTGTTTGGTTGTTTACTGCAAAAACAGAGCGTGACACTTTGTGTGTGTGTGTGTGTGTGTGTGTGTGTGAGAGGGCCGAGATAACAGTGACAACACACTGGGGCATAAAACAATACGGAGATAGCAAACAAATCAAAATACAGCTAAACGATGAGTAGACAAGAGAGTACAGTCTGTGTATGCAGTATAATCAGAACACAGATATGCACAAAACAATGTCCTGGAACATAATCATGTACATTTACAAATGACACAAACTGAAAAGTAAAATGATAGTAACATGATGTAATGGAATAACAGTAGTTTTTTTTATATAGAGAATTGTGATTTAACAAAAAAAAGAACCTTCACATCTTGCATTTTTTAACATAATACAAGGGTTAAGTTGTTAGGTAGTGAGAATTTAGAAGTAATATGGCCTCCAAATTGTATATCACAGTTAGATATGAAGTGCCTTCAGAAAGTATTCTCACCCCTTGACTTTTTACACATTTTGTTGTGTTACAACCTGAATTCAAAATGGAATAAATTGAGATATTATTGTCACTGGCCTACACACAATACCCCCCAACCACAAAGACCAGGGAGGTTTTCCAATGCCTCGTAAAAAAGGGCACCTAATGGTAGATCGGTGAAAAAAATTAAAAGCAGACATTGAATATCAATTTCAGCATGGATAAGTTATTAATTACACTTTGGATGGTGTATCAATACACCCAGTCACTACAAAGATACAGGCGTCCTTCCTAACTCAGTTGCCGGAGAGGAAGGAAACTGCTCAGGGGATTTCAGCATGAGGCCCATGGTGACATTAAAACAGTTACAGAGTTGAATGGCTGGGATAGGAGAACACTGAGGATGGATCAACAACATTGTAGTTACTCCACAATACTAACCTAATTGACAGAGTGAAAAGAAGGAAGCCTGTACAGAATACAAATATTCCAAAACATGCATCCTGTTCGCAACAAGCAATTCACTTTTTGGTGATGTTTGGGGCAAATCCAACACATTACTAAGTATCACACAAGCAAAGTGGTGGCCGCATCATGTTATGGGTATGCTTGTAATCGTTTTAAGGACTGGAGAGTTTTTCTGCATAAAAATGGTTGTCTAGCAATGATCAACAACCAATTTTACCAAGCTTGAAGAATTTTGAAAAAATATAATATTGGGCAATTGTTGCACAATCCAGGTGTGGAAAGCTCTTAGAGACTTGCCCAGAAAGACTCAAAGCTGTAATCGCTGCCAAAGTTGCATCTACGAAGTATTGACTCAAGGGTGTGAATACTTATGTCAATTAGATATTTAATTACATTTTCAATACATTTGTAAAAAAATATTTTTTACATTTGTCATTATGAGGTATTGTGTGTAGATGGGTGAAATAGTTTTATTTTGAATTCAGGCCTGTAACACAACAAAATGTAGAAAGTCAAGGGGTGTGAATACTTTCTGAAGGCACTGTCATTGCTATAATGGATTAGTTTGCTCTTTACAACGGAAAGCAAATGTAAATGCAGAACTTTATTATTGTATAAGCAGAAAAATATCTTCTCAGAAATAGAGCGCTGTCTGAATGTATTCAGACCCCTTGACTTTTTTTCACATTTTGTTACGTTACAGCCTTATTCTAAAATGGATAAAATAAAACTCCTCAGCACTCTACACACAATACCTCTTAATAACAAAGCGAGAATTTCTTTGTTAATTTTTTTTTCACATTTATTACACATAAAAAACTGAAATACCTTTGACAGTGCATGTCAGAGCAAAAACCAAGCAATGAGGTTGAGCTCTGAGACAGGATTGTGTCGAGGCACAGATCTGGGCAAGGGTACCAAAAAACGTCTGCAGCATTGAAGGTCCCCAAGAACAAAGTGGCCTCCATCATTCTTAAATGGAAGAAGTTTGAATCCACCAAGACTCTTCCTAGAGCTGGCCACCCGGCCAAGCTGAGCAATCTGGGGAGAAGGGCCATGGTCAGGGAGGTCACCAAGAACCCAATGGTCACTCTGACAGAGCTCTAGAGTTCCTCTGTGGAGATGGGAGAACCTTCCAGAAGAACAACCATCTCTGCAGCACTCCACCAATCAGGCCTTTATGGTAGAGTGGCCAGAAATAAGCCACTCCTCAGTAAAAGACATGGCATCCCCCAAAAGGCACCTAAAGACTCTCAGAACATGAGAAACAAGATTCTCTGGTCTGATGAAACAAAGATTGAACTCTTTGGCCTGCAATGCCAGGTATCACGACTGGAGGAAACCTGGCACCTTCCCTACGGTGAAGCATGGTGGTGGTGGCAGCATCATGCTGTGGGGATGTTTTTCAGCGGCAGGGATTGGGAGACTAGTCTGGATAGAGGGAAAGATGCGCAAAGTATAGAGAGATCCTTGATGAAAACCTGCTCCACAGCGCTCAGGATCTTAGGCTGGGGCAAAGGTTCACCTTCCAACAGGACAACGACCCTACGCACACAGCCACGACAAAGCAAGAGTGGCTTCGGGACAAGCTCAACCAGAGCTCGGACTTGAACCCGATCGAACATCTCTGGAGAGACCTAAAAATAGCTGTGCAGTAACGCTCCCCATCCAACCAGACAGAGCATGAGAGGATCTGCGGAGTGGAATGGGAGAAACTCCCCAAATACAGGTGTGCCAAGCTTGTAGCATCATACCCAAGAAGACTTGAGGCAGTAATCGCTGCCAAAGGTGTTTCAACAAAGTACTGAGTAGACGAGCGCACACACACACATGCACACACACAAACGCATGCACACAGAGGAATTTATTGACTGCTGCTGATATGTGATACGCTTTAGGGCATTAAGGTACCTTTTAGTCAGGTATTTGTAGATGGAATGGAACGGTTCTGAGTCTTATCTCTCCCTGTAATTAGGACTTCACAGACCTGATATCAGTTATACTGCTCTCTGTCTCTCTCTCTCTCCCTCTTTCTCTCTGTCTTTCTCTCTCTCCTTTCGCTGTACGGTAAGTACAGGCCTTGTAGGTAAGCATTTCACGGTAAGGTATACAGAGGTTGTATTCGACGCATCTGACAAATAAATGAATTGTATTTGATTAAGGTCAAATCCACTCATGGCGTTTGATGAATTTGTAATTGACAATCAGCATTTATATTAAGTACAGAGTAAATATACCTATAAACATTACTATATCTTCATTGGACATAACATGATCATAATCTAGTATACCTAGAGACATGGTAGAACGGTTGTACAGTACTAATGTGTACACGAATACTTCGCTTTCCCCACACATAATGCATTTAACCAAACCTTTTGATAAGCCTGTGCAAATACGTTTTTAACACAGAAACGTCAAAATCTCAATGAAGCTTTGTTCTAACAGGAAGTTAGTCCCACCTGCCACCGCTATCAGACCCTTGAGGAAATGGTTGACAGCTGATTATGTTTCTGATAAAAGGGAGCAGTTCTAGAAAGCAATAGGCTCGTTTAAGAGCATGAAAACATTTGCACAGTGATTAGATTATTACACTCAATGAACATTTTGCACGTAAATGCAAATAACTGAATGTACCCCAAAGTGAGGTGAACCAGACATGTCAAATAAATTCAATTCAATTCAAATCAAATCCATTTTTATTTGTCAGAAGCGCCGAATACGACAGGTGTAGACCTTACAGTGAAGTGCTTCCTTACAAGCCCTTAACCAACAAATGTACAGCATATCTACCATAGTCTACTCTATGGTCACTTCAAGCAAAGCTTAGCAGAGAGGTGACAAATCCTAAAAGCTAAAGTGAATCTCCTCCTGTCTCTCTGGGTGTCATATCGTATCCACAGGCAGGCATCTCTCCACACACCTTTCCTTTCCCACGCCTCCTAAGGACTTGGTGCCAACTTTCCATCTGTCTACGTCCTCCCCTGATCGGGTTGGGTCGACGACGAGGGCCCCTGGCCCATCTGGTGTGAGTGTGTGTGTGTATGTGTGTGTGTGTGTGGATGTATGGGCGGGGGGGTGTGCGTCCACCTGATGAGCTCCAGAGTGAGAGGGGGATGTGAGAGGCCAGCAAGGCCCAGGCCGGAGCAGCAGCTGCTGGGTAAATCGGCTGGGTTTAGGGGGGCTTTCTGGAGCCTGTCACCGCCATCAGTAACCTTTAGTGGAGGGCTCAAACACACACACACACACGATAATATGTGTGTGAATCTGTAAGTGGAACACTGGGGCATGTGATCGAAGTCTACGGAACGTCCTTCTGACAACACGTGGAGGTCAGAGGGATTCTCACTGCCCTGCATGGACAGGTGTGTGTGTCTGTGTGTCTGTATGTGTGTGTGTGAGACCTGACAAAGCAGGGATGTTGGCCGATCACAACTGTTCCCAAGCTTTAGCTGAAGGAAAACTAGCCTGGTGCTGAAGTGTGTGTGTGTTATCTCTCTGAATTACCACATACCCAATGGTCAATGGACTGTGTGTGTCTATACATACCAATGACAACTGGTTAGGACACACAGACACACACACAAGCGAGTGTTAGCCCTGAGGCCTTGATGACCTCCTTTCTCCCCGTCCATCTCTCATGACCTCATCAAAAGAGGACAGGACAGAAGTAGAGCGTTGGGCGGGACGGTGAGCTTTTCCTGCTGACCTCATCAAAAGTGGACGGCCAGGGCAGCGGGGCAGGCTGGAGGAGTGGACGTGACCCCATCACAAGTGGACAGGCGTGGTGCAGGGATGGGTCAGCGCTGCCTTCCACTGATCATTTCCCTAGAAATAGAATGAATGATATGCTACTCTAATCTCATCTATTTTATTTTATTCTATTCTATTCCAGGACTCTATTTTTGGCTGGCGTTAAGGCGGCGCTAGTCTCAAACACATTCGTTTGCAAAAATTTGCAAAATGATTTTGAGGTGTCCTTAATAACACGATCCAGTGTTAATTTCAGGCAGTGCTGATGGAGATATTTAAGGCCAAACAAAAGCTGTTCTTAGCGGTGACGCAGTTGATTAAGGCATGAATTTTGACACTGCCCATATGCACATGGAACAAGTGTAGCCTAATGTTGTTTTGGTGCCTGTTTACTTCGTATTTTGAAAATTAAAAAAATATTTTGTTCCCATTTCGTTTTATTTGATAAAAAAACAAGCATAGCCTGCCCTCCTCTCAATTTTTTTCTGTCTGCCCAATAAAATTGCAAAATAGTCAAGACCGTCTATAAAGGGGTTGGCTCCTGAAACCGCTTGGAAATACATCTTAATCACCAAAGCTTTATTAAAATATAAAGTTTGAGAGGAGTAAAACAGTGAGCTGACATTGTAACGTACAGGCCTGGTTTAGCAGGCTGGTGTTTAGTTTTGTGTTTTGGGTTAGAAGGGTTTTGTATTCTAGGTGTTATATTTCTATGTTGGGTTAATGGTTCCCAATTCGAGGCAGCTGATTGTCGTTACCTCTAATTGGGAACCATATATATGTTTGTGCTTTTCACTGGGGTTTTGTGGGTCATTGTATTCTGGTATGTTACCATTGTATGTGTGTGCGTGCTTGTTTAGCCACACAGGAGTTACGATCTTTATTTGTTTATTGTTTTGCCAGTTACGTTACGTTAAATAAAGTATATATACTGGAAACCTCGCTGCATCTTGGTCCGTCCCAAAAGAATATCGTGACAGACATTCCCTTTAACTATGCATTGTAGGTAGGCCCACATCATTTCAGCAATGCAGGATGCCCATCATGCATGAAACGAGAGACGAGAACCTCGGTGAATACTGGTGAACCTCGTATTTAAAAGTTATCTTTAACCTGTAAAAATTGCTTGTTTTCTGTTTCATATGTTCAAAACCCAAGACCTCCCTTAGGCCTACTATACAGTGAGGGGAAAAAGGTATTTGATCCCCTGCTGATTTTATACGTTTGCACACTGACAAAGAAATTATCAGTCTATAATTTTAATGGTAGGTTTATTTGAACAGTGATAGACAGAATAACAAAATTACCTGTATAAAAGACACCTGTCCACAGAAGCAATCAATCAATCAGATTCCAAACTCTCCACCATGGCCAAGACCAAAGAGCTCTCCAAGGATGTCAGGGACAAGATTATAGACCTACACAAGGCTGGAATGGGCTACAAGACCATCGCCAAGCAGCTTGGTGAGAAGGTGACAACATTTGGTGCGATTATTCGCAAATGGTAGAAACACAAAAGAACTGTCAATCTCTCTCGGCCTGGGGCTACATGCAAGATCTCACCTCGTGGAGTTGCAATGATCATGAGAACGGTGAGGAATCAGCCCAGAACTACACGGGAGGATCTTGTCATTGATCTCAAGGCAGCTGGGACCATAGTCACCAAGAAAACAATTGATAACACACTACGCCGTGAAGGACTGAAATCCTGCAGCGCCCGCAAGGCCCCCCTGCTCAAGAAAGCACATATACATGCCCGTCTGAAGTTTGCCAATGAGCATCTGAATGATTCAGAGGACATCTGGGTCAAAGTGTTGTGGTCAGATGAGACCAAAATGGAACTCTTTGGCATCAACTCTGTTTGGAGGAGGAGGAATGCTGCCTATGACCCCAAGAACACCATCCCCACCGTCAAACATGGAGGTGGAAACATTATGCTTTGGGGGTGTTTTTCTGCTAAGGGGACAGGGCAACTTCACCGCATCAAAGGGACGATGGACGGGGCCATGTACCGTCAAATCTTGGGTGAGAACCTCCTTCCCTCAGCCAGGGCATTGAAAATGGGTCGTGGATGGGTATTCCAGCATGACAATGACCCAAAACACATGGCCAAGGCAACAAAGAAGTAGCTCAAGAAGAAGCACATTAAGGTCCTGGAGTGGCCTAGCCAGTCTCCAGACCTTAATCCCATAGGAAATCTGTGGAGTGAGCTGAAGGTTCGAGTTGCCAAACGTCAGCCTCGAAACCTTAATGGCTTGGAGAAGATCTGCAAAGAGAAGTGGGACAAAATCCCTCCTGAGATGTGTGCTAACCTGGTGGCCAACTACAAGAAACGTCTGACCTCTGTGATTGCCAACAAGGGTTTTGCCACCAAGTACTAAGTCATGTTTTGCAGAGGGGTCAAATACTGATTTTTTTGTTGTTATTCTGTCTATCACTGTTCAAATAAACCTACCATTAAAATTATAGACTGAACATTTCTTTGTCAGTGGGCAAACGTACAAAATCAGCAGGGGATCAAATACTTTTTTCCCTCACTGTAACAAAGGCTGGTTCAACGGCAATGACTGTCTTTTTTTATCCTGTCGATTTTACGATATCATTACATTTTACATGTATTTATTCTTGTGAAACAAAGTAAAAAAAAAAGATTGCTTGTTTTTCATAAAATGTTATTACAACAAAACTTATTCGAATGATTCACCTTCCTGGTATTATGGTGAAAACGTCCGTGGGGCGCTTGCAATGCAACTTCTGGAGATGTGTGAATGCGGTCTGATCTGTAAGAAGGTTCTGATTATGTTTCTAAAATATAGGCCTATTTGGGAGCAGTACAACAGTGAGTGGACATT
This sequence comes from Brachymystax lenok tsinlingensis, assembly GCA_030435695.1. Classification (NCBI taxonomy): domain Eukaryota; kingdom Metazoa; phylum Chordata; class Actinopteri; order Salmoniformes; family Salmonidae; genus Brachymystax; species Brachymystax lenok. Next base: position 11,982,351 of record CM059786.1, on the reverse strand, counting down.
CTCCCTTTCTATTTACACTATATTGGACCTTTGTCCAGCTACAGTGAAAAGTTTGGATGTGCTTTAAAACCCTCCATAGTTAGCGATGTTATGATGGTACATGCCCACGGGAGAAATGATTTTTTTTAAGTTGCTGTTTAATTTGTTTAAAATGTAATACAAATTATTCACATAATTTTTTTTTGCCTTATCAATAATTGATTTAATCTTGCTTATTGACAATATTTGGCATGTCCATGCTCAGCCATAACGCAATTTACAGTAGGCCTAGCCTCTATACCAGTGTAAATGCTATTGAAGCCATGAAATTACTGAGAACAATGTGGACTGCAAATGGGTTAATATATTTAACATATAAAAGTTTATATATTTAGCTAAGATAAGTCTACATTTTGCTACTTTGTTTCTGTAAGCCATTCAACATACTAAAACGGACTAACATTGGAATTGGAGTTGATTCCAAGGCAACACATACAAGACCGTAAATACACTACTTGAAGCAAACCACATACTGTATTTACGCAATCGCAATCACACTGCATACTGCCCTAACCCACCTGGACAAGAGGAATACTTATGTAAGAATGCTGTTCATTGACTACAGCTCAGCATTTAACACCATAGTTCCCTCCAAGCTCGTCATTAAGCTCGAGACCCTGGGTCTCGACCCAGCCCTGTGCAACTGGGTCCTGGACTTCCTGACGGGCCGGCCCCAGGTGGTGAGGGTAGGAAACAACATCTCCACCCCGCTGATCCTCAACACTGGGGCCCCACAAGGGTGCGTTTTCAGCCCTCTCCTGTACTCCCTGTTTACCCATGACTGCGTGGCCAAGCACGCATCCAACTCAATCATCAAGTTTGCTGACGACACTACAGTGGTAGGCTTGATTACCAACAACGACGAGACGGCCTACAGGGAGGAGGTGAGGGCCCTCGGAGTGTGGTGTCAGGAAAATAACCTCTCACTCAATGTCAACAAAACAAAGGAGATGATCGTGGACTTCAGGAAACAGGAGAGGGAGCACCCCCCCTATCCACATCGACGGGACAGTAGTGGAGAAGGTGGAAGGTTCCTCAGCGTACACATCACGGACAAACTGAATTGGTCCACCCACACAGACAGCGTGGTGAAGAAGGCGCAACAGCGCCTCTTCAACCTCAGGAGGCTGAAGAAATTTGGCTTGTCACCAAAATCACTCACAAACTTCTACAGATGCACAATCAAGAGCATCCTGTCGGGCTGTATCACCGCCTGGTACGGCAACTGCTCCGCCCACAACCGTAAGGCTCTCCAGAGGGTAGTGAGGACTGCACAACGCATCACCGGGGGGTAAACTACCTGACCTTCAGGACACCTACACCACCCGATGTCACAGGAAGGACAAAAAGATCATCAAGGACAACAACCACCCGAGCCACTGCCTGTTCACCCCGCTATCATCCAGAAGGCGAGGTCAGTACAGGTGCATCAAAGCTGGGACCGAGAGACTGAAAAACAGCTTCTATCTCAAGGCCATCAGACTGTTAAAAAGCCATCACTAACATTGAGTGGCTGCTGCCAACATACTGACTTAAATCTCTAGCCACTTTAAACATAGGAATTGGATGTAACAATGTATCACTAGTCACTTTAAACAATTTTGTATATAATGTTTACTTATACGACATACTTATATCAAATGTATACACTGTACTCTAAACCATCTACTGAATCTTGCCTATGCCGTTCGGCCATCGACCCAAATCTCTAGCCACTTTAATAATTATAATTGGATGAAATAATGTATCACTAGCCACTTTAAACAATGCCATTTATATAATGTTTACATATCCTACATTACTCATCTCATATATATATATATATATATGTGTATATACTGTACTCCATACCATCTACTGCATCCTGCCTCACTCATTCATATATTTATATGTACATACTCGTATTCATTCCGTTACTCTTGTGTGTATAAGGTATTTGTTGTGAATTTGTTAGATTACTTGTTAGATACTACTGCATGGTCGGAACTAGAAGCACAAGCATTTCGCTACACTCGCATTAACATCTGCTAACCATGTGTATGTGGCAAATAAAATTTGATTTGATTTGATTTAGCTATGGAGTACGTTCTGATTGGCCAGCGAGGGGCCAAGCCTCGACACACCCACAACTTGTTAATTTATCAAACCCAGCCCTTTTGCCCCAACGTCAGCAACTGAGCCGATAATAGTGACAGTGAAAATTTTCCAAATATTTCAAACACCCCCCTGAACCTATAGCACTACCGCCTGCCCTTAGATTGACCATTGCGTTAGGTTTGTTAAAATAGAACCAGTCTGTTCGGTTCAGAATTGACACTGAAATCATCACAAAGTTAAAAATAAAAGATGTCAAAGATTGAATTAGAATGAATTCTGTCATCATCATCATCCCAGTGTGTGTGTGTGTGTGTGTGTGTGTGTGTGTGTGTGTTATGGCCTAGTTAAGTGATAGGAAATGGAGATCACAGTTAAACAGGCTATGCTTGCTTATCTCTTCAACCCAAACAAGAGCTCTCCCAGACACACACACAGACACACACACACACATGCACACACCCTCACACACACATTCTCTAACCCAGAGATTTGAGACAGGCTAGAGGGGTTTAACTATCTCCCTCTCTCCGTCTGTACCCACCCTGGGTCATTCTCAGTACAGTTAAAAGTTACTTTCAAACTAATACCAGAAAAACTAGTGCATAGAGAATTTGACTATAGGATCTATCTTAACAATAAACACACACACACACACACATTGTAATGGAATTTCTGTTTTGGTCTGTGTTCCCTCTCTAGTGGGAGTCTCCAGGAATAAAAGGGGTAACTGTCTCATCCAAAAGTGACTATTGGAATCCAAAATACAGTGTGTGTGTATGTGAGTGTGTGTGTGTGTGTGTTTCAGTCCAGACTAGCACTAGTGTACACACAGCTCCTCAGGCGTGGGGGAAGAATGAGTGTGTTAGGGAAGAATCTCAATCATTTCAGTCTAGCCTTTTGGGATGGTGTGTGTGTGTGTGTGTGTGTGTGTGTGTGTGTGTGTGTGTGTGTGTGTGTGTGTGTGTGTGTGTGTGTGTGTGTGTGTGTGTGTGTGTGTGTGTGCGCGAGCGTGCGTGTGTGCTCTGAACATGGCAAACCATTGGGCCGTGGAAAGACACCATCCCTTCTACAGCTACGGGATTTTCTAACCTGACACACACACACACACACACACAAACGTACACGTAGACAACACACCCACAGCCAGGGGCCTCAGAGCTCCCAGTGCTTGATGCCTCAGACAAATAGACCGAGACAGAGAGAGAGAGAGAGAGAGAGAGAGAGAGAGAGAGAGAGACAGAGAGAGAGACAGAGAGAGAGAGACAGAGAGAGAGACAGAGAGAGAGAGAGAGAGACAGAGAGAGAGAGAGAGAGAGAGAGAGAGAGAGAGAGAGAGAGAGAGAGCGAGCGAGAGAGAGAGAGAGGAGCGAGAGAGAGAGAGACAGAGAGAGATACAGAGAGAGAGAGAGAGAGATACAGAGAGCAATGCGAGAGAACGAGACCTTGGACCTTCACCAGTCCACCTCTAACCTGACTTTATCACCTGTGTGCAGCTGGCAGAGGGCTCCTGAGGTAATGCACTGGGAACAAGAGCCTCTGTACTGTGTTCATGATTCATAATGGATGTACAGTATATTTTTGTTCAAGGCTTAGTATAGCTACACAAGGCAACTCAACTCTACTGTTCCATCATGTAAAGAAAATACCATATGGGGAAAATAAACGTGTGTGTTTGTGTGTGTTTTATTATTTATTATAATATATTCTCTCCTGGGAGGATCAAAAGGCCTTCTAAAAAGCCTTACATTCAAAGACGTGTAAAAATATACCAATGGAAGGAACATAACTAACTCCCCAAAATCAAACATGCGTTACAATATGTTGGGGAATATCGCCACTGGCAATGTTAATGGCTCAGGTGTAAATTCTTGAAAATGATCCAAAATAATTCATTGATTTACCATGACAATCTGGTCAGTCAAACGCAGAGAGTTCTTCAGAGAGAGATGGAACTAGTTTAAGTTCTCCTACAGTGTGTTTGAGGCTTTAGCTCAGTGGGCTAACACAGTCTAACGTAAAGCAGATGACACAAGTTCAATATCCTGCTCAAGTATACTCAGACACACACCACATCCCGTTCCATCATGTCATTTGAAAATAATACAATTTCCTAGCCCCTCATCCACACCTGCCCCTCCGCTCATCTCTCTCTCTCAGGTTTGATAGCAAATATTCCCTCCCATAAATGAGAAAAGAGAAGTAATTATGTTGTCTGTGTCTCTGCTGGGGTGCTGGGTTTGTAAAGGAGTCCAATAGGTGAGTGGATACGCTGCCTGTAATTATGTTGGTTTGAAACAGAACATGAGTGGCCTATTCCAGAGGGATTAGGCCCTAGCTCTTCTCTCTGTTAATGCAACACAAATGTATGCCAGGGAAAGAAGACACGTGCACACACACACACACACACACACACACACACACACACACAGCCCAACTCCCAATTTATTCACCTGCCGCACAAGCCAAGTGAATAATTCCACTAATAATAAAGATTGGAGGAAGCAGAGAGGGAGGGAGGGAGGGAGGGAGAGAGGGAGGGAGGGAGGGAAAAACCTACAGTAATAAGAAAGGAGCAGTCGAGGGTTCTCAAGGACAACAGAAAATGAAGTTTATCTAGTTACATCAAATTAATGGGTTTGGCTGCTATGTGGTGTGTTTGTGTGTTTGTGTGTTTGATTTGCTAGGCGTGTGTGTGTCTGTGCCTGCATGACTCCTTGTGTGTGGGTGTATTAGTTCTTCTTTTCCTACCACTGTCTTTGTTGGTGGGTCTTCGTTCCCTTACCAATACACTGTCTCCACATGTCTCCCCCTGTATCCCTGTTGCTCCAGAGACCAAGGGGAGCATGGTGACTCTTGTATCCAGGGAGGGAGAGGGGCAGGCAGGCAGAGAGAGGAGGCCGAGGGACCTGGATCACTAAGGCCATGTCAGATACAAACCAGAGAACAACAAGCTCTTACTTACCTGTTCAGACTATAGGAGCTTTGTAATCAGGGCAGTCATTTCCTTCCAACCCTGACAGGCTTAAATATGACCCATATCCTAGTTATATAAAACAAAATATCCCTAAGAATGGGACAGATTGTGATTTTATCGAAGTAGTAATCTGATATACTGTTTATTCCACCACGTCATTGCTTTTCAGTATATGATTGTAATGTGAATCTGTAACTACACACAGTACTATAGATTAACACATAGAGAGTTGGTGAGAGCAGAGTGGAGAGGCCTAGACCTGCAGATACATCAAAAAATAAACAGATTCATCTACCACTGTCTAATGATGTGTGTGAGTAATCGCTGAAAGGACAACGTGTGTGCTTGTATCTGTGTTCACCCCTGTGCCCATGTTGAGTCTGTTTACGGGTGTGTGTGGGAATAGTCACAAACTGGTCGCTGCCTCTGTCAGGGGTCTTTGGCAGTTAGGGTTGGGGGTATCTCAGCATTGGGAAGTCACTGTAACAGCACACACACACTGCCCACCCTCACCCCAACACAGAGAGATATACCTGACAATAACACAGCAACACAATCCATCTGTTGGACTGCTAGGAATTTATAGTTGGCCCAATGATTGCTTTGCAGGACTTGATGGCTGTAAATTGCCATTTGGTAAATGTGGGCAGTTAGAAGTATACAAGTAATTATTTCCGCTTGCACTGATTGAGACATAATTCCAATACGGCCCCTGAAAATGACAGCATTCCGAAACAACTCCGTTTTAATTTCCCGGGAATACTAATTAGAATCGGGGGATGGGGGAGTTTTTATGTGCTCCATCCAATGGGGCAAAAATAATTAAACTGTCAAGAAAATAAATATACATAAACAGGCCATAACTTCAGAGCACGCAGCACCTTGTCATCCGCTTTTTAGTGGTGAAAAACAAAAGAAGTTATGGAGGGCAAGACACACTCACACACATCGCTTTAGTTGGCACTTTAAGGGTAAAAAAGTGAATTTAGAGCCTTTGAATGCAGACAGACCACAACTGCTCTCTATACTACCTTACTATGTAACTAAGAAGTGTGTAGACCTCAGTAAGGATGATCCTAACTCACTTTTGGCCCAAACTTTAGCTGAAACTCTACTGCACAAACCAACACTCAATAGGCCTCATTTATCAATCGTGAGCAGTTCAAATTTATGCATAAATTGTGCAATAAATCTCAGCTGGGCTTTGTGTATGCCTTTTTCATAATGACAAATATACGTATTTCTACGTATATGTTGATAAATGAGTTCCACTGGGACATAGAAATGGTCCTTTTTGGCAGACAGCTTTATCC